>JBBBDQ010000925.1:3180000-3380000 GCA_037127315.1 Ascarosepion bandense
ATTCATAGTTGTATCTCTCCTAGACTGTTGGCCACCCAAGGCAGTAGGACCCAGTCTGTCTTGTTATTTATCCATAGTTAGTGGGAAGAAGAGGTGGATTCATTCCTTTTTCAGGCGTATTAGCTCATAAGTAAATATAATGAACTCAACTGGAATTTGAACTTGGCTCATCTGTTTTCAATTCAGGCTGAAGATCATTAGTTCATTACTCTACCATGCCTTCATTCCAATCTAAATCTAAACTTATTTATAAATGGAACTTTGTCTCTGTGTGTGTGTGTTCGTTACCTATAGACTCTGAAATGCCTGAACCAATTTTCTTGAAAATTTACACAGTTGTACTATAAGCGTCTGCGAGTGTTCTTAGCTAGGTTTTGTGTTGAGGTACCCCCGATAAATATTGAAAATTGATAATCGAAAAAAATCAGGTTATCGAAGGAGTGGTCGAATTTTAATCAAATTTGATACACTCATAGACAAAGACATAAGAAACAATATTCAGAAGTTTCAAGGTTGCAGTTCTTACAATAGTGCAGAAAATCGATAACATCCCTGATGTCGGAAATTGATATCCCAATATCCTACCGGATATGATCAAAATCAGTTTTTCAGCACTTTTATTTTAGAGCCAAACCTGAAGCAAAAACTAAGTAGGTATAATTGTAGTTCTTAGTCTCAGTCATGATATCATTTACTCAGAGGACTTATTTAGCCTTCAAAATTCTGGTACTCCTACTTTATATATATATATATATATATATTTACGGTCTCTTTATCTCTTTATGCTCTCACACCCCGATCTAGCACTCTGGAAGGATGGTAGACTTTGAAAAACATCAACTACCCTGGCATGTACGCATCGCTCTTTCACTAATGAATTAGAGCCCTCTGGCTATTGGGCGTGTATAATGATAATATACATGCTAAAAAGTCTGCCTTTTTCTACTGTGCACCCCATAGCCCAGAGGTAGAATCGGTGACTGATGCCACTTCAGTCTGGTTTCAATCCTGGGTTAAAAGCAATCGGAGTCTAACCGTACTGATGAGCTGTGATACAGTGAAACAGATCTGTCTGCAGATGACTATATATATATATATATATATATATATATATATATATATATAAAATATAATTATATGGTTATGTCAATTTTACATTGCTACATGGAATGTTTCAAGATTAATTCTCATTATCAGGCAATGTTGGTGTGGTTGTGCAGACGATTTACATTAAAATGACAAATACTTTCGGTTTACTGTGAATGTATATGGGTGTTTTTTTTTTTGTGTGTGTGGCTAATCAGAATGGAGATTCACTTAGGGGTTTGACCCCGAGGAATTTCTGTGCTAACCGACTTTTTTCCTCCTCTTTTTTTCAGGCGATTTTTAATAACTATGTTATTAAAAATCGCCTGAAGACACCACTCATATATATATATATATATATATATATATATGTTGAAGAGAGATAGGGGAAGGTAGCAGGCCACCTACCTGACAAGCATCTGTGAATGGATGAGGGAATGGGAGGTAAGAGATTTGGCAAAAAGACAAATATTGTTAAGGAATAGGAGGTTGTGAAGAGCTATGATGGCCCCCCCCCCCATCCTGAAGGGATATGGTACATAGAAGAATTTTATGTAATGTCAATTATTATCTTCTGTCTTTTTAATTCTTGTTCTTTCAATATTATTATCTCTTTGTAATAGTATTTTTTCTCATACTCTCTGACACTCAGTAACACCTTGTCTTAATGGCTTTATTGCCTTGCAGTAGAATGATTTAAAAAAAATTACATTGCATAATGAAGGGCCTGGTTTGCAGGTAGGTGTTTGTATGTAAATTAGTGCTACATTAGTATTTCCTTCTTTTTGGAAATTTAACTCTGTTCTGTATAAATAATCACAGTAATATTTTTTTTTTTTTTTTAATCATCTCTCCCCAAGCACTATTGCGCATGGGGCTACATAGGGGAAGGCAAAGAGAAGGAGTGGTTACACATAGGGAAATGTCAGGAGGAAGGTGACAGATGAGTAAGGATACCAAGGATGAGGGTTGGGCAGATGGGAAGAGTGTTTGATAGAATGGGAGCAGGTTAGTGTGTTAGGAGGTGTCTATTGACCTTACATTTAAACTCCTGGAGATTGTAGCCATTGGGGAAGCAATCGTGTGGAAGGGAATTCCACAGTCGGAAAGTGCGAGGAAAGAAACTGTTGGAGTAGAAGTTGCGGTTGCATTTTATCAGTTTCACTGTAAAAGGGTGGGATCTAGTTGCTAATCTAGTATCTTGTGCAAATTCATATTTAGGGGGCACCAGTGATCGAAGTTCATCGGAGCAGAAGCTGTGAAAGTATTTATAGAAGAGACACAGGGAAGCTACGTTGCACCGGTGGGAGAGAGACTGCAGGTGGTCTGCCAAGTCAGTATCTATCACATTACCCGACCAGATATGGCAGCAGTATTCAATGCACATATTATATGCAAAATGGTATTAAGAAAACTCATAAAATATCAAATTGTTTGTGTGTGTCCACACACCCACACACATATATCTATATTCCGTTATAATATTATGATGCTGTATTGTGAGTTATATATTATGATACTGTATTGTAGGTGATATACTGTTATAATATTATGATACCATATTGTGGGTGATATTATAATATAGTATTGTATTGTGGGTGACATACTGTTATATTATTATGATCATATACTAATATACTATTGTTTTGAGTGATATAAACTGTTATAATAATATACTATTAGATATTATGATACTGTATTGTGGGTGATGTACTGTTATTATTATTATCTTATACAGCTATATTATATCATTTTGTAAATGATATATACTGTTATAATAATATTATTACAAGAAATATGTGTGAAAATTTCACGATTTTTCTATTTGAATTTTCTGATGAATGTTGATGCTTAATTTAAGGATTAAATTCATTCAAACATTTGTATAGATGAGAAGCAAAACAGACACTAGTACCTTTAGAAATATATAGCCTAGTATAGGCACTATTTTTAAGATTTAGGTCACTTCTTTTAAAACCACAGATAAAGCAGATATGATTAAAACAATAAAAGAACATGTTCGTCAACAGGATGTCTAAAATCCAAGTGCAGAACGATGATATTTGAGAAAGGAAAAATGATTCAGAGATGGAACAAATACATCAGAACTCTTCCACAACAAAAGAGAACAACTGGCAATATACAGAAATATTGACGGACTGGAAATATTAAAACCTAAAGTAGAAGCTGCACTGGCCAAATTGAACAGAAACAAAGAAGCAGGGCCAGAAAAAAAATCATAATAAGTAGAGATTCTGGCAGCCTAAGATGATTTTGATATAGACTTGGTTACAGAAATAATAAATGAAATCTACAATAGTGCTGATATAACAGAAGACCTAAATAGATCTATTTTCATAACACCACCTAAGAAACCAGGTTCAGACAAATTTGAACAACAAGCCTAATGAGCCATATAATAAAACTTATCATCCAAATTCTGATGAATAGAATGTGCAGACAAATCAGACCACAGATAGGATAAGAACAATGTGGGTTTCTTAAAGACACTGGAACAAGAAATGCTATATAGATGCTAAGAATGTTATCAAAAAGATCAATACAAGCGACTAGGTCCCACCCTTTTACAGTGAAATCGATAAAATGTAACTGCAACTTTTACTCTAACAGCTCCTTTTCACGCACTTCCCGCCTGTGGAATTCCCTTTTGTATACTTGCTTCCCCAACAGCTACAATCTCCAGGAATTTAAATGTAAGGTCAGTAGTCATCTCCTATCTCACTAACTCGCATCCTTTCTCTCAAGCTCTTTTCTCCATTCATTCCACCCCCATCACACTGGTATTCTCATCCTTCTATTACCCTCCTTCTGACACCCCCTATAACCTACCCCTCTTTCTCACCACTTTCCCCTATGTAAACCCTTCCCAACGGTGTCAGTGAAACTGCCTTGCTTGGGGTGAAATGATTAAAAAAAAAAAAAAAAAAATGCAAAATGATGTCTACATGTTCTTTATAGATTATGCAAAGGCATTCAATAAAGAACGCCACAAATGTCTGTTAAAACTTCTCAGCAACCTTGACATATTTGGGAAAGATATTAGAATAATCAAGAACCTATGCCAACAGTAAACTGCATGCATACAGATGAAAGAATGAGTTCAGCAAATATCTTCTATGTGCCATGTCCCTTTAGGATGTAGGCGGTCATGGCCTTCCACGTCTCCCTATCCCTGATGGCTCTTAGCACGCTTTCTTCTGTTACACCATGCAACACTCGTTCTGTCATCCACCTGATCGGGTCCTTCAAATATGTTATCTGCTGCTTTCCTCTGTCTCTCTTTCCCTCTATCTGACCTGTGAGTATCAGATTCTCCAAGCCTTCCTTCCTCATCACATCTTGGGATCTTTAGCTGCCTTTTCTTGATGCTCAGTATTAATTTCCTTTTTGTTTCCATCCTTTCCAAAACCTCATCATTGCTCACATGCTCGATCCATAATATCCACAGCATCCTTCTGTAGAACCACATTTCAGTTGCTTCAAGTTTTTTCTTCATCTTTGATGATATTGTCCAGCATCCGCTGCCATATTGAAGAACAGACATTGCACAGCAATCCAGTACTCTCTTCTTTGTCTCTGGCAAAATTTTCCCATCTTTTAATACTCTGCTCAGCTTCTGGAATGCGTCCTTTGCTATGCCAATTCACCTTCAGAGCTCAGTGTCGCACATTCTGTCTTTCGTTAGAACACTTCCCAAGTACTTAGATTTTTGTACCTGCTTGATTTTAGTATCCCCAACCTGTAATTGACATTTTGGGCTCCTCAGCGAATATACACTAACATAAAAGTGTATAAGACAAAGATGTGCCTTCTCACCGAGCTTATTCAATCTAATATAGTGAGACAATTCTGAGAAAATAAGATATCCTACTTTAATTCATTATCAATGTCCATATATATTAAAAACAAGATATGCAGATGACAGTGTGGATAGCAGATACAGAAGGAAAACTACAAAATTCTCTACAGAAAGTAGTGAAGGAAAGCAAGAAGAAAGGACTAAACCCAAAATGCAAGACAGAATGTATAGATGTGCCCAACATTCAAATTATAAATCCAAGTTACCAAAATCAATTAAATGCAAAAATTTAAATATCTGAGAACAGTTTTAACAGAAGATGGAAGTAAAATACTAAAATCCAAAAGTGCTTTGGATAGCTAAAGAAGCACTTCAAAAGCTAAGCAGAGTATTAAGAGACAGAAAAACTTAAAAACAAAGAAAAGAGTACTGAACTGTTACATGATATCTGTCCTCCTATATGGCAGTAAATGCCTGACAATGTTCTCAAAGATGAAGAAAAGGCTTGAAGCAACATTAATGTGACTCTACAGAAGGATGCTGAGGATACCACATTTGAGAAATAACAAGGTTTTAGAGAAAATGGAAACTATAAGGAAACTTATATTTAATGTCAGGAAGAGACATTTGAAATTTCTGTAGCACAAAATGAGGAAAGAGGGCTTGGAAAATTTAATACTCACAAGACAAATTGAAGGCTTGAGAGCCAGAGGAAAACAAAGCATAACATACTTAGTGAGCCTGAGTAAATGAATAGTGGAACAGTGTTTAGAAAAAATAACAATAAGACAAAATTTAGTAAAAGCTACAAAGGATAAGAAATTGTGGAGAGCCATGATTGCCTAAGTCCTGAGGGGACACAGCACATGAAGAAGTGCTTTTTATGGTCTTTTCATTTTACTCTGGAAGCTACTAATATTACAATCATGCTCTATTTCTAGTCTTTGTAAGGGCATCTTGGCATGGCTTAATGGTTACTAAGCTTGTCTTGATAGAACCTATTACAACTGAGTAGTGAGTTCGATCCTCACTGGGTACCCCATACTTTCGGCCTTGTGCCACATCTAAGTGGCTCTTAGAAAATCAACTATTTCTAGTCTTTGGAATACATGTGTTTACTGTTACAATTTGTTTTCTTTCTTCTCTTATTCTTTCTCTCTTCTGTTCTGTTCTCATCTTTCTCCTTTTTTCCCCCTTCTTTTTCTTTCCTTTCCGCTATTTTACCTAATTCTACATGTTTTAATCCTCTCAATTCTCTCTCTTACACTTGATAGTATTGTTGCTTTATCACTTTCCTTCTCCTTTTATTTTTTTCTTTTCTTTTTCTTCTGTTTTCTCTCTCTTTCTCTCCATCTCATTTCACCCTCTAACTATACTATTCTCTTTAACCTTTTTCCTTCTGTGCTCTAGGGAATATGAAAAGGAATATTTATTATAAATTTATATCTTTTATCCGACTGTTACTACGCCTTATGTAATCTATATTGTTTCATAACTGGCGACAAAAGGGCAGTTTTGATTGCTACGTTTCTCCTCCTCCATTTCCTCTCTCTCTCTCTCTCTCTCTTTAACTTCTCCTTAAATGATCAATTTCTCCTCCTCCTCATTCTCAAAACCCATCTTTCCTCATACTGTCAGCATGACTAGTAAGCAGTGAGCACGTCCAAACACTTTACAACCAAAGAAAGAAAAGCTGAAAAATCAATACTCGCAGTTTAGAAAACCCAATCAGCTTCCCACTGTATCTGACAGTGTGTGTATATGTGTGTGTAGATCTGTGCGTGCATGTGTAAACGTATCTTTTTTGCTTTGTTACACACAACGTAAATCAGGGGCAGACAGACACACTCGTTCATATTGTTTCTCTCGTCACTACCACCCAAGAAGAAGAAAAAAATAAAAATTATAATTCGTGGCTCCGAAGAGGGGCTCCTGATTTTTGGCCACAAGAGGTTTGTGCCTGAAAATTATTATTATTTTTTTTTTTTTGTGTGTTAAAGACATTTTTATTTATTTTTTTTTATACACATTACTGGGGAAATGGGATCTCTCTCTCTCTTTCTATCCCCCCTCTTTCTCTCACACATGCACACGTATTTTTGTTTTTAATTTAGTTTTTTCTTTGGCGGGATATTTGTTAATAATACGCCTTTTTTACATTCACTTGCATTTCATTTATCATCTAAATCATTAAGCTTTTAAACGGATGCATTGATTGATCATGTGTGAAATTACTGAAGAAGAAATATAACTGCTAAGAACACTATGTCTGTTGCTATTTCACTACCAATTTTTAGTCTACGTTTCTTTTTTTTCTTGATTTTTTTTTGTTATTCGTCTGTGTAATTAAGAGTTGTTGCTTTTATATGAATGAAAGTGTAGCTTTTTGTTGAGCATGCAATATACGCTAATTCTGTTTTATTAAAAAAAAAATTATTGAGATCTGTAGGTCAGTCGTTTATGTTAGATGTCACACGAACTGCATTTAAGTCTTCCTTTCTGCTATATAATTTTTTATGCACGAGTAACTAAATTTAATTTTTAATTATTTTGTTCACTCTTCTCTTCAAGGCAAATACATTTTCTGAGCTCTCTTTGTCATGTGGCTATGATAAGGATCGTAAAAAAAATTATTTTTATTTCCGTAACTAATGCATTGTTAATGTTGAATTGAAATTCCCTATTTTTTTTATTTTTTTTTCGGACATTTTTGTTTGTTTTTTTTTTATTTTTTTTATTTTTATTTTTTTCGTGATTGGGATATATCGCTTTCTTTTTATTTCCGCGATTTTTTGTTTTTTTTAAACAAAAAAAGAACTCTTTCTTTCTCCTGTTTCTTTTCATTAAATCGTGTGGTGGTCACTGGTCTAGGTTTTGGGCCGAGGGTCTCTCTGTGAGTTCATGTTTTGTTAAGCATGGTTTTCTTTTAATATTAAATTCTAATTAAATTATTCAGTCGCCTTTATCTAACGCATCTTTCTGATCATTTATGTTATTGTTATCTCTTTCTTACTGTTTTGTTGTCTGTGATAATTGCAGTCCGGCAATAATATCCACCCACAAACATTGTAAATGTTCTTTCTTCAGGTTCACTCCTGTCGACAGCATTGAAATGTGATGAAATATGCACTATGGTGTGTAGATATGCATATCTTTGTTTTGTTGTACCTCATAATTTGAATAAATTGCTGTGTAAGTGTGGTGAAACAATTACCGTATTTGACTGCGTACCTCCATCTCATTTTTAGCAGCAATTTTTTTTAATTATCGGATAAAATTCTAAAAATGTTACTAGAATTTCGTCCATATTCCTTTTGTCCTAGTTCAAAACAAGTTTCTTCAGTTTATTACAAACTTATTAAAATTTTAATATTTACGGGTAAAAGTGGGCTTGTATCCCATCAAAATACACTAATCCGATTTTGATAGAGAGGCAGAGTTAAATTAGGGGTATGCACCTGTATTACAGGGAATTATGTTTGTCTGGCAAACGACTTAGACTTGACTTGACCGTTAGCGTTATTGACAGGCAACAACAAAAATTACACTTAAAAAAGGTTTTGTTTTCCTGAGTGAAAACTGTTGAAATAGATTATGAAGTAGATTAATGTAAATTCCTGTTTGTAAATGCAATGCAGTCAAAAGCATATTAATTTTGTAAGCATGTTCATAGTTAATAATAAATATTGAATACACTAGTAATAAACATAGTAAAAAAGTTATTAATTTGATAAAATTCATAATCCATATTTAAAATATTCATTGTGTTGTATTTGTGTGCTGGTAAACGTAAAAGAAAGAAAATAAATACAGACCCCCCCTCTCTCTTTATCTCTGATATATATATATATATATATATATATATATATATATATATAGGTAGCAATCACTTTTTTATCCAGGTTTTATTAAAAACGACTGGCAAGGTACTGCGGTTAAATTTTTAATTTAATTTTTCATGTGTTCCTATAATTTTTTTTTTTTTTTTTTTCTGAACGTAAATTATTGTCCAAATATTTTGTTTCTGTATGTCCGAGCACTTTTTCACTCAGTTATAGGTTTTGTTTTTTTTTAGCCATTATCAAGGATAAATTTTTATTTTTACTTCTAACTGAATGTATGGATTATCTTTAGAGTTAGAGGCATGATTTATTTTCCAAACAGCACATTGTAGCCACGTTTTTATAGTAGTTGATTGAATATTGTTGTTTTTTATTGTTTTCATTCCCATAACTTACTTTGTAAATTAATTAAAAATTACCGAATATCACAAATTAAAATTTAAATATAAAATTAAAAAAAAACAAACTAAATTTATGGCGGCATTTGCTTGAAAGGAACTGAAATATATATTTATTATTTAGAAATTAGGACTCTGCTAAAGATTTACCAAAAATATAAATTCTTTTGTTAAAATTAAAAAACTTTATAGGAAATTTGCATATAAAAAGAAAAAAAATTAAATTTTAAGGTGGATCTCAACAAAATTCTCTTAGCAAATGCCGCCATAAATTTAATTTTTTTAAAAATCTTATATATTTAAATTTTAATTCGTGATTTTCGATAATTTTTTAATAATTTAAGTTAAACCCTCCTAAATACCCAGTGATAGAGATGCCTTTTTCTCTAATCTTCATATGAACTTATAGTCCAACTCTTTAGCCTTTCTCGCCCCTTTTTATTTTATATTTTTTTTTTTTTTTTGTGTTCTGGTTGCGAGAAATCTTATTTTTGATTTTTTAATACTTAATTACTTTTCCTTGCTTAATTCTTAATTAATTTCCCTGTAGTTTGGTATGTGTGTGTGTGTGTGTGTGTAAAAAATAAAAATAGAATTCTTTTGAGATCTACCTTAAAATTTAAAATTTTATCCTTTATTTTTGAATATCCAAAAATTCTTATAAGATTTGTTTTATTTATTTAAACAATTTTTTTTTGTAAGGTTTTAATTGGTTAAATTGCTTCCTTCTTCGTTTTTTTTTTTTTTTTAACCCTTCCTTTCAAGTCAAGTCTTGTTCAATCTTTACCTTGGTTACAAAGAAAAACATTTTATAGCTTATTTCTCCTTAATCTTGTCCTTTCTGTTCCCCTACCACTTCTATCCCTGTGACACTGTCTAATTTTTAACTTTTTAACTTTTGACTCTTACAACCTTAGTATAAAAGTTTTCTGATATGGAGCCATGAATCTCAGTCTGCTTTCCCTCTTGCTGACAAATTCAAAAAATTTGTTAATCCCACCCCATTTTAACTTCCTGTGCATGATATGTTTTCAGGCTTCTTCCGGTATAGAAATCTTGTAACACATTTGAATTAATAAAGTTTTTGTTTTCCACAGTTGCTGATGAAATGAGAATTTTCTCTCTGAAATGGCCAACAAAGTTAAATTTCAAAATTTTTGTATTATTTTATATAGGGGAGAGTGATCATGCCATTGTATAGTGAATTTAGTTTTTTTACAATTTTAGCATGGTGTTGAACTTCGGATTTTTTCGGTGATTTTGGACAGTCTGAGCATAATTTCTTCTAGTTGGTTTGGGGTAGTTATATCTTTCAGTTTGTTGTAGAGGTCATGTTTGTTTTTGTATAGTGTGTTCAGACACTGTGCTAAAATTGTAAAAAAACTAACTAATATATATATATACACACACTTCTGTGTTGTGCCTCTTCTAAATGAGGGTGTGCATATCTCTTCAATTACTCTTTCTTCTAGTCTCTATTCTGCCATCCATTTACATAAGCTCATTAGGTAGGTTACTCTCTGATTCTTTTGCCTGTGTGTCAGATTCTCCAAGCCTTCTTTCCTCATTGCATTGTGTGCCAGAAATTTCAACTATTTCCTTTTGATCCTAAGCAAAAGTATCCTTTTGGTTCCTTTCCCAAAATCTTCATTTTTCACATGTTCTGTTAAACCACATCTCTGAAGCATCAAGTCTACTCTTAATCTGTGATTAAATTGTCCAGCTTACATTGCTTTACAGGGGTATTAACACTTTACCTTTCAACACATTCAAACAAGTCCCATAAATATCAACACTCAAAGCCTCACTGTTTCCTGTGTTAGTTGCAATGATGTAATGTATTATGGCATAGTATACATGAGGTTCACATACACACAAATACCCTTGGGAAAAGTATGGATCCATTGCTTCTTCCTCCAAATATGGTTTTAATAGCAGGACAGATTGGGTTCTGTAGCCCTGGTTGGCAACCAGTCTACCACAGAAAGTAATGGCAACCTACTGTGAGAAAATCTTTTGCCCAGTTAGTTATGTCTCTTTTGAGACATAATCGCCCAAATGTGTATCTCATATGGCACTTAACTGACTGATACACAAGATGGGTTATGGCAGACTGAACATTGAGATCCAATATTTATGGGGCAGGTTGAATGCTAAAGGGTTGATATTACCTAAAAGTTGACCAATGTCTCTCTCACTCACACACAAAGGATGTGTCAGGTATTTGAGAACACTCCTTTTGCAGTTCATAAATAAAAGACACATGACTCATAGCATTAGCCATTAATCACAGAAACTTGGTGATAGCCGATTTAAGTGTCCAACTCCTTCATGTTCAAATTTAGGAATAGGCTGTAAACTTCTCATAGGCACATGTCAGCCAAGAGAAAGAAATATTCTAAGCAACCAGATCTAAACCCAAACAATTTCATCCATTGGAACTAGAATATCATCACCCCAGCTACTTGATGAGGGCCATCACCAAATAGTTCAAGATAGAAGAGTCTACTATTAAATGGTTAGTGCGTGCAGACATTGTCCTATTGGATGAAGAGGGTGTAGTTCATGTCTGACAAGACCTGAAAGTACTGTGTGATTTTACTGAAGTTGTTGCTGACTCAATCACCCTGAAGAGCCCCACTTGCTCGGGTTCTTTGACTAGGACCAGAAATTGAATATTAGGAATCACAGGTCTATATAGGGGGTACCTTTAGTGATACATACCAAGTTCACATCTGTAATGGTCCTAGGACCATGTTATGCCACTCCACTTCTTACAGAAGGGCCTTATATTCAATGTCACTGCCTACATCAAAGTGCTGGTCATAGTGGCCAAGCCCTCATTAAATATATATCTAGACTGTCATCATGACTGCACAGATTCCTTTTCATTATTATTATTATTATTATTATTATTATTATTATTATTATTATTATTATTATCTGTGAATTGCCATGCCTTCTTGGGAAAAATAGGGGAGTGGCTTCCGCTAGCTTTCTCTATAAGTTGAAATTATTTTTTCTTCTGTTAAATGGTTTGCTGTTAAGGCTAGAAAGCCATGTCTACCTTATTTTTGCATTCCTTTATGATGCATGAAGTGGAAAGTTTATAATGAATTAATTGCTACATCCATTGCAGGAAAGTTGATTCACTCTGTCACGTTAGACAATTTTTCTCTCCAGAATCTTACATATCTAAGTCTACCATTCAGTCATGCTTTGAATATTGCTGCCACATCTGGTCTGGTGCTTCTAATTATATAGGCATTCTTGATAGAATACAAAAAAGAATCTGTAATGTTATTGATTTTGACCTGGCATCTTGGCTTCAGTCACTTTCCCATTGCAATAATGTAGCTTCACTATGCCATTTTCATAAATAATTTCATGGAAATTGTTCTGAGGAACTTTCCTCTTTGGTCAGTCAGTTAAGTGCCATACGTGATACACGCTTGGGCGATCATGTCTCAAAAGAGACATGACTGACTGGGCAGAAGATTATCCCGCAGTAGGTTGCTATTGCTTTCTGCGGTAGACTGGTTGCCGACCAAGGCTATAGAACCCAATCTGTCCTATTATTTAACCCATAACTGGAGGGAAGAGATGGATTAATACCTTTCCCAAGGGTATTTGCGCGTAAGTGAATGCAATGGATTCAACTGGAATTGGAACTCGGTTCTCCGATTTCTCGTTCTGAGCCGATATCCACTGCGCCACAACGCACATACCTGAACTTTATGAAATTAAGTACAGCACTATATTGACAACAAGGTCTTATCATTTTACAGTTGAAATGGCTAAAAGTAACCTTAAATTTTATGCTAACAGTTTCTTCTATCACACTTCTCATTTGTGGAACTCTCTTCTGGCTTCTTGCTTCCCAATCAACTTTGATCTTTAAAAATTTAAATGCAGTGTCAGTTGTTATTTTTTGTCGTTTTAATTCCTGTTCTTTTATTTTTCCCTATTCTTTATAGTGTTGTTTTCTCTTATTCTTTCACACTCAGTAACCCTTTATGTCTTAGTGGCTTTATTACTTTACTTGGTATGAAATTATTAAAAACAGTATAGCTTTTCAAAGGAGAGATTGATTTATACTGTTCACAAGGACATTTGTCTACACAAAGTGGACAGAATAGCATTGGTTGGAATTTTAACTTAACTTGCTAAACTCTCTTTCTGCACCATATTCGTCTATATATGCAATTTGCATCTATGTATATATTTGTTGATACTACACTCTGATTCTATACAGCAGTTCAGAGGAGTGATATTCTCATACTAGACAGAATTGCTGATCAATGTCAATTTTTATAGGTACCATGCCAGTTATGTTTCTTATGTGCCAGTTTGATGAAAATTTAAGATATAAGAAAGAAATGCATGTGAACATATTGTTTTTGAATGGAAATGTAAAAGTTGTTTGTTTTAACTTTGCCCATTTTATATATATATATATATATATACACACACACACAACTGCATCGTTCATTCAGTTATGAATCTGAACATTCTAGGCTACTGGCGTGTATTTACATTGTATATAACATGCTAAAGTCCGCCTTGCTCTACCAAGCACATAGCTCAGAGGTAGAATAGCCGACTGATATCTATTCAGTCAGGTTTCAATTTTGGCTAGAAGCATTTGGATATCTAACTGTACTGATGAGCTGTGGTACAGCAAAACAGATCTGTCTGCAGATGATTATATATATATATATATATATATATATATATATATATATATATAAAGAACAATATTGGGAAAATGTGTAACTAAGTAGAAAAATTTTCTTGTGACATGTTTAGGACATAATCTGACTAACTTTGTTATGTCAATACAACTACACATTTATTTATTTTTATTTATTTATATTTTTTCCCAACCTAAAGTTTTAGTTAAAGGATTATACCAAAAAGCTCATGGTTGGGGCCTGTTATTTGATATGATCGGTAAATATGTACCAGTGTTTGCCAGAAAAATAGCATCTAAATAGCTCTAAAATGAAGGATAGCATCTGTATTCTATTGTGTAAAAAAAAAATTGTATATTTGCATGTTTATCAGCATATAACAAGCACAATCACTTAACAATGTATATATATATACACACACACACACACATATATATATATATATATATATATATATATATATTGTCCTACATTGATGGCATCACTCAGAGTTTTATGCATTATGCAATCATCAGATGCATATTACAAACTGACAGTTTAATAGATTTGAATTTATGTTCACTTGATATTCATGGGAGTTAAATCTTTTAAAGTTAGGTTACTACTTTTTAATAACAAGAGTAAAAAATTTACATATACTAAGACTATATGTAGATACAAATTTAATATTTTTAATTGTAAAATTTTAATTTTATCTTTTGATTTTTTCCAAAAATACAGATCCATTTTTCAGGTTAAAATAAATCTAATAAATTTATTAACAAATATCACATTTAATATGTTACATTAATAATAGTTTGTGCAAAATTTTCTCACATTTTTTTTGTTAGAAATCTATCTTATTTTTAACTGTGTATTAACTAGTTTTCAAGAAAGAGATTACTGAGAACTATCTTTTTATAAAGGACTTTACAGAGTTGCTGCTTTAGTCTACTAACAGAAATAGGTTTTTATTTCGAAAACCAAATTCTTTTATTTTTTACTGTGTATTCCCTAGTTTTCAAGAAAGAGGTTGCTGAGAACTTTTAGACACACCTTATTAGATATGAACTGTTTCTGTGTTTTGTGATCATCCATTGTTAGTGTAAAATAAAATGTATGTTTATAGGTAGATACATTAGTAAATGTCTTTTTTCTTTTTTTTTTTTTTTTTAAGTGTGTGAATTTATTGTTTCTCTGAAAGTACATTATTTTAGGTACCTCCACTTTTTTTGCTAAAAAGCAGCATAGCATGATGAATAAAGGCCCAAAACTTAATAAAAAAAATGTTTTATCATCAAAATGTTTATTAAGAGGAAATACCAAAGTATTTCTTTATCATTTTTTAATATTTTTAAATCCTTTCTAGCATGTTTTAAATTTTGGTTAAAAATCTTGTTTTTTGTTTTTTGCATCAATATGAGACCTAACTGACTATGGGAATTTTAGTGCCTTTGTTTCTGGTGAAAAATAAAACATTAATTTGGAAATTCTTGCAAAAATCAAATAGTTGTAGGATTTGAATTAAATTTTAGGACTTATTCACAGATAAATTAATTTATTTATGAAATTATTATTTTTATAAAATCTTGATAAAAATATTTTTGTTTTGCATTTGTTACCCCTTCCCATATTAAATTAAGTAATTTCATGAAATTTCTAGAAATTAAATTCTTACACAAACTTTGTTTTGTTAGTTGAATGCAGGACTTGGAGAATGTAAATCATTTATATTTTTATTGTCAAACAGTCACCGTTTTCCTGAAAATCTGCTTTAAATGGTGAAATAAAAAATGCTATAAAACTATGACATTATTTAGTTAGATAAGCTTTAATATTGCTTTTATAAATAATACATGTTAAGGATATTATCTTAAAAAAAATTTTGCAATGAATAATGAATTTTTACTAGAATTGTTTTCATTTTTAATTTATAGTTAAAAAATCTTTAAAAAATTATTCAAAACTTTGTTTGCATTAGGTTATTAAGTGAAGTCTCTATTTACTAAGCGAAAATTAAAAAGGTTATTACAAACTATCATGCTGCAAGATCTTTTTAAATAATTAAATTTTTTTTTTTATGTGTATGAGATGTGCCCATTTTGAAAGTATAGAAGACCATGCACAACATTATCAGAAAATAAGATCAATGACTATAGCAAATTTAAAGTCAACATTCCTAAACTTAGATTCTGGAGACTATTTCCAACATTTTTATGATTACTGAGTACTTACATAAAAAAGTGCTCACACATCATTTTCCTTAAATTATGTTTTAACATAGAAAGTCTCTGTAGAACTGCAAAGGACATGTAAATAGCTTATCAGTTTTTCACAACTGCATGTTGGATGTTGAAAGATACATCAATCACTATTGGTTCATTTTGAAATCTGTTTTTCTCCTTTTTTTTTTTTTTTTTTTTTTTTAAATAATGTTTGTTTCAAATCAGATATTCCTCAAATAAAGTTTCAGAAAGGTAATTTTATTTTTGAAGATTTTTTAATAAAGATAATTATATTGCAATGAAAGACAGCTAAAAAGTGTGCTAATCAGCTATTTTAGAAAAAGATTTTAAAAATCAATTTCAATTAATATAATTTCTGTATGAAAAATACATTACAGAGTATTTTGATTAATGGGAATAATAATTTTAATTCTTTAGCTTTCAATTAAAGCTAAAATGAAAGCTTCAATTCATAAAAATTAATTTTAAAACTTAGGTATCACAAATTATTGCGAAAAAGTCGAGGTGCTTATATGCATAGGTATGTAAATAATGTATCAGTTACATATACATTTATCTCTTGTCTATACTGTTATCTGGGGAAAGGTTCCAGCTTTCTCTAAGCCATATTCTCATTCCAATTTTTTTTCCTCCTTCTCCCCCCTCCCCTCTTTTTTGCTGTTTGCTTTATCTAGATCATGTTAATGTTCGGCCATTGTAGGATGACAGTGTTGTGTACATAAACATTTTTGTATGCTTGGCTTTTATCATTTGTGCTACAAACCTTTTCGTATTGGTTGGGACATTTTTTTCTGTTTTTTCTCTCCAATGCCTTGCCTGTCGGTGATTTCTTATTGCAGCTCTGCTTGGCACTCTGATCAACATATTTCTGTCCATTTGCAGTAATGGGTTTGTTATAACATCCAGTATTGGTTAGTTTATTAATTATATTTTGCAAATTTTAAAGCCAGGGAATCTATCACTCTGTCTATTAGAATCTATTAGAATCTATCACTCTGTCTATTAGAATCTATCACTCTGTCTATTAGAATCTATCACTCTGTCTATTAGAAAAATGACCTGATGTTTAGGAAGGGAGGAATTGAGATCAATTATTATTATATATTTGGAGGAAAGCACAACAGTTAATTTCTTTTTTTTTTTATCCTTTTTATTTATTTTATTACATTCTGACTGTGTTCATTCCCCAATGAGATATGTTAAAACTGAAGCTATTTTTTCTCTCTTTAGCTTAGAACTGAACTGCTTGTTCCTGACAAGAGTTTATCAAAGGCTATATAGATTTTTATCTGAGCTTATTAAAAAATCAGTAACAGGACAAAAAAAAAAAAAACACTGGACAAAAAACCAGTCCCATAAAAGTCTCATATATAACATTGAAAATTCAAGAAACTTGTAATTCAAAATTTTACATCAGATTGAGACAAGTATAATAATAATATCCAGTATATAAACTTATGAGAGTACCTTAATTGTAATGTCATCCACAGTAAATCTGGTCCTGGGTATAACAATAAATTGCATCCGGCAACAAGGTCTCTGATTGAGTGGTTATGAGAAACATGGAACTCATCTCTTAATTGCAATTGTTCCCAAGTCCACCTTGACCCTGGGTAGTAGCACCTGTTATGGTCCCAGCTATGGGCAAATAGTTTATCCTCAAATTGGGGTCAAAACATTATGAAAGTATAAAGATAAACTTTTATGGTAAAGATTCTAGCAATACATTTTTGAATATGTATTACCAGCAATACATCTGACTTTCAACAAAAACCACTTTGCAAAAATACGTCAAAGAAAGCTGATCTACAAACTTGTTTTTCTGCAAAGAATAGATCTATCGTATAAATCTTGTCGACATTAAATAACCTATTGAAGTTATGCTGTAAACCAAACCAAACCAAACCAAACCAAAATAGTATACATCCAGGCTTTTACAACATTTCACCATTTCTGACAGAATTTCTACTATCACAGTGTCAGTCGGTTAAGTGCCATACGTGAAACATGCTTGGGCGATCATGTCTCGAAAGAGACATGACCGACTGGGCAGAAGATTATCCCACAGTAGGTTGCCATTGCTTTCTGCGTTATACTGGTTGCCAGCCAAGGCTATAGAACCCAATCTGTACTATTATTTAACCCATAACTGGAAGGAAGAGACGGATTAATACCTTTCCCAAGGGTATTTGCGTGTAAGTGAATGCAATGAATTCAACTAGAATTCGAACTCGGCCCCCCGATTTCTCGTTCCAAGTCGATATCCACTGCACCACAACGCACATCCATCACAGTGTAGGATATCTAATCATAAAAGTGATCGAATGAAAGAGAATCTAAATGAAATCAGAAAAAAAAAATTGAATTTAAAATACCCAACATTCCTCATTCACATGTATGTGTAGTCACTCATCCCTTGTTCCCTGTTTAGGACGTGGTTTCCGGCTTTCTCTTTTCCAATCTTCTCACTTTGTTTTCTTTGGTTTTTTTTTGGTTTTTTTCAATTGGAGTAGATAGATCTATCTATCGCCTGGTTCACACTCCACCCATGTCTATTGAACAGGTTAAGAGGCTCATCCCTTGTTCCCTGTTTAGGATATGGTTTCCGACTTTCTCTTTTCCGATCTTTTCAGTATTACGTAGCCCCCTGCACATCAGTGGCATTACCGCCTTGCTCGGGGTGATACGATTAAAAAAAAAAAAAATATTAGTCTGATGTACTCGTAAAGGACAAAATGCATCACAAGAAAACCTTTTCCGCTTTGTTATACATTTTTCTACACTTTGCAAGAAAGTTAGTTTACAAATAAAATCTTGTTTAAGCTCTTAGTTAGACATAACATATATTTATATACAATCTGTGGTTGGTTTACTTTTTGGTTCAAACTTTAATAAAGACCTTCTCATGCCTTTCTTCACATAGTTGAGTTTTATACAATACTAGGACTCCCTAACTATGAAATATATTGAATATGTGACCATAGGATTGTTAGAAAACATATCTTAGAGGTTGGATCAATTTCTGTTGCAAACAGAGCAAACCTATAAATTCACGAAGAACCTGACAGAAATAGATATTTTGTGTACATATAAGTGTATATATTGGATATTATTATTAATGTCTCAATTTGTATTAAAAGTTCCTTGTATTTTTAATGTTAAATTTATTTCTTTGACACTTTTCAATTATATGATTACATATTTTAGATGAACCTTAACCAGAACCCTAACCCTATAGAAAATTGCCCATGGGAAGAGTGTAACTATCAGTAGAATAATTAAAATTTTAAGATTAATATTTATTATTAAAACAAATAAAATCTATGTATTAGTTTAAAATTGCACAACTTCTCCCTTGCATTATTTATATGTAGTTTTATAGACTTCTTATATATGGGATTTTGCCCACTTTTTGAATTAGAAGCGAGTTTTTGTCATGGAGTCTTTAAAATCAGGTAGTTATGTATTAAATTAGGTACCTCCACAGATTCGCTGTACCTAACATTTAAAATGAATTTTTAAAAAAAATCTTTTTTGAAGCTTTTTCAAAATTTAGAAAAATATTCTCCATAATCTAATGTTTTATTGAATTGTAGATATTTTAGCATTAAATTTACTGTAGTTATCTCTTATTTTCTGATAATATTGTGTTTGAACAATTGTATCTACAAAAATTAACACATTTGTACACATACTACAAAAAAAAATTCTGACTTACTTTTAAAATACTGGGAGTCACTAAAAAGTTCTTCCATGTAGGATTAGTAAATATGGTATTTATGTAATAATAACACCTAATCATTACAAATTAACATAGAATTTAAAAAAATGTAAAACTTTACAAATTATTCTCATTAGTTTTTATAAAAATAAAAACAATTCTTTCAAAAATTCATTATTCATTGAAAATTTTTTTTGTCTTATAGTGTCCTTGATATATCTTATCATAAAAGCTTTTCTAATTAAATGACTCTTATTGCATTTTTTATTTTATTATTCAGAGCATGATTTTTGGTAACTGGGGTTCCTGATTTATAAAAAGAAATTGATGATTTAAATTCTCCAAGAAGTTCTGCTTTTAATATAAACATTAAACTGTACAAAATTTAATATCTCAAAATTTTATAAAATTAAATAAGGGGTACAGATGTAAAAAAAAAAAAAAAAAATCTAAAATAATTTAATTCATTTGTGAATAAGTCCTGAAAGTTTCATTAAAATCTAACAATTATTTGATTTTTGCAAGAATTTCCAAATCAATATGTTTTTTTAATGCAAAAAGATGCCAAAATTTGCTATGCTAATTTATGGTCCGCTTGCAAGAAAAACATGTTTTTTAACCAACATTTTTAACATTCTAACAAGGATTAAAAAATATAATTAAATAATAAAAAAATACTACAGTCCTTCCTCTTAATAATAATGAAGATTTTGATGATGAAACTTAACTTTTTTATCAAATTTGGTGTATTTTTTTTCATCATGGGATGCTCTTTATTAGCTAATTAGTGGCGCTACCTCTATTAAATTGTTCAGAAAATAATATTCTATTTTTGGAGATGAAATAAAAGCTTAATCAAATGCAACAAAAATTACATTAAATTTTCAAGAACATAACCATCATTATTATCAAGGGTAATATTTCATTACCAAAGTAATTCCTTCATTCCTTAACTCAAGAATCTAGGATTCTGGGATAATAATACTGATAATACTGAATTGATCTCTTTGTTTGTAAAGTTCTGTGGCTTGAATAAATGAAAATTTGAAGGTGTTGAATTCATCAGATAGTCCCATTGCAGTAGGTCCTCTCAACTTCACAATTGAAACTTATTATTAGTTTATTTTACAGTCACACTCCACCCACGTCTATTGAACAGGTGAAGAGGCTCATCCCTTGCTCTTTGTTTAAGATGTGGTTTCCGGCTTTCTCTTTTCCAATCTTTTCACTCTTCTTTTTTTTTTCAATTGGAGTAGATAAACTATCGCCCGGTTCACACTCCACCCACGTCTATTGAACAGGTGAAGAGGCTCATCCCTTGCTCCTTGTTTAGGATGTGGTCTTCGGCTTTCTCTTTTCCAATCTTTTCACTCCTATGTAGCCCCCTGCACTTCAGTGGCGTTACTGCCTTGCTCGGGGTGATATGATTAAAAAAAAAAAAAGAAAAGTTCATTTGCATTATTCTTTTGCGGATTCGCACTTGGCTTTTGGCAAAATCAGATTGTGTAAATCTTTACTTGTTCTGTGACCATATTCAATCAGTTAAGTGCCATACATGATACATGCTTTGGGTGATCATGTTTCTAAAAAGACATGACTGACTGGGCAGAAGAGTATCCCACAGTAGGTTGCCATTGCTTTCTGTGGTAGACTGGTTGCCAGCCAAGGCTATAGAACCCAATCTGTCCTGTTATTTAACCCATAACTGGAGGGAAGAGATGGATTAATACCTTTCTCGAGAGTATTTGTGCATAAGTGAATGCAAGGAATTCAACTGGAATTCGAACTTGGCTCCCCGATTTGTCATTCTGAGTCAATATCCACTGCACCACAAGGGCCTGTGATCATATTCCCTTGTTCTAAAAAGCTCATAAAACTGCCATGTGAACTTACATTCCACTAACTCCTTACCAAGACCAGGCATGGCCCAATTTTTTTTTAAAAAAAGGGGGAAAATTTCTAGAGAATAATTTTTATACATTAGCATTTTTTATGCTTCCCTCGAGCCACAATATTTGTCAGAATCAAAAACTATTTTTTGCTTTTTTGCTAATGTAGAAGTGGAGTTGTCCTTTTTATATTGACACACTGTCAAATTGTACACTGACTTTTACAGAGCTAATCTGTACTCAATTTTCTTATTTACAAATGTACCTTGAAACTCTGTTATCAACAATTATTTTTTCATTTAGACTTTTGCTAATTTATATAAAGTTTTGTTCTTTAATTAAAAATGTGGCAGAACTTTAAAAATGTATGCATATGTATATTTTTTAAGGACAAAATATTTTATAAAAAGAATGAGAAAGAAAATCTATTTTGGCATTTTAGCAGTCTCTTTTATCCATTGAAAATTAAGGGGTTATCATTGGTCAGGAATTAATCCAAGTGTTACTGAGAGAATGTTGCTATTATATATATATATAATGTAAATGCATTATCAATTATTTTACTTTGGAAATACATAATAGAAAATTAGGAGGAAAAAAGGTTGTCAATGGTAAGAAAGACTTGTATTGTTACATGTATCAAAGTATACATTTCAGAAAAGGATTACTTATTGCTTTATGATTATGTTTATGTTGATAAGACTGGGGCCAATTGTGTATGTACAGTGTTTTTTACTCTTAAAAAATATTTGAATTTTTATGAGATTATTTTTAGTCAGACAAAATAAATTACAGATTTTCTTTTTTTTCAAAGGATGTAAGAAAAATTTTACATTAATTTATACAAAATTTTGAAATCTTTTATTTAAACTTTTGAATTAGAACAGGAATTCTAAGTTTATAAAAAATAATTTTATTTACATGGGTGTCAAAATGTAATAAAAATTCAAAGAATGTTAAATTTAGGTTTGTTTTAAATGCATTATTTGAAAAAGAAGCAAATATAAGTGACTCAAAAATAATTACAAATTAAAAAGACAAATAAAATTACTATTTTAAAACTAATGTTATCCTGATACTTCAGTACCTGTAAGTTGAAGGTTTGGCCAGTAAATCACATGACTTATCTTCTTTTTTTCTTATTTCATATATTATTTTCAAAAAGCAAAAATTAATTGTACTTTTTATTCAATATGATAGAAAAAAGGAAAGGTGCCAACTGTAGCTGGGATCCTTTTCATAGCTGCATACTATGTACGTCACCAGGAATATATACATTCTTTAATTTAGAATTTTCCTTCTCCTGTACCAGTTGCCATCCAAGGCTATATAACCCAGTCTGTCATACTATAAACCCAGTGGGGAGGGGGGGGTAATAACTTTCCCAAGGATATCAGCACATAAGTGAATGTAATGTACTCAACTGAAAATTGAATTTGGCTCAATCCGAAATGCAATCCTTTAAAAAAAAAGCTTCTCAGTTTTATTTACTTTTGTGTCTGTGATGTTACATGTATCTTATTGGGTATTTTAACTGATCTTTTTTTTATACTAAAGTTCACTCAATACAAAACCCAAGAGCCACTCAAAGTAGAGGGTTACTGAATAAGATGTGTGATATGAGCGCAAGAGGAGGGAGTAGAAAGTGGAGATTATGTGAGTATATGGTGAATAGATAATGATTGACCCTAGAGTTAAAGATTGTAGTGTTTGAAGAAGCATCCATGCAGGAACTTGTTCTACAAAGTATCGGTTCCTGGGAAAAAGTTTTTGGAGTGGAATGCCCCTTCTTACCAAAGGAATACGTAAGGAATGAGTATTATTTAACACTGTGGTGTAGCAAAGAAGGTCTTGTTTGCAAAGGTCTGAGCAGTTGACATTAAAGAATGGAACTTGTCTGAACATTAGGTGTGAAAGTAGTGATCATGTAATGATAGGTGAGCGACATTGCATCTTTGCAAAATTAAATATACATTAGAAATATTTTATGACAGTATTTTGCTATTTGATTTTTATGAACTAGTGTAATGAGGGAATGTATGTACCTGTACTTTTTTCTTAGCAAAGTCCGACTGGCTTCTACGCTGTCCCGTCTTAGCAAAGTCCGACTGGCTTCTACGCTGTCCGTCTTAGCAAAGTCAGACTGGCTTCTACGCTGTCCGTCTTAGCAAAGTCAGACTGGCTTCTACACTGTCCGTCTTAGCAAAGTTCAGACTGGCTTCTACGCTGTCCGTCTTAGCAAAGTCCAGACTGGCTTCTACGCTGTCCACGTCTTAGCAAAGTCAGACTGGCTTCCTCGCTGTCCCGTCTTAGCAAAGTCCGACTGGCTTCTACGCTGTCCCGTCTTAGCAAAGTCCGACTGGCTACGCTGTCCCGTCTTAGCAAAGTCCGACTGGCTTCTACGCTGTCCCGTCTTAGCAAAGTCCGACTGGCTTCTACGCTGTCCCGTCTTAGCAAAGTCCGACTGGCTTCTACGCTGTCCGTCTTAGCAAAGTCCGACTGGCTTCTACGCTGTCCCGTCTTAGCAAGAATCCGACTGGCTTCTACGCTGTCCGTCTTAGCAAAAGTCCGACTGGCTTCTGCGCTGTCCCGTCTTAGCAAAGTCCGGCTGGCTTCTACGCTGTCCCGTCTTAACCAAGAATCCGACTGGCTTCTACGCTGTCACGTCTTAGCAAAAGTCCGACTGGCTTCTCGCTGTCCCGTCTTAGCAAAAGTCCGACTGGCTTCTACGCTGTCCGTCTTAGCAAAAGTCCGGCTTCCCCAGCCTTCTACGCTGTCCCGTCTTAGCAAGAATCCGACTGGCTTCTACGCTGTCCCGTCTTAGCAAAAGTCCGACTGGCTTCTACGCTGTCCCGTCTTCGCAAAGTCCGACTGGCTTCTACGCTGTCCCGTCTTGTAAAGTCCGACTGGCTTCTACGCTGTCCCGTCTTAGCAAAGTCCGACTGGCTTCTACGCTGTCCCGTCTTAGCAAAAGTCCGACTGGCTTCTACGCTGTCCCGTCTTAGCAAAGTCCGACTGGCTTCTCTGTCCCGTCTTAGCAAAGTCCGACTGGCTTCTACGCTGTCCCGTCTTAGCAAAGTCCGACTGGCTTCTACGCTGTCCCGTCTTAGCAAAGTCCGTGCTTCTACGCTGTCCCGTCTTAGCAAAGTCCGACTGGCTTCTACGCCTGTCCCCGTCTTAGCAAAAGTCCGACTGGCTTCTACGCTGTCCCCGTCTTAGCAAGTCCGACTGGCTTCTACGCTGTCCCCGTCTTAGCAAAGTCCGACTGGCTTCTACGCTGTCCCAGTCTTAGCAAAGTCCACTGGCTTCTCAGCTTTCCCATCTACAATTTTTTTTTATAGATCCAATTTAAATAGATGTTTAATGTGCATTATTTTTTATTTCATAATCAAGACAGAAACACCATGAAATGAGCTGCTATGGAAACAAAATTTGATAATATATTTTCCTTGGTTATGATTTTTTTTTTTTTTTTTTTTTTTTTCAGTTCTTCTGTTCCAATCACACAAGGCTCAAATATGAAGACGATTGGTCGCTTGCTCAGTCCAGTAGTATCAAGTAAGTATCCTTTCACCTAAATGTATTTGGTTTAACCTTTATTTTGTTTCTTTAGGTAGGGATTTTAATCTTTCTCTCTCCTCTTTTTTTTTTTTCTTTTCTTTTAAGGTGAAATTGATAGAGAAAGAAATACAAAGAGGAAGTAAAATTAATTAGTTAAAATTTTTTTATTATTATCCTTTATTGGGGCTATTTTTAGAATGTCTCTAAATATCTCTACCACTTCCACTTTTTTTGAGGAGCGTGGAACGACCTCTTAATTGCTGTTCTCAGATACACCCTGACTCAACATGGTAGCACCTGTTAGGGTCCCAGCTATGGGTAAATAGTGTACCTCCAATCAAAAATCAAAATAATAGGGAAGTATAAAAATGCATTTTTATCGTAAAAATAAGAGTAATGTATTTTTATAAAAAATTACCAACAATACTTTTTTGTAGTGAAATTACCAAGAATACATTTTATGGTAAAATTACCAACAATACATTTTATAATAAAATGACTGTCAGCATATTGTTTTATCTTAAAGACTGTTCTGGGAATGATAATAAACTACATCCAGCAGCAAAAGTTCTGATTAGGAGATTTTGAAGAGCATAGAATCACCTTTTAATTGCCTGAGAAAGCAGTTGTAGTTTTACATAATAAAATATTGTCAAAATGCCAAATTTATTCCAATCATGAAAAAAAATAGGCAAAATTGCCAAAATCCTTTGATGATTTATTCATGGACAGGAGAATGCAAAGAGAAATGCTAGATTATTATCAAAGGAAAATATTGAAATGAAAATATAATTTGCAAAGAACCTATTTCTAGATTTAATTATGCAAATGACCTTAATAATATATTAATGTTTAACACATTTACTCTCACACTACCCACACCTAAGAGTGGTGGTGGTATGTCCAGCAGGACCCACATAACATTCTGATGGGTTGTTTTCCAATTTCTTTTCTTTTGAAAATTATTGAGTTATGACGCTATGATTGATTGCTTATGAGATCATGGTACACCAGAACCATATGTTTTCAATTTCTTTTCTGTGAGGATTATTGGAAATGGGGTGCTATAATTGATTGCTTATGAGATCATGGTACACTAGAACCACATTTTTCCAATTTCTTTTCTGTGAGGATTGTTAGGGATGGGAGGCTATGATTGATTTCTTGTGAAATCATGCTATACCAAGACCACATTTTATTTCAAAAATTTTTTTTTTTTTTTTTTTTTTTTTTTTTTGTCATGTGGGAGTCATTTGTTTTATTTTTACATATACAGAGCTGTACCATGTATTCATGTCAGTTGTGTGGGACTCTGGCTTGTAAAATGTACTCAGGTACCAAATGACACTGGTGGATCATGGGTAATAAATACTACCTATGATATCTTTGCATCATTTATGAAACAATGATAAAACAAAGTCTCTTGTACTAAAATTAATTAAGATATATTGTTGGGACAACAAGGGAAACTAGGGTTAAAGTCAAACAATAACATGAGATCCTCCACTTGTTTGTGTGAATTTTCTTTTATTAGCATAGACCTAAGGGAACATCTTCTATGTGTTATGTCCTTTCAAGATGTGGGTGATCATAGCTCTCTACAACTTCCTATTACTGTCCCTTCGGTCTCTGTTCAGCTATCCATTAACACAATTACATTAAGAAGGTTACTCATTATTTCTCTTTGTCTCAAATATGTACTGTGGGTGTCAAATTTTCCAGGCTTTCTTGTCTCATTATGGGACGGTGGGCGTTAATGAGTTAATTTAAGTATAAAACTTTAATTAATGCCAAATGTTTTTTTAAAGCCTTAAATAATACCAGTTTTTCTTTTTTATTAGAAACCTATAATTAATACTGGATTTTAAAATTTACAATGGGCATTAATGGATGGTAAAGGAATCTATAGAAATATATTTTTAAAGGAAGACTTGTTTTATTCTGTACGTGCATCTGTCTCCTGACAAACATCAAGATGGAAACCTATTACTTGATGTTTTAAATGACAAAATACATGTTAGGTAAATAGTATTTAAACATCAAAACAAATATTGTCTGTGCATGTAATGTTAATTTTGCTGGCTTCACTAGAATATAATGATCTGCAATAGGAAAGAAACATTAGTGAAGAAGAGTATTTTCCTCTTAACATTTGAAGTCTGGAGAGAATCTACTCTTAAAAGCAAGAAAAGATAACAAGAAGAGAAAAGTTTAACTAATTTAAAGAATGTGGCTTCATCCTTGGCTGGGGACATGTTTAAAGAAGAAATAAAAGCTATCAAAAAAGAAAAATTAATTATGAAGGCATTATAAATGCATGTCAATATACCTAAAAAAGAATGTTTTTCAAAATATTCTGTAACATAAATTTCTTAAGAAGGCAGTGTGTGACAATGGGTCCTTGCTCCATTGGTTAGGACAGGAGTCGTCAATCTATAGCACACGTCACATGTGGCAAGCCAAGCAATTTCCAATGGTATACAAATTGTGTAAAACTCAAAATAACAAAGTATGTTGCTAATATTGAGCAACTGGTTAAGACCATCCAAGGGCAAGGATCCTATTAATAATAAAAATTTAAAAAAAACTTTTAAAAATAGTTTATTTATATTAATGTGGTTTACATATTATTGTATATATTACTATATAAAATATATTGTAAAACAGGTATATTGAGCTTGACTTCTATAAAAATACGTCTGCTGTTGGCACACTGAATGATTTTAAAACCCTAAGTCAGCACATAGTTAGCAAAAGATTGCTGACCCCTGGGTTAGGACATTCACATAGTCAAGTGAACTGTAAATCATTTTATCTAGAGCTTGTTTTATAACAACCGACTACATCACCAGTTGTAATATAACAATCTGGCCCCACCCGAGGAAGTGATGCAAGCGATGGTGTTTTCCTGTCGGTGAAGGGAGCGGATGTCGTTTTGACCTTATTTCCCACAGCGGCGGAAATGGCTACAGAGGCAAACAGATCAGGTGCCTCTTAGAATTACGTGGGCATTGCGTGGGCGAGGCAAAAACCGGAAGGAAAAGTCCCGGTTCTAGAGGACTATATAAAAACCTCGACACACGGATTCGCCAGTAGCAGAGAACGGCCGGTGGAAGCAGAGAGAGACAACACAGGCAGACTACACTCCCGTCAGCCATTCTATATGCGCCCTCACCCTCCCGTTCTCTATTCCACACAGTTCGTCGTCATTAATAAAAATATAACCTTATATTTTTATATATGCGTGTTTGTTGTTTTGTTGTCATACGGCGATATATAACACAGTAAATTGAGGTGTAAGAGTTTTAGAGCAACTGCCCACTGTTCAAAATTAGAGAAAAGAAAAGAAAAATAAATAATAACCTTTGTGGTCAAGTGCTACTCAGCCAGAAGGTAGGAAATTTTAGATATGGACTTATATTGTCAGGCTGCATTCTACATAAGAGCAAGCCACAGTTAGGAAGAAGAGAGAGAGGAGCCAACCATGCAGTGAGAGTCACAGAATAAAAAGAGATGTTAGTTCAAACAAAATTGAAGTTCTCTCTGGCTGAAGAGGAAAACCTTGTCTGTTATGAGAGAAGACAGGAGTGGCGAAGATGTTCCAAATACCTACATTCCAGACTATCAGGTGGATCCATGAATAAAGTCAGTCAGTCAAGTGCCATACGTGATACACGTTTGGGCGATCATGTCTTGAAAGTGACATGACTGACTGGGCAGAAGATTATCCCACAGTAGGTTGCCATTACTTTCTGCGGTAGATTGGTTGCCAGCCAAGGCTATAGAACCCAATCTGTCCTATTATTTAACCCATAACTGGAGGGAAGAAACGGATTAATACCTTTCCCAAGGGTATTTGTGCTTAAGTGAATGCAAGGAATTCAACTGAAATTCGAACTCAGCTCCCCGATTTCTCGTTCTGAGCCGATATCCACTGCACCACAACGCAAATTCACATGAATAAAGTACCAGGTTTATTAAAACTATTATACTTTTTGTCCTTTTCGCCAAGACAATATCTTGAGATGATCTTATTCAAGACTTTTCTTCTCATGCAATATCTCATCTTCAGTTTCTTAGTTGCACATACACTGGGCCTTTCTCAGTTTTGTTCGTGCTGATGCAAAAGAGCAATCAAAGCATGGCATAGACTAGAATCTGGCAAGTCAGTGAAAAACTAACCAAGGAACCCAGCTGTATGTTCACAAGTTTGCTTGTCATCAAATCAAGGACTTTTTATTTGATTCAAGTGACTTACTACTAGAAAGTAGTGCTGGATTTACCTATGGGTTTAGCAGGCTGAAGCCTAGGACCTCAAAGTTCAGGGACTCTCCAGTATATAATATTTTTGACATTGTCATAGGCCTTTCTTAAACATGCTCTCATAATGCATTGTAGACTCTAAATAACCTTGCAGTAATTTTAAACACTTGTCGTCATCCTCAGCTTTATTCAAATTGTTTAATTTAAAACACTTCCATTTTCCATTACTAATGAGAATGAGGGATGGGGCGGAGGGTATGTCAAAAGTGAAATAACCTAGAGTTTCTCTTCATCTGAATTCGGCTCTGCTGAAAAGGTAATCTGAAAAAAATTTGTTTCTTTTAAAAGTACAGATGATTTTTTTTCCTTTTACAGATATTACTAATATCTTGATGTCCCCAGCCATTCCTGTACATCTGCCTACACAGATGCATCCCTCCAACTCTATAACATCAGGCCATCAGAACCATGGACGTATACCATTAACCAAGTCCACATCCAAATTACGTAAGGGTTAATTTCTTTTGTTTTGTTTTTGGCTGTGTTAGATGTTGATGTATTTATTTTCAGATAAGGTGCATCCTGGCCATATAAAGCACACTCTTTTATTGAATTAAAAGCTTCCCGCCAAATTAGTTTAACAATTGACTTTAAACATTCTGACACACTTGTCACCAAATGATCCTAGAATTAAATATATTTAACTGAATGCTATGAATTCAACTGAAGTAGGAGTAGCAAGTCATAATAAGTGCAAATCACAAACAAAACTCAACCACTGCATAAAATTTTAAAGGCAAAATATTTATTACGCATGTACGAAAAAGGTAACAACACAAATATTTCCTTTTGTTTGCCTGTTAATGCAGGATAACAAATTTTTGATAAAAAGAATTACCATCAAAAAATAGAAAAAATTTCAGTTTAGAAAATGGAAAGGATTCATTGACAAAAAGAGAAAACAATTCAATAACACAGTAAAACAAAGGTGCAACCACCTTTAAGAAAAAAATGAAAAACACTTACTTACAAGTGTCTCTGGGGCATATTGTAATTTTAGAAAAGTCCCTTTTCAATTCACACTCTTTGTGCTTGGGAAAATTTCTTAGTATTCTTTTCGTTTTTTGTTGTTTCACTGCAGGAGAATTTTCACTTGTGAACGTTTAGGCTCTCTGGCTGATAACTGATGTCTTTTTGATACTCTCTTCTTGACGTAAAAATGCCTACTACTCCTTGATGCTAATTTGCCTTGTTCCCTTGCTGTTACTCCTCATCTACTGACCTGGGTTTTATATATTCAAAAAAATAGGCTCAAAAGGCCCCCATTGAGGTTCCTTTTAGAGCCTGAGATCACATCTCTCATTAGTCACTATATGCAAAAACATGATTTTCCATAAACTTGAAAAGGGTCTTTCACAGGTTATGTGTTTTTTTAACCACTGAACTGAAAGATATATACAAGTGTAACAATTTTTTACACAAACCATCTGGCCTTCATAAAAATACACTTCGCTCAAAAGAACGTACTAAAAACGACCTAGATGATTGAATATTCATTCAAGGCTAACATTTTTAAAATAGTGAAAATAAAATTTTTATATATAGTTAGATCTTATATAGCGAAGACACTATGACTTGGTGTATTGGTTAACAAGCTTGTCTTGCAAGATTAATTACAACTGAAAAGTTTCAACCTCATTGGTTGCTCCATGCTTACAGCCTTGTGCTACTTCTGAGCTGTGATTAAATCATCGCATGTTATATAGTGGGAAATATGTTCATTTGGATTAAAATAATCAGGAAGAACATGTTTTCTATATTTTTTTTTTTTCTTTATCAGTAAAATTTTCTCTTTTAAGAGTGAAAATGGAAGACAAAAACTAATGAAGATAATTTAAGTACATAATGCCATATCCAAAATACTTGGAACCAGTTATGTTTTTTGTTTTTCGACTATTTTGATTTTCAGAAATTAAAACAATATTGCAGCAAAAACATAGAAATACTCACACCATCAGTGATAAAAAACACAAAAATATTATTACAGAGTAATAATTATATTGTTTTGAACAATTTCAACGATACCTGAAGAAGTTTGTATGCAAAGATGCTGAAAATTTATAAGTAAGATCCACTTCTCTAATGATCAGAATTTTATTTTGCAAGGCTTAAAGAAAGATGAAAAAAGATGTTTTGAATATGTTGAACTGCATGTATGATTCGAATTCCTGTGATTCTTTTTAGTCAGGTAAAGAACTTTCCATCAAGCCCTTGAAAATCACCATAAATGATAAAACAATAACACAAAGAATGAGTTCAATAGTCTGAACAACTCTTGGAATGATAATGACTCTTCTCAAAATTATAGAAGGTAGACGTAAAATGGATTGACTGAAACATTGTGGTAACAACAAAAGCAATACAAAGAATGAGTTCAATAGTCTGAACAACTCTTGGAATGATAATGACTCTTCTCAAAATTATAGAAGGTAGACATAGAATGGATTGACTGAAACATTGTGGTAACAACAAAAGCGATACAGAGTTCAATAGTCTGAACAACTCTTGGAATGATAATGACTCTTCTCAAAATTATAGAAGGTAGGTATAGAATGGTTTGACTGAAACATTGTGGTAACAACAAAAGCAATACAAAGAATTAATTCAATAGTCTGAACAACTCTTGGAATGATAATGACTCTTCTCAAAATTATAGAAGGTAGACATAGAATGGATTGACTGAAACATTGTGGTAACAACAAAAGCGATACAGAGTTCAATAGTCTGAACAACTCTTGGAATGATAATGACTTCTCAAAATTATAGAAGGTAGACATAGAATGGATTGACTGAAACATTGTAGTAACAAAAGCAATACAAAGAATGAGTTCAATAGTCTGAACAACTCTTGGAATGATAATGACTCTTCTCAAAATTATAGAAGGTAGACTGACAAACTCTTAGAATGATAACTCTTCTCAAAATTATAGAATGTTGAACTATTGAACTCATTCTTTGCATTTATTTTGTTGTCACCGCAATGTTTCAGTCAATCCATTCTATGCCTACCTTCTATAATTTTGAGAAGAGTCATTATCATTCCAAGAGTTGGTTCCATGCTCCTCACAACTTCTCATTCAGAGGCCTTGTTGCCGGATACAGGTTATGGAAGGTGTTGTTCCAAGATCCACCCTGACTTGGAGTGGTAGCACCTGTTAGTGTTACAGCTATGGGCAAATAGTCAACCCCCAAACTGGGGTCAAAACACTATGAAAGTTTATAAAAATAGACTTTTATAGAAAAATATTACCAACAATACAGTTTTAAAGAAAAAAAAACACATTCTTGAAGGAAAAAAAATTATTACCAGCAATACATTTTTGAATACAAACTAGAAGACATCTTCAGTTCCTAAAATAAAAAAAACAAACAAATTTCATCAAAATCTGACTAAATCAACCTTCTCACTATAACTAAACATTAAAAGAATACCTTAAAACCCTACCTTTGCATTAAATAACCCACGAAGATGTTGATATGCTGTTAAACAGAACTCAAACTCATAAGTAAAGACCCAGATAGTATATGTCAAGATAAATAAGATAACAGAATATACTACTAATACAAAATCAAGATCAGTAAATCTTTATTTTTCATGGATCTTCATTGTCATCATGCTATTTTAATAAAATCAGGGTGTATAAATAAAGTGCACTGGGTAGAATCTCTTAATTTTCAAAATCTTAGTTAATGTACCCTCCATTTATTTGAGAGGCAAGAGTATTTGGAAAGAGTTTTTTTTTTTTTTTTTTTTTTAAATTCCAGTTAAAATTATTTGCATTTCACTTCCGTGCAAATACCCTTGGGAAAAGTATTAATTCATCTATTCCTTGCAGTTATCGGTTAAATAACAGGACAGATTGGGTTCTATAGCCTTGGATGGCAACTAGTCTACCACAGACAGCAATGGCAACCTACTGTGGGATAATCTTCTGCCCAGTCAGTCATGTCTCTTTTGAGACATGATCGCCCAAGGGTGTATCACGTATGGCACTTAACTGACTGACTACTTAATTTTTAGTAAACTGAGGTGCAGAAAAATTACAGTACACTAGATGTTTCTCTGCTAACATCCATAGGTTATCTGGTTGAGCCTGTTTCTATATATGATGTAACAAAGAGGTAGTGTAGCTGTGGCAGCTATAAAGTATTAACAAAACTTCAGACTGTTTGACTGCAGAATGATTGAAGCCAGATGGATGCAGCACTCTAAGGTGTCAACAGTTCTACATTTTTCTCAGGTAATAGTAGCAAGAGTATGTCAGGAATATATGAATTTTGGATTAGCGTCAGTAACATGTGAAAATTAGCGTTGTGGTACAGTGGATATCAGCTCGGAACGAGAAGTCGGGGAGCCGAGTTCGAATTCCAGCTGAATCCATTGTCTTCACTTATGCGCAAATACCCTTGGGAAAGGTATTAATCCGTCTCTTCCTTCCAGTTATGGGTTAAATAGCAGGACAGATTGGGTTCTATAGCCTTGGTCGGCAACCAGTCTACCGCAGAAAGCAATGGCAACCTACTGCGGGATAATCTTCTGCCCAGTCAGTCATGTCTCTTTTGAGACATGATCGCCCAAGCGTGTATAACGTATGGCACCTAAACTGACTGACTGGTTACTGGCATGGATGGCAACTGTCCATTGAAAGTGGAAATTGCATAAATCCCTATTTAATATTGGGTCCCCTCAATCTGTGTAGCATACACCACATTTTGAGATTTCATATTTATTGGCTAACAAGGATACTATCCTTGGCATGACTGTATTGATTACTAACCTCCCCTGGGTTACAGGATATTGCCATTGGACCATTGAAGTCAGGTGCAGTGTTTAACTCCTAGCTTTTTTGAGCAGATGATCAAGTTTGTATATCGAAGTGATTGCATGAAACTATATAGATCCAACTTGTCAACAATGTGTTGTGCAAGCTTTGTTGTGGCATGGGATATGTTCTGTTGAATTTTGAAAGGACCACTAGTGAAACTTGAACTTGTCTTGACAGGTTTTTTTTTTATAGATCTTTTTGCAAACCAATTTCACCCCTTTTATTATCACCTGGGGATGATGGTTTGTTCCATCAAGATAATGCATTCCCTGTACTATTGTTCATTGGTGATACAAAGCTGGTTCTCAGAACATCAGGGAATGTTTAGAGTTCCATTGGTCTCCATGTCCACCAGATTTAATCCCTGTTGAGTATGTACATAACATGTTACAGATTCACTAAATTCCCTGCAGCTCAAACATACAACAAAATTCATCTGTAAATAGCTGAGCCTGTCCAGTTACTTAAATTTTTATTTATTTATTTTTTTTTAAATTCTCCCACCCCCAACTTCTAACTGTTATTCCAGATTCTGCCACCTGCTTACTTAATTTTCCACTTTTTCCTATCAGTCTGTTTACTATTAACTTGTCAATTGATTCAAACACCTTTCCCTTCATTTTTAGTAAAAAAAAAAAAAATTTTTAAAGAAATTTTACAATATATCCCTTTTATTCCAATATATCCCTTTTTATAAGAACTATATTTATCAAACGGTTGTCTTTTAAGTTTTTGGCTTTTCAGTTTATTTTGGGGAAAATGGGTCATGGGATACAATACTTCTCTCAGTCAAGGACATATAAAATCATGCAGGGAAAACTGGTTTCATGTTATACTGTAAATCCCTTATCTTTGGTTATTGGACTTTTATGTATGTTTGATTTTTAACTCTTTTCATTGATCTAAAACAGACTATTTCCCCATCTCTAATAGTGATGAATATTTATTCTAGCCTCCTCTCTCTTACTCTATCTTCTGTCATATTGTATATGATATATTTTCATTCTCTTTTTTTTTTTTCACTCTCTTTTGGCATACCTCAAAATGTGACCTTTATAGCATAATAAATTAATTAATCTTTTATGCTATTTACATTATTCAAACTGTTGCCCTCATTTTTATTGTCATATTCACAATGTTTCGACCATTGTATACTTTGGTCTTCTTCAGGTGATATATTTTGGAATTTTCAAACCAAATCCTTTATTCACTCCACAGGAGTAGATTGTTTTAATTCTGCATGCCATGCCTTTGGATGTCTCAGTTTTAGTTAATTTGATAACTCCACTCTCTAAGTTTTTGTCCCTTCTGTTGTGTTCAGTCAAGTCACTAAATAAGGAGTTCAGTTTGAAATTCCAAAGAATATCACCTGAAGAAGGCCGAATTATACAAGAGCCAAAATGTTGGAAATATGACAATGAAGATGAGGACTACAGTCTGAATTATGTAAATCATGTAAATAGTTACAATACATCTTAGAAATATAGACAGATGTTAAATGGATTTTGTTTGTTCATTTTTTAGCCCCCAAAATATGACCATCCATTCTGTGACAGAAAGTGTTATACTTTATATTGTAGATAATTGATATTGATTTCCTAATAAAGTATGTATTTATATTCTGGCTTGTTCTTTAATATAGGCCACTCTGCTGAAGATGTACTGAGAAATTACATGACAACTGTAAGTCAGCCACCAACAGAAGAGGTAACTTTTCCTTGTTTTTTTTTTTTTTTGTTTTTTATAGGACTTTGAAATATTATGTTGATGCAAAACTAACCAGCAGTATCTTTGCATATTGTGCCAATTTTGTTTGTTTCTTCTTTTTTTTTTGTTTTTTTTATTTTTGTAATCATTTCACCCCCAAGCAAAACAATAAAGCCACTAAGATGTGGGGACTCACAGAGTGTGAAATAACATAAGAAAAAGAGAAACATTATTAAGGAGCTAGAACAATTAAAAGAGAAAGAATGCTGTACAAAGTTCACCCAAGTGAGACAGTAAAGCCATGCTGACAAAAAAGGTTACTGGGTGTAAAAGAATTGTTGTTCTGAAAGAAACAAAAACATTACTAAGGAGTGGGAAAGAAAGAAAAGTAATCAGGAGGACAGCAGATAGCAATTTATATTGGCATTTAAATTTTTTAAGATCAACTTTGATTAGGAAGCAAGAAGCCAGAAAAGAATTCCATGCATTATTAAGGAAAGAGAACATTAAAAAAACAGAAACTAAAAAGACAGAAGATAACAACTGACAGTGCATTTAATTTTTTTTTTTTTTAAATGGGAGAGAGTTCCACAAGTGAGAAAAGAAACTGCAAGCATTAATTTACTGTTACATCTAGCCATTTCAACTGTAAAATGATAAGACCTTGCAATCTAATACTGCACTTAAATTCACAAAGTCTAAGTACCATAGAGGAAAGTTTATCAGAACAATTACCATGGAAGTCGTTGCATAGAAAGACAACTGATCTTCTCTGTCCATGTTCAACAATTAGTTGAACATGGACATGTCCATCTGCTATGAGTAGAATGTCTGCTAATAGGAACAGTCATTGCAAAGTGGATCTACCACATTTTCTATTATTGTATTATTAATCCATTACCCTGATTTGATTAAACCTGTTTTTTATTTGACCTTTAGTTCCAGTGTTTCCTTACAGTATTATTAACCAGAACTACGGTATTCTCTATATCTGTATTATTAAAACCTGTTCATCACTCAACCTTTTGTTCCGGTGTTTTCTTACAGAAAACCAGAACTATGAGCATTATACAAACTTCATAACAAAAGTATTTATAGAAAAGGCACAGGGGAGCTACAATATGGCAAAGTAACTGAAGTTGAGATGCCAGATCAGGACTAACAACATTGCAGATTCTTTGGATTTTATAAACGAGGATCTCTAAATAGAAATATTTCATTGCAGCTTGTGGTCTTTGGTTAATAATCTTCTCATTTAGTGATAAAATATAGCAAATAGAATTCAGTTGAATTTTGATTATGATTAAAAGAGCTTTATTTGGACTTATAATGCAGACTGAAAGGAAAGGGTTTGAAAAGGGAAGGTAGTTTTAATAATCCTCTGAGTCAAACACAGAACAAACTCTCTTTATCAAATTTATTTTGTCAGACTACTTTCAACTACATAAGCAAATATAAAAGACCCCAAGTAAGAATATTGCTTTCTGGATGCTTACTAGTTACCTCCACCTGAAGGTGGAGGTATTGTATTTGGTTGTGTTTGTTTATCTGTCTGTCTGTCTGTCTGTCTGTCTGTGGTCAAGATATCTCAAACCTGCTGGATGAATTTAGATTAAATTTTCAGGGATGATTGGCCTTATTACTGGTATGACTGGTTAGATTTTGGGTTTGATTTGGTACAGGATAAAGTTTCTGGGTTATTTTTCCAGATTTTTTACTAATATTTTTTCATGCTTTTCACTTGCCAAATACTGAATTACCACCCACTGATGGCTTTACACCATAATATTTTTTGAATACACTATTTTTTCCATTAAAATATTGTTATTTATAATATAAATTTAATATTTATTTTTCAAAAGCAAAGAATACACACAAAAATTAGTCAAAATACAACTTTGGGTTATTAAAAAGTAAAAATGAACTCAACAATTTTTGCTGCATAACTTTTAATAGAATTTACTTCTTTTACTATATATATATATATATATATATATATATATATATATTCAATATATTTACTCTGGATAATATCCATTGAGCTCTATTTCTATCTAGTTGATAACTTATATTAATTAGAGAAAATCTTTTGGATTATCCTCTCCATCTTCACGGGTTGCCATTCTCTCTTTTATATATATATATATATATATATATATATATATTTTTTAATCATATCACCCCAAGCAAGGCGAAAACGCCACTGATGCACAGGGGGCTATGTAAGAGTCAAAAGATTGGAAAAGAGAAAAACCAGAAACCACATCCTAAACAGGAAACAAGGGATGAGCCTCTTCACCTGTTCAATAGACGTGGGTGGAGTGTGAACCGGGCGATAGTATATATATATATATATATATATATATATAATGACTATAGCCAAATAAATGTGAAAAAAAATGTCTGATATGAAAATGAAATTCAACTAAAAATTAGCTATCATCTTAGAAAATAAGCAGTATTAGAACAATTAATTTTTTATAAACTCTAAAATTTTCTGTAAAGACAAAATTATTATTTTGGATTTCAAAAAGTGAATAAATGAATCATTAGCTATGATGCAAGATCCACTGGATGGATTCAAATGATTTGGCCTCATGACTGGTATGAACTGATTAGGTTTTGGCTTTCAATCTGATACGGCATAAAGTTTCTGTTTTTTTTTTTTTTTTTTTTTTTTTTTAATACTATTTTTTTGTTCCTTTTATGGTTCATATTTTTTAAGTGTGTATTTAATTTTGAGAAGCAATCAAGTTCATTTTTGTATCCTCACTTTTGAGTACGGTCAAGTTCATTGCAGTTATTTTCATTTTAATAATCATCTCTTGCTAACCACAATTGCCATAGCAAAGATTTGTGGTCTTTGACTGTTTTTATTATTGTTATACATAATCATGACATGTACTTGAGTAATGTGACTAGTTGTTATTTACTCCATTCAATTGTTCCTGTCACCGATGGGTTCTTTTCTTGTACCATCTTTATATTTATTAAGCCACTTTACTGAATATATTGCAAAAATCATAGAATTGTCTTCAAAGTTTGCTTAGCTTTTTATTGTTTGTGCAATCAGTCACTGGTAATACATCATTTACAAACCTTAAGAAACTTTCTGAAACTAGGCAGATTCAGGATAAACTTCTGTAAACAAATATGAGTCAGAAATTAAATGTTTGTTTTTGTCTTTGGGCTAAGATAGAAAAGTAAGTTTAGTTATGGATCATGAAAAATACATTTATCTATATATAAAATTCTATGGCTTTAATTTGTCTGTCCATCCATCACACCCTTGAAAATAGCTATACATTGAATGATGAAAACCAAATTTGGGGAGATGTACAAACAAGTAAGAGGGTACAAAGTATAGTTGGTTTTTACGAATTCCTGGAAACTGCAAAATTATTAAGAATATGCAATTTTATTTTAATGTCACAAAAGGCTATAAAACCATTTTTTTTTTTAATTTTTTTATTGTGAGAATTTATAGCAAGTCATACTTAAACAAAATCTGCTGTGTTAATTCTTTGCATGATAATATTTTTTTCTCAAGTTTGGTTTTCTTGTATAGAGAAATCATTTACTTTTATTTATCTTAAAAATAAGACAACTCCAGTTTTCAAAAGAACCTATCATCCTTAATCCTGACTGCCATACAACTCAAGGGAGATAATTTAACTTACCTAGCTGATAAAGATAACATGTCATCTATATTAGACTAACTGCCTAGTTTTTTTTTTTTTTTTTTTTTTTTTTTTTTAATCGTATCACCCCAAGCAAGGCGGTAACAGTAAGTATATGGGATTTAAGTTGAAGTCTTTTTGAACACGTTACTTAATAAACAGGTAATACCCAACAACTTTTTTACCTTCCTTTATTTTACTAAACACATTGCTTCAAGGAAATTACAAAACTTAACTATTTTACTTTCATTTTAAATTGATGTTGCTTCCTCAGCAATTGAAAAGTCTTTAACAATTTGAACATTGTGTTAAAAAGCAACGTAAGTAAGATATAAGGAAAACTAATAAAATTATTGAATAAAGGTTAAAATTTGTTACATTGAAAGGCTTAGAGCAAGTTATATTTATTAAGAATTATGTCTCCATTTTTCGTGCATAGATTAAAGAGACTAATGTAGATGTCTTTGGATTGTGTTACATATCACTAAATTAGTGCCAAGTGAGTCCTGTGGATACTCAGAGATGAATAAATACAAATCTCTCAGAACCCACTGAATCACTGTGAGACTGAATGTGACTATTTCCAGAATCACATTATCATTATTAACTGGAAGTAAACAATGGAAAATTCTCACTTAAAGAAAAGATGTAGTCTTTAGTAGGCCCAGTGATGTCTTTTTGAATATGAAAGGCGTAATTCTCTAGGACACTGGTTCCTAAATGGTGCAGTGTGCCTCTTAGGTGTGGAGGAAGAGGATAGCAGTTTAGAAACAATTTCAAAAAATTTATATGCCCCAAAATAAATATGATTTTGAAATTTAAAATATTATTATGGATTACTTGTAATTACATGCATGAGTCCTATTATAAATAGTTATAAATAATTATTGACCAATTTTTTCATTGTGATATTTTTGCATTATATCAAGTATTAGGAATATATTCACTAGTGTCCACAAATTGGAGGAGAGAGTTATTAATGGTAATGTTTTGACTTTGAATCCACAGTTATCTCCCTTTAACCCTCTCTGTTTTTTTTTTTTTTAATTTTTAAATATACTTTTTATCACACAAAATTTGGTGAGGTAAGAGTAAATTTTCAGGACAAAAAATGCGTCCCAGGGAGAACAACATTTTGAGGGCCACTTCTATAGGATTTCCTGGAAACCAGACAAACCATAAACTATGATATCATGACACTGATGGATTCTGAAATTCTGAATTTCCAGATTCAGGCCAGACAATAATGCTAGGCCACACACCATTTTAAAGACTACAGATAATACCAGGCCCCACACTGGTTTGAAGACCATGAATAATGCCAGGCCACATTCAAGATTGAAGAGTACAGATAATGGTGGGCTCCACACCAATTTGAAGATCACGGATAATGCCTGGTCCCATGTCAGTTTGAAGATGACAGATAATGCCAGACCCAATACTAACTTGAAGACCATGTTGTATACACTCCAGATTTTGTACTTTCTAACTGTTATCTGTTCACAGCACTCAATTATAGACTATGCAAAAAATATTTTCCTGACAATCACCACCGTCATGAAAAAGTGGATCAGCTCTATTGGTGTTAATTTTTTCAAGTGTAGTATAGAATCTTGTGTTCCTTACTGGTAAAAATGCCTAGCTAATGTTATTGACTCAATGAAAAATAGTGTTCTGTATCAGAAAATTTGGTCTATCCAATGGTGTTATTGTGCTTTTTGTATATTTTGTAGTTACTGTAGAAATTATTAAGAAGCATTGCTTTTAGAATATCACCTCACATTGATAACAAAATAATTTCTGAATTTTTTTGTTAATGCTTAATATATATAGCCTTTGAGACTTGAAAAAAAAAATCACTTGACCGGTGGTCAAGAGCGAGGGAAAATTTACTCGCCCCAAAATCATTTTACTCAATCGACTCTATTTTCTTAATAGTCACCTTACTTAAACATAGCATGAATCGTTGACAGAAAACAAAAAAACAAAATTTTAATTAAAATTTTGAACATGTTGGAAAGGATTTAAAATTTTTTTTAAAATAACAACAAAATTTGATCTTTCCTCTTAATAATAGGATAAACATTTTGATGACAAAACTTTGTTTTTATTAAATTTTGACATCATGATATGCTTTTTTTTTTTTCTGGTAATTGAGTGGAGGTACCTAAATTTGTAGTATTTTTCTATTGTTTGACTACAAACTCCATCTCATAGATGATAAAATAATAACAAATCTGATTTTCTCAATGATTTTCTATAAAAAAATTACTTACTTGTATTATTTGTTTTTTGGTGTGTGGTTGAAAAAAGTATGTGTTCTTCTTTCTTTCAAGTGTTCATTTTTACTTTTCGTAAGTGGGGAGGAAATATAGATGTTGAGTCAAGGATAATATTTTTCCTAATGAGCTTCTAAAAATCTGTGAGCGTCTTTAATCTGGGCAGCAGAGACATTTTGGCTCCACTCTGGAAGCGTTAATTAAACAAATGTTTATACTGACCGAGACAATAAAAGCGAGACAGGAGCTTGTCAATCTAAATTCCATTTGTCAGATCTTGCTTTGATGATTGCGGCATGTTACTGTCTTTTGTTTAACCACACATTTCGATGTAAATCAGGCACCATGCATAAGACCAAAGAGTTCAGTAATGTCATTGTAGGTCATTCTAAGTAACTTGTGAATCTTCAATGTCATACTTTTGGGTTGTAAAAAAAATCAGATTTCCTTTTTCTATATTTGAAGGTACACATTTAATTGCAAGATTTTTATTCAACTGCGAGTGAGTAAAGCAATAAACTTTAATCGCCCGAGTCAGTCAGGCAGGTGAAATCTCAAAGGCTGTAAATATATATATAAATATATAAAACAAAAGTGTAGAAGAGCAGGGATAAAAAAAAAAATTACTGAATAAATTAAATATCAAAAGCAAAAATAATGAAAAAAGGCTATATTCTTATCAATCCTCGCTCTTCATAGCCAATTGAGGACAACAATAATGTTTCGTTTTCTTATGAACTCTATCAAGGCAAAACATTTGCCTTGGTAAAGTCTATCTGAGGACAAAATATGTTGACTAAGATAAGATTTCCTTTTGTCTCTATTTATATTTACAGGGTGTATCAAAAATACTTTTCCAAATTTTATATATACAATTTGCATATATAATTACCCATATAAATACTAATGACTTACTGGAATGGTAAATAATAATCTTTCATTGGATTTCAGGATTGTTGTATTTGCTGTGAAAAGGTTGACCAACCATCAGGGTATGGAGATGGCAAAGACAAGGTGTGTGTTAAATTGAAAAGATGTGGACACCTTTTCCACAGACTGTGCCTTTTCGCCATGTATAATAATGGACATAAGGTATGTTACTTGTATTTTTTTTTTTTTTTTCTTGCCATTTATTTATGGTCTGAACATCAAACTATAAATAAATGTTCATTGCTAGCCATGATAGTTATCTTAATGAAGTCACTTTCTTCAATTGTGAAATAATCCTGATGTTTCTTGGACATATTTGGGTGAATGAGATTTTTTTATTCAATATTGAACACCGTTTCCCATAAATATGGCATATTTTAAACAAAATTAAATGTATATTCTAACATATATTTCCTTCAGTTTTTCATTTCCCCTCCCACTTTTCTTTCTTATTTCTTTCTATTTGTTTCCCTCTTTCTTTTTTTTTTTTTTCTCTCCCTGAAAATGGACTTCTGGTGTCTTTACCCACAAACACACTCTCAAAAAACTTTAGAATTTTTTCCATAATAAAAAAGGTTGCTGATGAAGCAAATTTATTTCACTGAAATGATCATTTGATTTATGTAATTTTCAAAGTTTTATATGTAATAAACATATACAAATTTGAGTCTGTAAATAAATAATTTTAATTATATTGAGCCGTTACTTATATTTCATTTTTAATAATTAATATTAATAGGATGCCCCTTGGGATTTAACTACATGGAACTTCCTTTTGGATATATATATATATATATATATATTGGTAAGTTTGCATCCTAATGATGCAAAGAAGCAGTTATTTTGCTTGTAATTTCAGATAGAATGTCATTTTTTTTTTTTTTTTTTTTTTTTTTTTCAATTCACTTCATAGAAGGTACAAGGCATTAAAGCAACTAAGATGCAAGGGGTTACTGAGTATGAAAAAAAAGAGACACATTAAGGAGCGAGAAGAATAAAAGAAGAGTAATAAGGAGGACATTAGATAGCGATAGACATTGCAGTTAAATTTTTGAAGATCAAAATTGGCTGGAAAGCATGATGCTGGAAGAGAGATCTACAAGTGAAGTGTGAGAGAGAAGAAACTGTTGACATAGAACTTACAGTTACATCTAGCCAATTCTACTATAAATTGATGGATCTTTGCTGCCAATCTGGTACTGTGCTTAAATTCATAAAGACAAGGTACCATAGTGAAGAATTTATCCAAACAATTACCATGAAAGTATTTATAGAAAAGTCACAGGGAAGCTACATCACAGTGATGGGAAAGTAACTGAAGCTGAGATAGCAGGTCAGTACCAATAATATTGCAGATTTTTCTTTGGATTTTATCAAGATCCTCTAAATATATAGCAGAAGGACTGGATCATATGTGGCAGCAATATTAAAAGCATGGATGAATGGAAGATTTATAAATATGTAAGATAGATTATGGAGAGAAAAATCATTTAGCATGATACAGTAGACCAAATTTTTAGCAGAGAACTTAATATAAAATGAATGTGAATAAAATGCACCTTATTGATATACATAAAATTATATAATTTCAGAATTTTGATCAAAGTATTCAGTATATATCTTGAGCAAAAATATTTCCAAAATATTAGGTGTTCAATAAGTATATTGATAAATATGCTAATTTTATATATTAATTACCATTTGGGTAGAATGCAGTTTATAGTTTATGTGTGTTGTGGTGCAATGGATCTCATCTCAGAACAAGAAATCAGAGAGCCAAGTTCGAATTCTAGATGAATTTGTTCCATTCACTTATGCGCAAATACCCTTGGGAAAGGTATTAATCTGTCTCTTCCCTCCAATTATGGGTTAAATAACAGGATAGATTGAGTTCTATAGCCTTATCTGGCAACCAGTCTACTCCAGAAAGAAATTGCAACCTTCTGCGGGATAACCTTTTGCCCAGTCGGTCATGTCTCTTTTGTGATATGATTGCCCAAGCATGTATCATGTATGGCACTTAACCGACTGCTCTAAAATTTAAAAAAAAAAAATTGATATTTTGTTTCATATCCTAGAATTAAAAATCTATATTTAAAAATGATTTGGAATTGAATATATTATTTTATTTTAATTTTTATGCAAAATCAAAATCATTTGAGTGTAAATTTTTTTTTTTTTTTTTTTTTTTTTTTTTTTTGTTAGTGAATTTGATGACATAATTGTTGTGATTTCAATCCCTGGAATATCAACACAATAGGAGAAATTGGAGAACCAAGTTTGAATTCCAGTCATGTTCATTAGATTCCCATAAGCACAAATACTCTTGGGAAAGGTATGAATCCATCTTCTCTCCCCAGCCATAGCTTAAAAGTAGGACTTGTATCTGGAAAAAATATTGTTATTCTCAAAAATTGTTATGGCAGTATTCTATTGCAAAAGATAAAACAAAATTACTCTTACAATCAAAAATATATTTCAGCTTTAAACAACCAACAAAGGGTTGATCAGCTGAGAAAAAAAAAATGAATCACTCAATCCTTGGATTGATTTGTACCAACTCAGATTCAATGGGAAAAGGACTAGCAATAATTGAACAGTTTTAGAAAAAGAACAGGATGATATATCCCAAGACATGGACAGAGGAGCAAGAACACTTTGCTTTCAAAGAGTTCAGTTCAAAATTCCCTCAAGGTTACCCAGATCAACAAGTACCAGAAAAAGGCCAGACGGGAAATGGTCAGAATGTTGTGATAACAACAACAGAGATTAGGACATTAGTCCAAATGCAATTAATATCAATAACTAATATGTTTTATTATTCTTTCATCCAGGATGGTAGTATCCAGTGTCCAACTTGTAAGACTATCTATGGCAAAAAGCTGGGAAATTGTCCAGATGGCGAGATGGACTACATGACCATAGCCGAGTCACTGCCTGGTCATACAGACTGTGGTACAATCAGAATACTGTATGACATCAAGCCTAGTATACAGGTAAGATATACTTTTGTGTTTCAAATATACAAGCCTAGATGATGATTCCCTTTTTTGGTCGGGGGGAGTTGACTTGTGACATTATTCTCTTTAAATATTCTGGAAATTTCCTCCTACCCTTTAATTTAAACTGACAGCATTATCAGACAAAGTTTCATCACTGAAAGTTATTTTTTAAAATTCCAACCAACCCTTTTATTTCACATTCTTTTGTTTTTTTCTTATTCATTCCTGGTTTTCCCCATCATCTATATCATATATTGCTGTCTAACCTCTTCTTATTCAGCATGGACCTCTGTCCCCTTCATCTTTCTTGCTACCATTTTCTGTTTCCCTCCCTCACGTCTCTGATGCACTTCTCCCTCCCTCACGTCTCCGACGCACTTCTCCCTCCCTCACGTCTCCGACGCACTTCTCCCTCCCTCACGTCTCCGACGCACTTCTCCCTCCCTCACGTCTCCGACGCACTTCTCCCTCCCTCACGTCTCCGACGCACTTCTCCCTCCCTCACGTCTCCGACGCACTTCTCCCTCCCTCACGTCTCCGACGCACTTCTCCCTCCCTCACGTCTCCGACGCACTTCTCCCTCCCTCACGTCTCCGACGCACTTCTCCCTCCCTCACGTCTCCGACGCACTTCTCCCTCCCTCACGTCTCCGACGCCCCTCCCTCACCTCGCCTCCCTCCCTCACGTCTCCGACGCACTCCCTCCCTCCCTCTCTGCGTCCCTCACTCCCCTAATCTCTAACACCCACTCACCTCTCTAACATTCTCCCCTTTCTCTCATATCTCCAACACCCACTTCTCTCTTTCTCATATTTCCAGCATCCATTCCTCCCTCTTCAGTCATCACCTCTTCTCTTCCTTACAATTAGTAGGCATATTCCTTAACTTACCTTTTCTATTACTTTGGCAGGGCCCAGAACATCCTAATCCAGGCAAGAGATTTACCACCAAGGGATTTCCACGATGTTGTTATTTACCTGATAATGAAAAAGGAAGAAAGGTTAGTTCTGCTAGAAACTTTCAGTTGCACCATCTTGTAATATATATATAATCCCCAAAATCATAAGCTGAAAATATAGTATTACTTTTTAATAAACAGTTTGTCTTTGTTGATCAGTTGTGAAGTTGTTGATCAGCTAAAGTTTAAAATATTCTCATTTGTCAAGTGTGTGTATATGCATATATTTGCTACAACTATTAAATAATCAAAACTTTTAAAAAGGAAAACAATGTTGGACAATTATCTCACAGATGAAGAGGCAACAGAGATGTGATTTTGTAGAAGAGCACTGAAAATACAGTGGATGGATCATGTGAATAACAGGAAAGTTTTAAGGAAAATGGAAACAAAAACATATTTAGAAACATAACGAGATAGGTGAAATTTCTGGATCATGTAATGTGGAAAGAGGCTTGAGAAATTCGACACTCGTACAATATACTGAAAGCAAGAGGAACAGAGCTTATGTAAATAGGTGGTAGAACAGAGAGGGGAAAATGATAGTATAATGACGAACATTGCTAAAAGCAGCAAAAAATAGGAAGTTACAGAGACCCATGATTGTTCACATTCTAAAGAGGCATGTCACAAAGAAAAGTTTGATAATTTTTATATGCAAATATCCAAAGTATAAAACCTATAGGATTAATGCTATTCTATTCCTACCTTCTATAATTTTGAGAAGAGTCATTATCATTCCAAGAGTTGTTCAGACTATTGAACTCATTCTTTGTATTGCTTTTGTTGTTACCACAATGTTTCAGTCAATCCATTCTATGTCTACCTTCTATAATTTTGAGAGTTGTTTAAACTATTTGTTATGGTAATTTACCCATGGCACACATGAATTCTTTCAAACTATAAATAAGCAGCAGTTCTGCTTTGTGCTGAGCAGAGAGGTCTATTCTAGCAGATAGCTCTGGCAGCCATACTAATACAGCCACACTGGCGATCTTCTCATATTGTATCTGTTTGTACTACTGTTTCTTGTTAATATATTTGTTTAACTCTATTCCATCTTTGTGTCTTTATTTCTGGCCCCTAACAAGGCCACAACACTATTGAATTCATTCTTTGTATTGCTTTTGTTGTTACCACAATGTTTCAGTCAATCCATTCTATGTTTACGTTCTATTATTTTGAGAAGAGTCTAGTATATTGCTTTTTTTATTACCACAACATTTCAACAGCACATATCTTCCTGTTCTTTTTTAATCTAAGTAATTCTTGTCCCTTTACCATCTCTCTTTGTCATGTATTCACACAAATTTAAGTAGTTTACATGCCTTTTTCCTATTGCTTTCAAGATGTCTTGGGAATTTTAAATTCTCTAGACCTTCTTTTCTCATTATAGATTGCAAAGTTTTTAACTTTCTTTTTCTAATTGTAAATAGTTTTGAACAACAAAAGCAACACAAAAAATGACTTCAATAGTCTGAAAAAAACTTGGAATAATAATAATTCTTCTCAAAATTATAGAAGGTATCTATAGAATGGATTGACTGAAACATTGTGGTAACAACACAAAGAATGAGTTCAGTTGACTGAAGAACTTTTGGATTGAAAGTTGAAACATATTTAGTAAGTACTTGATTTTTGGTTTGGGACTGTTTATTCACTCTTATTAATGTTTGTTTTTTTGTTTTTTTTTTATGAATTAATTCAGGTTCTTCGCTTGTTAATAAAAGCTTGGAAGAGACGCCTCATCTTCACCATTGGCACCTCGACGACCACGGGTGAGCCAAACACGGTGACTTGGAATGAAATTCATCACAAAACTGAGCTGTATACCAATTACACCGGTCATGGCTACCCTGACCCTAACTATCTGGACAATGTACTACTTGAACTAGCTGCCCAGGGGGTCACGGACGATGGTGACGACGATGATGATGATGATGATGATGATGATAACAATGTGAAGTCTGGCAATGTTGCCTGTAGCACTGAAGCAGGAGGTGGAGTTGAGCTCACTACTAGTAAATGAATGTATGGAAGGACGCAAGTGCTGTGATGTTTCAGTTGAAAGTGCCATGATGGTTATGCCTGAAGAGATTGAGATGAAAATGACATTATCAAATTTAAAAAAAAAAGGGAATTTGAAGAGATTTTTTTTTTTAAATTTTATTTCCCTGCTGACAAAGTTTATTTTATTTTTAACACTCTCCTCCCCAAACTGCCTTTTTTCTGCTTACTATCACTATTATGTTTGTTTTTTATATATTCTTTTTTACTTTATGTTGTAATGCTGATATAAAGGCTTATTTTAGGGTTCATTATTTATGGATTCAGTTACGCACATACACACGCACACACACACACAGAAATTCATTTACTGTCATAAGTGTGTGTGTGTATATATATATATATATATATATATTACATACATACAAACACACATAATACATGGTCAGATTTTGGGAGTGGTCAGGCTGAGAACTTCACTCTTTATATATATATATATATATATATATATATATATTGTAACTAAGTTGTTGAACTCGTAGGTTTATTTACCTTTTGTTCATGCATTTACTTTTATAAAGAGTGCTCGATACAAATGTAAAGCGTTATACTGTAATGGTTGCTATAATGTTTTTAAATTCACAGTATCACTACACAAAAAATTTTTCATGTTTCGAAGCCAGCCCATTATGTTTTTGGCTTCATTTCTAAAAAAAAATCACCTGAGGATGAAGCCAAAAACATAATGGGCTGGCTTCGAAACATGAGAAATTTTTTGTGTAGTGATACTATGAATTTAAAAACACTGTAACAACCATTACACTCTCTCTCTCTCTCCATATATATATATATATATATATATATATATATAAAGGGATATTTTTCTGACATTATTTCCTATTAATCAAAATGTTAATTTATGGATACTCATGTTTGAGTAAACTCCCTGCTTTTTTTCTTTTTTTAAAATCATGTCAATTGCATCTATTGAGATCTAGAAAGAATGTGCTCTCTTGTCAGTAGACATAATACACACTCTGTTAAAATAAAAATGTTGCCAGAACTGTCTGCAATGCATTGGTATCATTTTTTTTTTTTTTCAAGATGTTAAGATGTTTATTATAGGTAGCGTAATGCAGTGTCGTGTGTGTGAGATTAACACAAATATAAAATTTGTCACTTAGCTGATTGATATTATATCCAGTGACCCTGACTCCAAAATTTCATGGATAGAATTTTTTTATAATCATTTGATTCATTTATGAGGTTTCAGCAATTATATATATATATATATATATATATATATATATATATTAGAAATCGGTGAGCCAAGTTCCGATTCTGTTCATAGACAAAATGTTTTATAATCATTCAGGTTTCAGCAGTTTTAGAATTGGAAATCAGAGAGCCAAGTTGCAGTTTTAATTGGGTTTGTTATATACACTTATGCACAAATAATTTGGTAAAGGTATATATTCACCACTTCCCCCTTCAGCTATAGTTTAATTAGCTGGATTTGTATTAGTAAAAACTTACAATCTAAAAATATTTTCTGGCATTAAATAACATGCAAAAGGTTGATAAACTGTTATAAAAACCAAATTAATCAATCAAGTGTATAAAAAAATACATTTAAAAAAAAACATTCTAAACCATAAACATTTCATCCGAAGTCGTCAATATCCTCATAAACTCATGCTCAGTATTAGCTATTTTTTATTCCATTTTCTAAATTTATTTATCTATGTATATAAAAAGCAATCTGTGTGACTGTTCCCTATGCACGCCTACATTTTTTTTAAGCTACACCATACAGATTTTCTAGGGACACATATCTACAGGGAAGCCAGGTCGACACATACTTTTTGAGTTTTTCAGCAATTTTCCCTTTCGCACTTTTTGGCCAATGGTGCAGATTGTTTACATTTGCTCCGTAAAACATCTAAGATCTAAAATGGTTGCTAGATTATATCACAGAAATCAAATCAGATGTGTCAAACGTGACTAAAATAATTGCAAAAAAAGAGAGAGAAAATGAGCCTTTATATTTAATTTTTATTTCGACGCTTTAAAAATTCATTTGGTCAACAAAAAATATGAATATTTTTTCCCGTAATTTTGAAACAAAAGAAATATTAAAAAATGTAGGTGTGCATAGGGAACAGTCACACACATACTCACAGATTGCCTTTTATATATATATATATATATATATATATATATATATATATATATATATAATATTTTAAGTGTCTGCAGCGAATTTAAACGTGTTTATTTCATCCGCTGAAGAAATTAAAATGTTCTGAGTTGCATGGGCAATGCCAAGCTATGATACTAGTTCTTATATATAATAGTTTATTTATTAAACACTATATGTGTTTAAAAGAAGGCTTTTTCCTTGTTTTATCTGTATATCTGAGATTGTGTTGGTACTTTTACATACTGTTTGACTAATAAAAATGCATTTCATAGAATTTCTGCTAGGAAAAACTGTAATGTCTGTATAGTTCATTATGACGGCCATATATGTATTTTCATGACAATGATACTGGCAATTCAGATATGCTTAGATTTTACTGACATATGTCAATTTTGAAACTGTGGTTACATCATTGATAGGGTTAATAAACTGTAAAAGCAATCAATATGTCATTGATAACTGTAAACTACCAGTATTGTCCTTTTTCCCAATTCATAATAGCACAATCCCATGAACAGTTTTAAAATCGACACTAGTAAATAGAAGCAAAGCACAGATAACTCTTTAAAAAGGCAGAAACTGTATTTAGATATAAGTGCTCAGACATACAAAACATTTGGACAATTTCTACATAATTTATGTCCAGGAAAAAAAAATTTTAAGAACACAAGAAAAATTAAATAAAAAACTTAACTACAGAACCTTGTCAGTTGTTTTTAATGAAACTTATATATATAATCCTATGTCTATAGCACAACTCAGAGTTTCATGAACTATGCAATCATCAGGTGCATATTATGAACTAGAGTTGCATAATAAATGAACATCCAAGCCACGATATACACATAGGATAATATGTATATTTGTTAATATATGTTTAATAGCTCTGTTATATTACATTGAGCACTGTTTTATTAACACCAGGAAAATGTTTATATATGTGTGTGTACATGTATATTTAATGGTATATATATATATATATATATTTTGATTGTTTAATTACTTAGTTTTTGGTCATAATAAAATTAGACCAGTACACAGTTGTATTAAAAAGTGTTCAATACAGTTATATTGTAGAACTTTTGAACATTCTTCATTTGTAAATGAGTTATTACGCGACCTAGGTTTCTACCATGTGGTGTCTTCAGACGATTTGCAATAACTGAGCTTACTGTTTAACTTTTTTTTAAGAATGCTCACGTTATGGTGTTTTTTTGAATGTTCACATAACGGGGAATTTTTGAATGTGTACTTTTTAAAATTACAAGAAATTATTAATATATATATATATATATATAAAAGAAAGAAATTCAAACAATCCGTTTTAAATTGTCGGTTGTCAATAACCAAGTTTCGTTAAAATTCGTTAATTTCCGTAATATATAGATATATAGTGATTGTTTAATTACTTAATTTTTTCGGTCATAATAAAATTAAAGCAGTGCACATTTGTATTAAAAAGTGTTCAATACAGTTATATTGTAGAACTTTTGAATATTCTTCATTTGTAAACGAGTTATTACACGACTTAGGTTTCTACTTAAAACTCAACACAAAATATGTATATAAAAATATAAATAATATAAATAAGTGGACACTGAGTTATTTCTGTTTCCTGCTTGAATGCAATTGTCAGGCCTGAAGATTGTGTTCAGACATGAACATATGGAAAAAAACATAAGGAATTGATTATTGTTATCATGAAGTCCAGGTTTGAATCTCACGATGGTCAATTCGTCAAGGTGATTTCTTGATGTGATTGGTCTGTAGAAAATGATCTAAGCATGCAGCACCTTTTGAAAGGGCCTGAAAACCATACCATGGGTTGACCCAAGCCTTGTGAGTGAAATTTGGTAGACAGGATCCTTTGTGAGCCATTGATGGCTGTGCTAGCATGAAGTTGCAATTCATCATGACCGAGGGTTTGAGTGTACTGGCTTGTTCAAACTGTTGATCATGTCAGTTAGCATACTCTCTTTCTCAAACTGTAACTTTATCTGCTCAACATAGTTGCAGTATAAACTACAGGCGGGCTCTGTGGGTGTTGAACAAAACAGAAAATGTACCTGAGCAAGTGTCTACAACAAGGATTACCTAGCCACCCTGGTAGATGAGCATTCTCAGATACGAGTAGCTGACCATTATATTGTTTAATTACTTAGTTTTTGGTCATAATAAAATTAAAGCAGTGCACATTTGTATTAAAAGGTGTTCAATACAATTATATTGTAGAACTTTTAAATATTTTTCATATGTAAATGAGTTATTACGTGACCTAGGTTTCTACTTAAAACTCAACACAAAATATGTATATAAAAATATAAATAATATAAATAAGTGGACACTGAGTTATTTCTGTTTCCTGCTTGAATGCAATTGTCAGGCCTGAAGATTGTGTTCAGACATGAACATATGGAAAAAAACATAAGGAATTGATTATATATCTTAATTAATTCGCATTTTTTTTTTTTATCCATTTTTTACCAATCTGTTTTTCCCATATGAAAATGGACTGCTCCACTTTTTTGCAGTAGGCTACAACTATTGATGTATTGCAGCAGTTTTTAATTTGTGTCTGACAATTACTGCATACATGAAATGCAGATATATATATATATATATGAATAAATTTCAGCTATTATTTGATATCAAGCACTGTTTTTATTTTTTTTACCAGCAGCACTCATTGTGTGCTATTTGGTTATATATATAGTAAAGTTTTGTCATTTGCTTGAAGCATTGTGTAAAATAGTTATATATGGTTATGTCTTGAAGGCTGTCACAATGTGTTGAGTAAATTAAAGGAAGGTAAAGAAGTGTTTGGGTATTACCTATATATATGTATATATATATATATATATACACACACACACGTACATGCCCATATATAAATATTTTTCTGGTGTCAATAAAACGCTGCTCAATGTAATATAACGGAGCTATTAAGTATATATTAATAAATATATATATATATATATAATATGTCTATAGTACAATTCAGAATTTCATGCCCTATGCAATTATCAGGTGCATATTACAAATTAACCATTTTTATACACACACACACACACACACAGAGGGTGCAATAGACAAATTGTCATCTAAATTTCATAAAAACTAAAATAACACTGACATCTCATTTTAACAGATTTATTTACCCAAATTACACAAAAATATCTTGAAATACTGAAGAATAAATTTATTCAGTAAAATTGCCATTGGCTTCAACCCCAGCTTCCTCGCAATTTCAGAATTTTCCAGTGCGAATGCCAAGAAGTACAGCATGCCGTTTCCAAATTTCTGGCGGGGTGAATTGTGACATGATGCTCTTTTTCTCACAGATTGTGCACAGCCGAGCCTACTATACTGTGCAGTTCGCAAAATCAAACACGTATGCATGAAACTAAAAATATTTAATGCCAAGTATTTACTCATTGCACAATATATATATATATATATATATGTGTGTGTGTGTATGTATTGAATTTTTAAAATAACTTTAGTATAATTTCATGAGGGACTTCTACATTTAGTATTATTTAATTCCCATTTTATTTTGATTACTTTGTTGATTTCAACCTGTGGGTCTTGTCTAAGTTTATTCTCACACTTTTAAATTAAAAAATACGTAGAAGAATTAATTTAAAAAGATAAATTATGAAAATTGTATTTTTAAATCTTAATATGCAGAATATAAATCTTAATATCAGATTCTTTAGGGTCATTTGAAAATAGCTTGAAAAATATTACGTACTGTATATGTTGGTGTACAAAGTGACATTTTATCTTTAACCCCCCCCCCCCCCCAAAAAAAAAATAGGGGTCCATCTTATACTCCAGATATAAAATGTGAATCTTAAATTCTATAGTTTACAGTAAATTGCTAACCTGAGAGATTTTTTATGGTAGGCTAACCCATGTCTCACCTCCTTTTTACAATGATGTTTGTCTCAACAAGCCATTTAAAGATCGCATTTGAGAATGAGTGGATAGTTAGCAGGGAAAACTCATTCAGGTTACTGTAAATCAGTTAGTTAAATGCCATATGTGATACATGCTTGGGTGATCATGTCTCAAAAGAGACATTAGTGACTGGGCAGAATATTTTCCCACAGTAGATTACCATTACTTTCTGCAGTAGACTGGTTACCAACCAAGGCTATAGAACCCAATCTATCCTGCTATTTAACCTATAGCTGAAGGGATAAAAAAACAGATTAATATCTTTCCCAAGAGTATTTGCATGTGACTGCAATGAATTCAACTGGAATTCAAACTCATCTCCGATTTCTCATTGTGAGCTAATATACTCAAGCTTCTAGACTGACAACAAGCTCCCACCCTTTTACTGTGAAAACAATCAAGTGTAACCACAACTTCTACTCTACCAGTTTCTTTTCTCGCAATTTCCGCCTGTGGAACTCCCTCCTTGTTTCTCTGATAGCTACAGTCTCCAAGAGTTTTAAATGCAACATCAACTGTCATCTCTTATTTCCTTGATTTCCATCCATCTTCTCCTTTTACAGTTTACTCTCATGCAGCTCTCTTCACACCAATGTTTCCGTCCTTCTTTTACCCATTCTTCAACACCTACTGTGTCTGTTCTCCTTTCTTCACTCTCCTATTATGTAACCCCTTGTGCACCAGTGGCAGTTCTGCCTTGCTTGGGGTGAGATGATTATATAAAAAAAATATCCACTGCACCACAACTCACATCTTTTTACTGTAAATAGCCTACCAAAAATATAGCACCCACTCATGAGGTATTGTAGATTGTGGTAGTTAATTGACAATATTTCCCAACCATTTTTTTAATTAGAATTTTAGTGAAAAAAAAAGTATATGCTTACTAAATGTATTTAATAAATTCAATACATTTTAAAATGTACGTTGTGGTGCCATGGATATTGACATGGAACAAGAAATCAGAAAACCAAGTTCGAATTCCAGTTGAATTCGTTGCATTCACTTACATGCAAATACCCTTGGGAAAGGTGTTAATCCATCTCTTCCTTCCAGTTATGGGTTAAATAACAGGACAGATTGGGTTCTATAACCTTGGCTGGCAACCAGTCTACTGCAGGAAAAATCTTCTGCCCAGTCAGACATGTCTCTTTCAAGACATGATCGCCAAAGTGTGTATCACATATGGCACTTGACTGACTGACATTTTAAAATACAATTTGGGAGGGGTTGTCTTGTATGGTGAATAAAGCCTAAAATCTGTATTTTAACTTTAACATTTGGGGAGTTGTTTTATACAACCGGTCACCTTGTATGCCAGCATATATGGTAAAAATGGGATGAGCAGAATGTTTTTTCAAATGACCTTCAAAAATTTTCAGTACTGGGACAAGACAAATTTTATTAAAGCACAGTGAAGGACTTTCTATAAAAAATGTGTGTGTATGCACGTGTGTGTGTGTGTGTGTGCGTGTTTTAATAGGATATAAAATCCAAACAAAATTGGAGAAATGAGACAAAGTAGAAAAACCTTTTATTGAGAATACTTTTCTCTTTTTGTTATGTAGGTGCTGTCAGGTCAGAATGAAAGACAAATCTGTTTTTTTATACATATTATTTAATAGTTATGATATAAAAAGAAACAGATTTCTTTCATTTTGACCTGTAGACTCCTACCTTTTCTCTTTTTGTTATGTAGGTGCTGTCAGGTCAGAATGAAAGACAAATCTGTTTTTTTTATACATATTATTTAATAGTTATGATATAAAAAGAAACAAATTTCTTTCATTTTGACCTGTAGACTCCTACCTTTTCTCTTTTTGTTATGTAGGTGCTGTCAGGTCAGAATGAAAGACAAATCTGTTTTTTTTATACATATTATTTAATAGTTATGATATAAAAAGAAACAGATTTCTTTCATTTTGACCTGTAGACTCCTACCTAATAAAGGCGAAACATGTCAATAAAAAGCTTTTCCAAGATATATATCTAGTCATCTGCAGACAGATCTGTTTCGCTGTATCACAGCTCATCAGTACGTTTAGACTCCAATTGCTTTTAACCACGGATTGAAACCTGACCAAATTTGTGTCAGTCGGCGATTCTGCCTCTGGGTTATGGGTGTTCGGTAAAAAATAAGGCAGACTTTTTAGCGCGTATATTATCATTATACATGCCCAATAACCAGAATAATTTATGTGAAGAAGTTTGTCATGTCGACTTCAAAATTTCATGAAGGCATTATTATGATCACTTCACTCTTCAAGGATTTTGCTTTTTCTGCAGAAAAATAACTTCTCAGCTGTGACAAATTCTCCATATTAATTATATTAATTGATATTGAGCACTTTATGACAAAACCCCCGCTTGCCTTTCTATCTGTAAATTACTGAAAAAACAGCAATTTTAGCTCTAAACATCATTACAATTTCACACACACACACATACATATATATATATATATATATATATATATATATATATAATTATTAAACAGTTATTGATCAGTGTCAAATTAGACCAGTAAGTTTTATTTAAAAAGTCCTCAATACATATGCAATTACACTACTATAGTTTCAACCTTTCAGTATCATCAGCTGTTATATATTAACTGATTATTCAATGCTTTTTTTGAATGCATAACAGAAATTTTAGAACATATAACAGGAAGTTTAAAATGAGGAAGGAGTTAAATAATATTGTACATATTTACATCCAGATTTATATGAACCCAAAATGTATTTTGTAATGTGTATATATCTGGACGTTATTTCGGACCTTCCTAATTTAAAAATATATATTAAAAAAATTAAAATTTTCCAAAATTGGATGGTCATTTTAACTAGTGAATTTAGCACTCATCTCATCAGCGATAGCAAAACATTATGGGAAAATAAATTTATTTGTTTGTGTGAGCCCTGTGGCTGGATCAGTTTTAATATTTAATATTAATAGGATTCATTGGGATTTATCTTCAAGCTGTTTCTTTTGGATTTATAACACACACGTATATATATATATATATATATATATATAAAGAAGTAGTACACACTAATGGGTTGGCAGTCCACTGTTTGTAGTGATTTACTTTATTAAGAGTGCTCAATACTTAGTAGAACATTATATAGGGTAATATTTTTATGATAAGTTTATAATAAAAACATAATTTACTGCAACACAAGAGCCATTGTGTTTTCAGGCAATGAAAACTATCTTATAGTAATAAGATAGTACCGAGACATAACAGCTCTTGTGTTGCAGTAAACTGTTTTTTATAAACTTATAATAAAAATATTACCATATATATATATATATATATATATATATATATATATATATATATATATTCAGATATGGCTAAAAAATGACCTGACTAAAGACAAAATAAAGACTTTTCTTAGACATGTTTTTGTCCCCTGATGGACTTATCAAGGCTGCAAAAAATGCTTACAATTGCTATCAGAGGACGAAATGCATTGGCAAAAAAAAGTTTTACTTTTGTCTTATATGTGTGTGCGTGTGTGTGTGTGTGCTTCTTATTACTACAAATTTTATTTTTTTAGTGGGGACACGTTTGATTTGCTATCTTGTTTTCTTTATTTTCTTAAACTGAAATTAGCATATGCTTTATATGGCCCACTAAAAATAAAAAATATTTATGCTAATAAGAAGTAATATCTGATTAAAAAATAATTTATAATTATAGGTGTGTGTGTTACATGAATCATATGAAAATAGAGATATTAAATACTGAAATACACACAAATATAATCACTAATATATATATATATATATATATATATATATATAATTATTGAGCAGATCTGACACAAGAACTATTTATAGGCTTGTGGAATTATGTTTAAGTTTTTAAGTTACATTAGTGTGGCTTACTTATCACAGGTGTGCATTAGTTTGTATTTGTTGACCTTATTTTTCAATTTGCACTTATTTGCCTATTTATTTGTTTATTTTTATTTAAACAAAAATAGAAAATGTAAAGACACTTTTTTATTATATGATTTTCAGCATTCTTTGACGTTTACTTGTGTCTTTGCATACGTACATATTTGTGTGTGCGTGAGAAATGCTTTAATATTTGTGTGAAATATGTGTGCCTGAAATGTAAATTGATTTTGTGTCAGCAAAGTATCTGGAAAAACTGTTTGTTTTTTTTTTTGTTTTTTTTTTTTAAGAAATTTTAAGTTTTTTATTTTTATTTTCCTTAAATCCAATATATATATATATATATATATATATATATATATACACACACATTGTGGAGATGGGTGAAAAGAAAAAAAATATAGTTTTCTGGATTGTACAATAGATACTCCAAAAGTAATGCTACCTGTTTATTTCCATGGCAACTTCAGCGGATACAGGAAGCACAAGAACACCATTGGATAGAGCAAGTTTTCAGCTATAAAACCCTAATTTTCAACATAGTCACCTTCATTGGCTATGCATTTTCACCAGTGATAAACAAGAGACCGCATGCCATATTCTGCAGCAGCGGAGGTGTAGCTACATTCACACTCATGTCATCGTTACCACTGCTGAAATGCATTACCTACTGCCTTTATGGCTCACATCCACTGTTTGGTTTCCATGAATGTTCAATAAATGTTGGTGGGTGAAATTTTTTTTTGCATCAAAAATCCACATCTGCTTCTGCTGCTCTTTCATGTCAGATGCCATTTTGCCAGATTGCTGCTCAGCTGCTATCTGTAATATCGCCTACCCTCTCCAAAAGCAAAAAAAAAAGAGAATGATGAGTTATTGGCAAGAAGATTCAACCTCTTTCTTCCAAACTACCAACATTCATCGCTGACATTGTGGACAAATATAATAAAATAGGAACCGTTACTTTTGGAGTGACCCTTATACCTTCCATAATTTTCATCCAGTTTCCCATTTTACTTATTCCCACCACCTATACATCTATTTTACTTAACCTCCACCCAATGTCATTTGTCCTTCAGTTGAAGCTGGTTTCTTCAAATAAAACCCTGGATTATATTTTTTTTTTTTTTTTTCAAAATATTTTACAATTTGATTAAATTAAATTTTATTTTATTTTTTAGTTCTTGCACAATTGTAATTGTGGAGAGGCTCTGATGATGTAAAAATATTTTTTCCTAGAAAAAAAATTACAGAGACTGGACCATTACATTAGTTTTATTATTATTATTATTTTATTTTTTGTCTATACCAAAGGTCTTGAGCAAGATTTTTGCTCCCTCTAAATTTACTATAATCAATACACTTCTGAGCTTGTAAAATTTAAAAGAATATAATATACTCCCCTACACATACACTCATATAGTTTTAAATATCATTACTTGATCTCATATTTCAATAATCACTTTTTCTTACATTAGTGACTGTAGCGCAGAGATTAAAGATTGAAGACTGCATTGTTTGGAGGTTCACTTCCTAATGAATGAGTTGGTGATGCTTGTTAAAAAAGAAAGAAAACATGCTCTGTGTATACCATGATATTAGTAGGCATTTCAAGTATCAAAAAATCTTGACCTGCTTAGACACTTTGAATTCTGACAGTCTTATGAAAGTGATACTGTCTGATTTTGTGGGGTCGACCTGATAAATATTGGGGTCAACCTGAATTACCAGTTCAGTCTAGAGGTCAACTTGTGTATTGATATAAACAGTATTCTAAAATACTGAAAAGAAAGACTGTAGAAAAGTACTAATTTTGACAGTTGTTGTTGTTGTTTAGAGAGTATAAAGTGAGTTATTCTCATTTCAAAGGTGAGAGGTCATTAGGTTATGTGGCTATGATACTGAAGCTTTATAAATCAAGTGGGGTTACTTATTAAACAAACTTCCGTTCATTTTTGAATGACTTCACATTTATTATTAATGTTTATCACTGTGAATGGTTGGCTATATTTTATTTTATATTTGACTTCTACATCCTTAAAAATGCTATTGAAAGTTTTTAAAAAGGTGTGTCTGAAATATGAGTTCAAGCATATATATATATATATATATATATATATATATATATATAAAATTTACTTCTGAAAATCAGGGAAGAGGGCAGGTGGCATGGCTCTTCATATTTTTGAGCCTGAATACAGCCATCTAAACCTTGGGCAAGTTTTTAATGCCTTGTGCCTGCTGCTGTCAGTCTATTTATATAATTGTAAAATCCTTGATATCCCAAGGGTAATAATGGGTATTTCCTGTGAACCAGGGCTAAATTGTTTCAGTTATCTGCCCCTTAATTATTTCTTTGTTGTCTGGCTCTTTAAAAAAAATGCAAGGTTTCTTATAAAAGTAAATAAAAAAAAATTATGGCATTAGCAGAATTGGTTTCTTTCTTTTGCTTTTTTTTTTTTCTTTTTCTTTTTAAACTTTTAAGTGTTTTTCTCTTTATTGACTTAGAGGAAAAAAAGTTATTTTCCAGTTTCTAGCAATATTAGACTTTATGGATAAAAATAAAAATTTTTTAAAAAAAGATTGTTATTATTTAAATTTTTTTCTCTTTTTTTTTTCTTTTTACCACAAAAAACATACTGTCAGTGATTTAGTCTGGAAAAATGGACACAAGTTTACTATGTAAGAATTGCTTTTTTTTTATCTGCTTTCATTTTAAGTGGAGAGACTATATTGAATCCATTGCAAAGTCAGCTGCTAAAAAGTTGGTTCACTGTGTTGTGCTAGACAATTTTTCTCTCCAGAATCTATCTTACATATCTATAAATTTACCATTCATCCATGTTTTGAGTATTGCTGCCACATATGGTTCAGTGCTTTTGCTAAATATTTAGAGATTATTGATATAATCAAAACAATCAGCAATATTATTGCTCCTGACCTGGCATCTCAACTTAAATCACTTTCCCACCTCTGTAAAGTTGCTTTCTTGTGCTTTTTCTACAGATATTTTCATGGTAATTGTCTGGATGAGCTTTTTGCTATGGTACCTAGATTTTATAAATTTGAATTGCAGTACTAGACTGTTGATGTGGTCTCATTAATTTACAGTTCTGTTGGCTAGATGTAACTGTAAGTACTATGCTAACATCTTCTTTATTTGCACTTTCCACTTGTGGAACTCCTTTTTGGCTCTGTGCTTTCCAGTCGACTTGAATCTTCAAGAACTTAAATATAATGTCATTCACAATCTATTGTCTTCCTGATTTCTCTTCTATTGTTCTCACTCCTTAATAATGTTTCTGTTTTCTAATTCTTCCACACCCAATAACCTCCTTGTGTTGTAGTGGCTTTACTCCTTTTCTTGAGGTGAATTCAATTGAAAAAAATTAGAATTTGTTTTTGCTTTAAGAAATCATCTTTAATCCATTTCCTTACAGAAATTATACAAGTTATTTTGCGAAAGAATAAAACGGTAATTTTAACTTCTACACCAGTGGTTTCTACACTTTTTTTCTCTGGGCTGCATTTTTAGAACTAAAATTTGCTCACACTTCACAAAATTGTATGCAATTACAAGTAATCTGTAATATTTTAAATTTTGAAATCATATTTATTTTTTGAAGGAAATTGAGAAGGAGCTAAACATCAATTATAAGAAGGTGGAATGCATGGTTGATGGCAAAAAGAATAGCCTAACATGCAAATTACAAATTGGAGATACCAGAATCAAGCAAGTACAACAAATCCCACCCAATTCCATCTTGCACATCTGCAAATCAACCATCTGACCATGTATTGAATACTGTTGTCATATCTGGTCAGGCACCCCTGCTATTCCTCTCAGGGTTCTCGACAGGATCCAAAGGAGAATCTGTAATGTGATTGGTCCCGACTTGGCAGCTCAACTCCAACAGGAATGGGCTTCCCTATGTCTCTTCTACAAATAATTTCTTGGCTTCTGCTTCAATAAGCTTAGCTCACTGATGCCCCTTCCACATTAATTAACTCAAGCAACCAGACTGGCAACAAGGTTCCACTCTTTTAAAGTTAAATCAACCAATTGCAGCTTCACTTCTACTCCAGCAGCTTCTTTTCTCGCACTTCCTTCCTGTGGAACTCTCTCCCGTATACTTGCTTCCCTGACAGCTACAATCTCCAAGAATTTAAATGCAATGTCAATTCCGATCTCTTATCCACTTGACTCCAGTCATTCTCTCGTCTTTTCCCCATCGCCTCATGTATCTTGTTCTTTTCCTTTCTCACTCTACCCTTGCAACTGTCATCACACTGGTATTCTCATCATCTTGCCCTTTCTCTTGCATCCCCTGTAACCGGCTTGTCTTTCTTTTCGCTCTCCTCCTGCTTAAATTTTCACTCTTTTTTTATGTAGATCCCCTGTGCACTATTGGCAGTACCACCTAGCTTGGGGGCAAACGATTAAAAATAAATTTAAATATCTAGGAAGTGTTTTAACAGATGATAAAAAAAAGCATCACTTAAATCTGAAGACATGCTGTGGTAGCAAAAGATGCCTTCCAAAAGCTGAGAAAGGTATTAAGAAACAGGAAAATCTCATTAGAAACACAGAAACGAGGACCTAACTTTTATGTAATATCAGTCCTCCACTATGGCAGTGAATACAGGACCATTTCATAACAGACGAAGAAACTTGATCATCTTGTAAATAATCTGATTGAAGTATGCTGTTAAAAGATCTCCTCATAATTGTTTTCAAGAGAGAAAACGTACAATATCAGCTCTGTCAGTGATTTGTGAAAAGTTTCCAAGTTGCAGCCTTTGTTTTTAGACTAAGCATAGTTGTCAGCAAGAGAAACAATGCAACATTAAAAATTATTGAGACCAAAATGAAACAAGGTTGACAGAGGATAATGTGATAGCAAAATCTAAAGATGTATTGGAATAGTGAAAGCTGCCTTCCAATAGCTAAACAAAGTTTTAAAAAAGCAGAAAATTTAATTGGAAATTCTTATAAAAGCTAGTGAAAGAAAGTGAGAAGAAAGCATTAGACATAATTTGTAAGACAGAATCTATGGTTGTATAGCAAACGGAACAGCCCAACATGCAAATTACAAATTTGTGATACTGAAATCAAGCAAGTATAACAATTTAAATATCTGGGAAGTGTTTTAATAGATGATGGAAAAAGCACCACTTAAATCTTTGAAGACCTGCTAGGATAGCAAAAGATGTCTTCTAAAAGCTGAGAAAAGTATTAAGAAACAAGAAAGTCTCATTAGAAATAAAGAAAGGAGTACTGAAATGTTATGTAATATTGGTCCACCTATATGGCTCTGCCATATAGGTGGACCAATAATACAATATAGGGAGCCGAGTTTGAATTCCAGCCGAATTCATTGCATTCACTTACGTGCAAATACCCTTGGGAAAGGTATTAATCCATCTATTCCTTCCAGTTATGGGTTAAATAACAGGACAGATTGGGTTCTGTAACCTTGGTCGGCAACCAGTCTACCGCAGAAAGCAATGGCAACCTACTGCGGGATAATCTTCTGCCCAGTCAGTCATGTCTCGACAGAGACATGATCACCCAAGCGTGTATCACATATGGCACTTAACTGACTGATATGGCAGTGAATACTGGATAATCTGATTACACATAAAGAGACTTGAAGCAACAGAAATTTGGTTCTGCAGCAGGATAGTATGGACTAAATATGTGAACAATGACAGTTTTAGAGAAAATGTAAACAAAAAAGACACTTCTACTTAGCATTAGAAAATTTGTCACTCACATGAAATATTGAAAGCAAGATAGACAGGAAAGTAGCACGTAAATTACCTAATGAACTTGTGTTGGCAGAAATGGAATTAGGAGAGATAGCAAAAAGAAAAAATTTACTAATAGTTACAAAGAACAGGAAGTTGTGGAGAGCAATGATCATTCATGTTGTGAAGGGACACAGCATATAGAACAAAATAGTAAATAAAGCACTAAGAAACAGGAAAAGAGTGCTGAACTGCTCTGTTGTATCAGTTCTCTATGGTAGTGAATTTTCCTCACAGGTGAGGAGACTTGTGCAAACAGCTGTAGTCCTAACAGAAGGGGTTGTATGAGCCATGAATGCATTTTAAGGAATCTTATATCCCAAGCCAGTGTTTCCTGAAATATGGGCCATGACCCACTGGTGGGTCACAAGTAAGAAATGTTAGTGGGCTGTAAAAAAATTATGCTAGAATTACGCATTAGTTTTGATTAACCTCTGTCTGTTGAGAACGTTCAAGACTCTAGCTTTCATTGCCAGGCTGTTGTATCAAGCAGCATGTTGTTTTGAAAAGCTTAACAAAATAGGGTTGGTCATGCTCTCAATTTAATCATATAAATAATATATTTCATATTCTTTCATTTGGTTTTGCCCAGTAAATTTGAGTTGGTCACCATAAGCTGTGATCATGAATAGTGGGTCAAAATTTTAAAAAGTTTGGGAACCCATTTTCAGGCTGTTGAGAAAAATGAATGAAAATAAAAGATAAGTATTTTAACACATAAATAAACAACCTTTATTCATTCATTGTTTGAGAAGGCTTGTTATGTGTGTCAGCTTGTCACCAGTGGTGATTCTACAGGGTTACCCAGATGGGGCCAAGCCCCCCTCCCCACCTATTTTTGGCTGGCTCCTTGGTTGGTCCCCCACACTTTTTTTAAGCTTCAAAATTTTATGAAACTAATCAGTTTGATTTTGATAAGATTTGATCTTCAGCACTTTTCCCTCTGCATTTTCTTTTTCATTTAGCTTTTTAAGAACGCATACAGAGACCAGTTTTAAATAAAAACAAACAAAATAAAACAACCAGATATATAGAAACAGACATGTTGTTAGGGAGAAAAAAAGACTTAGTCATATTTTCATATCTGAAGGAAGACGTTAATTAGAAATAATGTCCCTAACTTGACATGTAGATACATAGGCAGTCAGTAATTTATAGCCCAGTGAAAGAATTTGTCAGTAATTTTCTCCAATCTAATGAAAACAATCGACACCAAATTTCTATGTCTCAGAAGTATGCAGAGAGTGGAAAAGAGAGTAAGAATAGATTAGAATAAGTCAGACAGTCAAGTGCCATATGTGATACACGCTTCGGCGATCATGTCTTGAAAGAGACATGTCTGACTGGGCAGAAGATTATCCCGCAGTAGTTTGCCATTGCTTTCTGCGCTAGACTGGTTACCGGCCAAGGCTATAGAACCCAATCTGTCCCGCTATTTAACCCATAACTGGAAGGAAGAGACGGATTAATACCTTTCTCAAGGGTATTTGCGCGTAAGTGAATACAATGGATTCAACTGGAATTCGAACTTGGCTCCCCGGCTTCTCGTTCCAAGCCGATATCCACTGTACCACAATGCACATATCTTCACTAAATTGTTGAAAAAACAGCATAGAATTATGAAATAAGATTCCAAACTTAATAAAAACAAACTTTTTCCATTAAAATATTTATGTTATTATTAAGAGGAAAGATCAAATTATTTTAAAATTTTTAATCTCTTCTAATGTTTGAGATTTTGGTAAAAAATCTTGTTTTAATTTTAGTTAGTGGGTAACCAAATTATTATAAGAGTTTACAATGGAAAACTTAATATTACATAACTCAGTTTTTTTCTCATGAGAAACACATTAATTTGGAAATTCTTGCAAAAATCAAATAATTGTCAGATTTTAATTAAACTTTCGGGACTTATTCACAAATGAATGAAATTATTTTTGAAATTATCATTTTTAAAAAATCTTGGTAAAAATAATTTTTCTTTTTTTTTTATGTTACTTCCCCTCCACAGAAATTCATGAAATTTTAAGAAATTAAATTTTGTTGGGAAAATTGGTTTTATTAGTTAAACTCAGGACTCATTGGGGAATGCAAATCATCTATTATTTTATTTTAAACATTTTGCCTTTATTTTCGAAAATCTACTTCAATAGTAAAATAAAAAATGCAAAAAAAACTATGACATTATTTAATTTAATAAACTTTTAATTGCTTTAATAAATAATATATATTAAGGACAATATAGTCTGAAGAAAAACATTTTTTCAATTAATAATGGAATTTTAAAAGAATTGTTTTCATTTTTTTAAATTATAATTTATAAAGTTTCAAAAAATATTTAAAAACTTCAAAGATTTGTTGCCATTAGTTTATTAACTTATTAAATGAAGTTAAAATATTTACTGATCAAAAATTGAAAAGTTTAATACTAATCGTTGTGCCTTCATATTTTTTTTTAATTTTAAACTTTTTTTGTGTATTTGAAGTTCTTTTTTTGTTTGATAATTTCTGTGTGTACATTAAAAGGTCATGTGTTGCACGGTTTCTTCCCCTTACAGGAAAGATTTTGTACAGTTATGTCACTTGTGATCACCTTACACTTATTTTATCTCAAATCTGTCAAGCTGTCATTACATTTCAAATACAGAGGGAAAGGTCAGAAAGTTCAACTCTGTGATAAAGAAATAGTTTTATTCTAAATTTCATGCTATAAATAATACTTGTGTAAATCAGATTAATTCAACATTAAATTTGCTAATTTTCCAAAAATAATGTAATTTTTGCAAGATTTTTAAAACTGAGAATTAACTTTTGTTTATAAATGTGTCGATTGCTTAAAAATGGCCAATCAATATAATTTGTTTGAAATATACCAGACAATTTTGCTTACTGGAAATAGTAAATTTAATCATTTAGCTTTCAATTCAAACTAAAATAAAAGTTTCAAGAAACTTTTTTTATTAAAAATTCAATTTAAAAGTTAGTTATCGAAAATGAGTGGAGGTACCTAGAAATCTCTACTATGAATGAAATGTTATTTTGTTTAATTTAGTGAAGTAACATACTTATACTCAAACTCATTCCTAAGTTGATAGTGGTGTAGTATGAAAATAAAGATGCTGCTTGAATCTGCCTCCCTCCTCCTCAAAAAAAATCCAAGCCTCAAAGTGACTCCCTCCCAACTTTCAGAGTTCAACTATTGCCACTGCTTGTCACCATGTTTAATTCAAGAGTGCAATGCCTGTCTTCCAGACAAGGGAAGTAACTCAGTTGTATTTTGAGTTATTGTTCTTTATATCACAAAAACTAAAAGAACACTTGTTCTTAGAAGACAGTTAAAATTTCTGAAATACATAATGAGGAAAGAGGGCTTGAAGAATTTGAAATTCATGGGACATATTGAAGGACGAAAAAAAGCAGTGCATGACATGTTTGTGTAAATGATAAGCAGTTCAGAGATTAAAACTAATTTTCCCAACAAAATTTAATTTCTTAAAATTTCATGAATTTACATGGAGGGGAAGTAACAAGTAAAAGCAAAAGAAAAAATATTTTTGCCAAGATTTTTTAAAAATGATAATTTCAAAAATAATTTCATTCATTTGTGAATAAGTCCCGAAAGTTTAATTAAAATCCAACAATTATTTGATTTTTGCAAGAATTTCCAAAATAATGAAGAAAGAGGGCTTGAAGAATTTTAAATTCATGGGATATATTGAAGGACAAAAGAGAGTGGTGCTTAACCAGCATGACAAACCTAAGGGTAGGCAGTTAATAGATTAAGACAAATAGAAAAAAGACAAAACTTACCAAGAGCTATAAAAGACAGGAAATTGTGGAGAGCCATGATCATTTGGAAGGAACACAGCATATAGAAGAAGAATGACCTTGTATAAATGGTTGGCAGAATAGCTATAAGTTGTGAGCCAGCTGTGATTTTCATTTCCTTAATACTTTATAACCATTCTGCATTGCAATTACAACTGAGTAGCGAGTTTGATTCTAACTGAGTGCTCTATACTCTTTGTCTTGTGCCACATGTAAGCCACACTTAGTCAATTGCTTGGTACTTTGATACTGTGTAATGGTTAACAAGCTTGTCTCGCTAAATCAATTTCAATACAAGTGACTAGTGAGATCGGTCCTTACTCACTACTTCATACTTAACACACATCACTATGTCCCGGGCCTGACATATAGATAGTTCCACTAATAAAAAATTCATATGATTTTTATGAAGTACTAACCTTCAAATGGCACATGACAAAATTTGGGCCCAATCAGATTATTAGTTTACAAATTACAGTTATTTAAGTGAAGCTACTGTTGCAAATTTTCAAAACAATGGAAAAATCTGAATTTCATGTATTGATAACTCATTGCTTTTTGATGGGAAAAAATACTGTTCAAACAAAGCAATGACTGATAAGTGTTATTTAAACTCTGCTCCTTTAGAAACCTCACTTAAGAAGTGGTATGATGACTTTAAACGTGGTTGTAAATGATACTAAATGCTCAGGTCACCCAAAATCATCAGTTATTCCCAGAAAACACCAAAAAATCTACAAACTCGTTTTGGCCGATCATAAATGGAAGTTGCATGAGATAGCAGAAGAGTTGAACATATCAGAAGGCAGTATAGCCACCATTTTTGCATGAACATTTGTTAATGAGAAAGCAGTGTTCAAAGTGGATGCCACATTTGCTCAGTCGATCAAAAACGTGTTAACAATTCAGAGGATTGTTTGCAATTGTTTCAACACAACAAGGAGTTTTTGCATAAATATGTGACAATGGATGAAATGTGGATTCACCACTTAACTCCAGAATCAAATCAGCAGTCAGCTGAGTGGACAGCAGCAAGTGAAAGTCATCCAAAGCGATCAAAGATGTAAACATCAGCAGGCAAGGTTTTGGCCTCCGTATTTTGGGATGCACAAGGTATTTTGTTCATTGATTACCTTGAGAAAGGAAGAATCATCAATAGTGAATATCATATAGCATTATTAGTGCATTTAATGGAAGAAATTGCCAAAAAATGGTCACAAATTAAGAAAAAAGTGATCTTTCACCAAGAGAATGCACCATGTCACAAGTTGATCACAATGATAACAAAACTATATAAATTGCACTTTGAATTGCTTTAGCATCCACTCTATTCTCCAAATCTGGCCCTCAGTGACTACTAGCTGTTTGCAGACCTCAAAAGAATGCTCCAGGGAAAGAGATTTGACTCCATTGAAGAAGTGATATTGGAAACAGGTGTATTTTGAGGCCAAAAACAAATCATTTTACAAAAAAAGCATCATGTCGTTAGAGAAGCATTGGAATTAGTGGATAATCCTAGGAGATGATGTTGATGAATAAAGTCAAATTTTGCATATAAGTTGTTGTTTTATTAGTTAAGCCCGGGATTTGTTGTGTGATGTGTTACAGCCTTGTGCCACATCTAAGCTATGCTTAGTAAATCACTATAACAATTCTGCAAAGCCGAAAGTATGACACACCCAGTGAGGATCAAATTCACTACTCGGTTGTAATTGATCTAGGGAGACAAGATTGCTAACCAGTGCATCATGTCGAAGTGTCAAGCTAAAAGTGTCCATCTAGATGGGAAGAGTGTTTGAGAGAATGGATGTGAGTTAGTGTGGGAGGAGGTGTCTATTGACCTTATATTTAAACTCCTGGAGATTGTAGCTGTTGGAGAAGCAAGTATGTGAAAGGGAATTCCACAGGCGGGAAGTGCAAGAAAAGAAGCTGTTAGAGTAGAAATTGCTGTTAAATTTTATCAGTTTCACTGTAAAAGGGTGGGACTTACTTGCTAATCTAGTATCTCGTGCAAATTTGTACCTAGGGGGCACCAGTGATCTAAGTTCATCGAAGCAGAAGCCATGAAAGTATTTATAGAAGAGGCACAGGGAAGCCACGTCACACCGGTGAGAGAGTGATTGCAGCTGGTCAGCCAAGTCGGTATTGATCACATTACAGATTCTCTGTTGTATTTTGTCAAGAACCCCCAGGAGAATAGCAGGGGCACCCGACCAGATGTGGCAGCAGTATTCAATACACGGGTGGATGGTAGATTTATATATGTGCAGGATAGATTCAGACAGGAAAAATTTCTGGGCCCTGCACAGTGAACCGACTTTCATAGCAGCGGATTTAGCAATGGATTCGATATAGTCATTCCACTTGAGGTCCATTGAGAGTGTGAGGCTAAGGCGGCATAGTGTTTTACTCTCTGGGAGGTAAGCCTGGTCCATGCTAATGGGAGGTAGGTGTGATTGTCTATGATGGTTAATTGATAGCAGCTTTGTTTTGAAAGCATTAAAATTTAAAGCCATTTCTTACCCCAGACTACTACGGATTGGAGGTCCTTTTCAAGCTCGGCAGCAAGGTTTGCTTTGGCACCCACACCAGATTTTTGATCGAGGTGGGAGTAAACTATGGTGTCATGCCTACTTTGGATCTTATGGCATCAGGGAGATCATTAATGTAGATCAGAAAGAGTATAGAACCTAGGATAGAGCCTTGAGGGACACCTGCATTTGTATGGTAGTTCTGGGAGACATGTCCATTTAATACCACCTTCAATGTGCAGTTAGAGAGGAAAGACTGGATTAGGTCAAACAAATGTCGTTATACCATAGCTCCGCAGTTTGCATAGAAGGTCAGCATGCCAGACTCTGTCGAATGCTTTGGAAATATCCAAGGCAACGGTTCGGGCTTCGCCATTCTTGTCGAGAGCCTGGTATATATACTCAGTGATGGTTGTTAGCATATCAGCAGTAGGCCTGGTGAAGCGAAAACCATACTGTTTGTCTGAGAGGAGCCTGTGGGCTGTGAGATGCTGAACCACCTCGGCTTTGATAATAGCTTCAAACACTTTGCCAAAGATCGGAAGAAGGCTGATAGGGCAGTAATTTGCGGGGTCCGAGGGTTCTCCAGTACTCTTAAATATAGGAACTACAGAGGAAGACTTCCAACAGGCAGGACAGCAGGAAGCAGATAGGCAGAAGTTGTAGAGCTTAGAAAGAACAGAGGAGAGTTCAGGGGCACATTTCTTCAAGACTACGATTGGGATTCTGTCCCCTCCACTCACTTTGTGAGGGTCAAGTTTTGAGATTCTGTTAGAGATCAGCGAGGGTGTAATGTGGACATCGTTCAGTTGAGCCTCAGTTCTAGGTGGGAAGTCAGGTGTAAAAACTCCAGATGAATCCAGTCTCGAATTAGTCAAGAATCTGTGAGTAAAGCATTCAGCCTTGTCTGCTGAGGAGGTGAGGACCTCAAAGTCATTGATTAGGGGGGTTATTGAGGACTTACTCTTGTTAAGCACAATTTTACAGAGAGGCCAGTAGTCTTTGGCGCCGAACTTACAGGATGCTATGCGTTGCTTCATTCTGGCAGCAAACAACATTTTAGCTTCGTTAAGTACACAACTAAAATGAGTCTGGCACAAGGCCCTTATAAAAGAGTACTTAGTTATGATAGAATGAACTTGGGAATTGGTATGGGAAAAAGAAACCTGTTAATCACCAAGCTTTTTTTTTTTTAAACCAGGGTTTATTAATGGTGGGCACAATCTTAACAACATAAGATGTTCAGATGACATCATGTTGTGCAAGAAGATAAAAAAGTCAAGTGGAAAGAAAGATCTATCAATTATCAGAAGATAATTTATGACCATTCAGCAAGAGGAACCACCCAAGATGTTAGTTGCAAATTGGAGATGTAACAGGGAATTCAAAGCCATTCTGAAGATAATAAGAATTATTCTACTATTCTCCGAAGAGTTATAACAGATCAAAGATAATGAATCTTTAGGGAGCTGTAATTGCCTTCACCTTGAAGGGGCAGAGCATATTTTTAGTATTTGTCTATACTTCTGAGATGAGATAGTATCTACTCTAATTTTAACTATTGTCCTCATCTTTGTTGCCATGTTTATGACGTTTCGACTATTGTATGCTCTGGCCTTCATCAGGTGCTAGAAAATTTCAAATTGAACCCTTTATTACGATCACTGGAGTATATCATTCTCATTTCATGTGTGATGCCACTTCTGGTAGCCATGAGTTATCTCCCTTTAACTCAACTTTTCTAAGTTATTTGTTCAGCACTACTGTAGCCTGGTATCGAACTCACAACTCTTTCGGTCAAGTCACTGGAACTAACCATCTATAACCTCTGGGCTATGTGTCCTTGAAGCATTCTCATTTCATATGGCATTGCACATGGAATGAGAATGATATACCCCAGTGATCATAATAAAGGGTTCAGTTCAAAATCAATAGCACCTGAAGACGGTTGGAGCATACAATGGCTGAAACATTGTAAACATGGTAGCAAAGATAAGAATAATAGTCCAAATTGGGCATATTTTTAATTGCATTATATATTATATTTTTATTACCATATTTGGTCTCATACACTGATGTGCTAAAAGTCAGACATAGATGCCTAGTATTGTATAGAACCTTTATCTAGGCGATGTGCAGCAAATCAATATGGCACTGATTCCACAAGTGGTTAAAATACCTCTGGAGAGACGTTGACCCATGATTTTTCTATAGCTTACTGATATTTGTAGATTCGGGATAAACCTATCCACCATATCCTATAAATGATCATTTGTGCCCATGTTAGGCAAAAGTGGTAGCCACACGATCTGTTGGCAGTCTCTTGAATATACCTCATTCAAATTCTGGATAATTTGAACCTGATGATATAGTACATTAATGGTTGGCTGCTCATTGTGAAATATGCACTTCTACTAAAGGAAGGCTAGCTAGTCCCTGTTGCAAATTTCTGTACAGGCACATTTGTGTGTCTTCCACACCCACAGAGTGAACCTATAGTTTATACTGAACAGGACTTAGTTACGACTAGCAGTATAGCCTGGCGTTGCTCGGGTGTAATGAAAGCTTTTAAACTAATCCATGGTCTTGGAGCTCAGACTCAGCCTAAAGAATATTTGTGTGAAGTTTGGTGAGAACCAGATAAAAATTGTGGATTTGTATAAAGGACATACAGACAGATAAACAGACACACACACAAACATCTTGCCTTATATATATATATATATATATATATATATATTATCGATTTGCTGCATTATTTTAAGAACTGCAACCTTGAAACTTCTGAATATCGTTTCTTATGTCTTTGTCTATGAGTATATCAAATTTCTATAACCCGATTTTTCCGATTATCAATATTTATCAAGGGTACCTCGACACAAAACCTAGCTAAGAACACTCGCAGACGCTTATAGTACAACTGTAAATTTTCAAGAAAAGAGTCTACAGGTAACGGATACACACACACAGAAAGTTTCATTTATAAATAAGTTTAGATTTCAAATTTAAATAAACTACAAAAATGACCTACCAAATTTCTTCAGCATTCCAGTATTTTAGAATGCAGAGTTCCCATTCAGTCATAGATTGCCATTAAAGTTAATTCTTTTAGCAGTCTGTAGTACTACTTTTCTGTAGATTTTGCAACTTTCACTTAATTGTAGCATTCTTTGCAGGGTTTGTCTGTGACTTCATGCTAACACAGCCATGAAACAAACGAAATTCTATGTGGAATAATTGGCCATGATTAAGTGCCGGTCAGTTAAGTGCCATACACGCTTTGGGCGACAATGTCTCAAAAGACGTGACTGACTGGGCAGAAGATTATCCCACAGTAGGTTGCCATTGCTTTCTGTGGTAGATTGGTTACCAACCAAGGCTATAAAACCCAATCTGTCTCATTATTTAACCCATAACTGGAGGGAAGAGATGGATTAATACCTTTCCCAAGGATATTTGTGCATAAGTGAATGCAAGAAATTCAAGTGGAATTCTAACTCGGCTCCTTGATTTGTCGTTCCGAGTTGATGATTAAGTGTAATTGGCAAAATTCTCAACAAGAGGAATTGACAAAATTGCCAACAAACAATAAGAGGGTGGGGAAGAACAGAACAAAAAAATAGTACGAGACAATATGTCATTTAAGTGCCATGCCTGATACTCACTTGCCTTAATGAACTCAAAAGAGACATGACTGACTAGGCAGAAGATTTTCCAGCAGTAGGTTGCCATTACTTTCTATGGTAGACTGGTTGCCAACCAAGCTATAGAACCTAGTTTGTTTTGTTATTTAACCCATAGCTGGAAGAAATAGATTAATACCTTTACCAAGGGTATTTGCGCATAAGTGAATACGAGAATTTGAACAAAGCAAATGTAATAAAGCAAAAAGTTCCATGGTAAGTGTTGTGTTCACATGCAAAAGAGGATATGGTCAAGTGGTTATAGTATATAGACATATGGTCAAGTGGTTATAGTGTATAGACATTGTTATGTTGTGCGTAACAGAATTATTGAGTAAATAAATACCAACAACGGAAATATAGTAAATTTATATATTACCAGGAGAAATAGTATTTACAAAAGAGTCTTGTTAGTAGTATACAGGAACAAGGGTTTAGTAGCACGTATCGTTGTAAGACGTAGAGTCTGATAATAATACACTTCCGGTTCACTACCAGAAATACTTAACTGACTTGTTCTCGAGACTGGTTACTCGTTACTGATCCCCGAGGTCTTCCCACTACTACTTTGTGTAGTGATTGGAATAGTCCATTATAGTAGAACACAGGTGGAGAGCACCCCAACAGACATAAAGGCAAGAAAGAACAAAAATGTGGCCACGAAACCAAGAATTATCCATTTTTATTGGTTGGGAAGAAATCCCAGCATGCATCTGCAGGAATTGTCAATTGGGGAGGGGGCTTCTAGCAATCATTTCTATTAGATTGTAACCAACAGATAGAACCCCATTAGTACAGCAACTTTAACTGACATCAATTATAGATCTATCGCCTGGTTCACACTCCACCCACGTCTATTGAACAGGTTAAGAGGCTCATCCCTTGTTCCGCTTAGGATGTGTGTTTCTGGCTTTCTTTTCCAGTCTTTTCACTACTATGTAGCCCCCTGCACATCAGTGGCGTTACTGCCTTGCTCAGGGTGATACAATTAAAAAAAAAATTCCACAAGTGGCTTGAAGATTTCTGAAGAGATGTTGAGCATGTCCTCTTGATATCTGTTCACAGCACCCGGATATAGGTACAGGATCTCCACCATGTCCCTTAAATGCTCAATTGGGATCATACTGATAAAAAAGGGTGGCTGGGGGGTCCATTCATCAAAAGTATCTAAAACGCACTGCAAACCAATTATTGTTGATTCAAAAATAAAACTGCATTATCTATCTGGAAAAAAACCCATCATTGTTGAAGAACATGGATTACATGAACAAGGTGCAAAGGGTTATGAAGCAGTGCAACAAATCATCTACCAGTCAATGACCTGATTCTTTCTTCTCTGCTTGTAAAGGTCCTTTGTTGGACATAGACCTTCTCCAGATTCAGGAGTACAAATGGGATATTACCCTACCACATTGGCTTAATGTGCATTGGTAGGGGCCAGATGTGATATACTTGGGCAATCACATCTCTCTTAGATTCATGGCTACTCAAGAATATTTGCCCGAGCGTGAGTAATAAACAACTGTATTTCTAAATCATCTCTGATTTCTGACCAGGCTTGATGTTGCTTAACTTTGGTGTTAAGACGGTTTATTTAGTTTATTGTCATTTTTATTCATAATGTTGTAATCCTTTTGGTACTTGTATATTTGTCTTTTAATATTGTGGATGAAATAATGAGTATATTGGAGGTTTTGAAAGTGTTTTCTGTGTATATTTCTTCTGTAGGTAAGTATTAGGGGCTGCATATTCTCAAAGCTCTTAAATAGGAACCTATAAGCATTCCATATTTTATTGTTACAGAGATGAAAATAAAAACTGAGTGTCAGTCTTGTTGATATCCTTATTACTTCATCCTCAATGCCAAGAGAAAGGCATACAAAATATACAACTGCAAAAAAGATATTACTAATAAGAATGACAGAGAACTAGATAAAAATAGACATAATACCATCTACTAACATGCACTATCCAAAACAATTACAGCCACATCGAAAACTATCATGGATATGATCAGAACCCAAAATGCCCGTCACAATAATTTTAAAGCAGATGATTTCTTTGAACATTGCTTTTGATCAATACTCGTATCTAAGTAGATATTCTGTTTCACAATCAAACAGTATCATATATTTATTTCTACCAGCCTGATTATTTACGATAAATTTTTGTTATGAAAATGTGTGTCACTCGGCAGGATTCAAACCTGCAACCCCTATCCACATAGGGGAAGCCACCAATTGATCTAGTGCATCTTAGACCGCCGCTTCACCATGAATGACCAACAGTCTAAACAAAGTCAGATCAGTATGTATATATATATATATATATATATATATATATATATATGCTTTTCACAATACATTGGGGAAACTTGCAGAAATTTAAAAAATACCTTAATGAACACAAGCAGGATTTTATGCACAATTTATCGAATGCAATAGTTATATATAGAAATAAATTCAACCACAACTTTGCTCAAAAGAATGCCACAATTAAAAAGAAAATCTAGTGAGAAGGAAAATTCTCAGGACTGCTATTATTGAATCTAGTCCAAATATAAATCTGCACCCAAGACTTTTCCAAACATCTCAATTCCTAAAGAATTACTACTATCCCAAACCAACATATTTAAGTATAAAAATGTTAAAAAGTAAAAAACAAAAAATTAAATAAAAGAAAGTTAAAATTTTTTAACTTTCTGTTACTTAAAAATATATATATAATACATAAACTTATCACTAGATGGACTAATTGGAGTAGATAGACTAAACTATTGCCCGGTTCACACTCCACCCACATCTATTGAACAGGTGAAGAGGCTCATTCCTTGTTCAGGATGTGGTTTCCAGCTTTCTCTTTTCCAATCTTTTCACTCTTACGTAGCCCCCTGCACATCAGTGGCGTTACTGCCTTGCTCTGGGTGATATGATTAAAAAAAAAAAAAAAAATTTGAATTTTTTTATGCAATTAATATTTAATGTCAGTTACTCACTTTTACTTATTCGACATTAATTATGTCACTTTGTCGTCTTGCGGCCATTGGCCGAAATAGAACCCACTACACCCCTCCAGTATTCCCTGCGCATTTGGAACCCTGGTGCAGTTTTGTAGCGAAATTCATAATCTTGTCAAATAGCTGAATACTTGATGCTTCGCCAGGGCTACCAAGGGTGTTTTTATTGTGACACCAACACTAGGCCCCATCCTGTTATTTAACCCATAACTGGAGGGAAGTGACGGATTAGATACCTTTCCCAAGGGTACCAGTGCTTAAGTGAATGCAGGGTACTCAACTGGAATTTGAACTCGGCTCACCGATTTCTTTTGCCAAGCCGTTATCCACTGCACCACAACGCACTTCTGTCACTGAACGCTTACAGTGCCTGGTATTCCCAAGTGGTCACCCATCTAAGTGCTTACCAGGTTCAATGTTGCTTAACTTCGGTGATCGAATGAGAACCGGTGTATTCAATGTGATATGCCGTATTCTACATGATATGTCACTTAGCATCTTCTATATCTTACTTAAACTTTTTCAATTGATTTGATGAATATTAATAAGCATCTCTTTAATTAAAAAATTCTGAAAAACCAAGATTACTTCTGTTTTACTTGTTGCAAAATAAAATCTGCACATTTGTCTTGATGAAGTTCAGAAAAAGTAAAACATGTTGGCTATTTTTTCCTGTTGTCCTTATTCGTAGTCCTTTTACAAATACATTGTAGTCATATTTTAAAGTTTTTACACTATATAAACGTGCATTTGGGCAGCAATCCCACTTTTATACAAGTTTCATTGAAGACAACTGACAAGGTACTATGATTAAGCTTTTTATTATATTTTTCTTGCATTTGTATAAGTGATTTCTCTTTTGAACACAGTTTTGAAGAACTATTTAAATATGTGGATCACACATGTGAGAGAAAGAGAGATGGGTACAATGGATAAATTGTCGTCTAAATTATGCAAAAAAATAAAATAAAATAAAATAACACTAACTTTACCAAAATTACACAAAAATATCTTGAAATACTAAAGGGTAATTTATTCAATAAAATTACCATTGGCTTCAACCACAGCCCCTAGACGATTTTGGAATTTCCTGCAACTCTTCTGAATGGTCTATTTGTTTAAGTTGGTGAATGCTGCCACAACCCTTGCCTCCATCTTTGGTGTGACAGGAAGTTTTGTTGATTTCTTGCTCAACTGCACTCCACACATAATAAAGGGGACTGCAGTCTGGCGACTTAGGTGCTCAGATGGAAGGGATGATGTGATAGCAGAAATTGTCTGACAGCCATGACTGGATTGCCCTGCTTGTGAGGCATGGTGCAGAGACCTGTTGCCATGCATAGGGTCTTCCAGCAGCCACCCTCTTGACCCAGTGCAGCATTACCTCCTCAACGCACTTATTACAGGCCTCCATGTTGAGCTTGATTTGGGAGTTCTACCTAGAACAATCACAGTTAGTTTTCCAAGCGGCAGTCACGTCATAATACTCTGAAACGTTCATATAGGAGCTTCCGGCATTTATATCATTTCCAAATTTCTGGTGGAGTGGATTGCATCATGGTGCTCTTTTTCTCACAGATGGTACCTAACTGACTCTACTACACTATGCAGTTGACAAAAAAAAAAAAAAAAAAAAAACACATACAAATGAAATTAAAAATATAAAATGGCGACAATTTACCCATCGCATCCTGTATATATTTATTTTGGTGGGTGGTTGAAATGTTCCCCAACCCACTTCCAGAAATCTGAAGAAATGGTTTTTAAAAGGGTTTCTTTTGAAATATTCTGGAACTTTTTAGCATTTCTTCACATATAAACAAACATATTTTATAATTGGCCATGTTCTTCTCCCACTAGTTTTTGATTTACCTGCTTTTAAAATAAAATTGTAAATACATTGAGGTTACAAAAAGCAACTATGAAGTTTACAGCAATAAGTTTAATGATTAAAAAAAGAATAAAATCTGTTTGGAAAAGATCCAAAAGTAATTTTCATAATAAAAGATTTTGGGTTTTTTTTTCCTTTGTTTACAATACACAATTTGAGAAAAATGAGTTCTTGTTTTGTTTTAAATGAATGTTTTCTAAGACCTAGACAAAGCTTCCAAGAATAAAAGAATAGGAAAAAGTGAATTATTTTCTCTTATAAAAAGATAGGAATCTATTAAGACAAAAAAGGGGGTTTCTTATTACTATAAATGTAATGTCTAGTGAATATATGTGCCTGACTAGATATACACGAAGAAAAAGAAAGTGAAATAGAGAGCAACATCTATCAACTAAAAGACTGAAATTCTTATTAAAAAGGTTAGTAGACCTTAATTTCATTGTTAAATTATATATATATATATATATTTGCTGAAATATGTCTATGCATTACATTACATTTATAATAAAAAATGCTGGATTAAAAAAATTATTAATTGCTGAATATATATATATATATATATATATATATATATATATATATTTGTGTATTTAGGCACCAAATTTTCTTTTAAACATGTCAGATTAAATAAATTGCTAACACTATGTTTGCTTATTTTTAATAAAATTCGTTCATACTTGCAGATAATCTTTCGTGTATTACAATTAAAATATGTCAGAAATGAGCTGTAATATTGACTGATGTTATTTTCATTCATTTCTTAAGGTATCCAAGTACTTTCAACCACTTTCCGAGATCATCTTCAGGGGTGCGAGTTATGGTAACAAATGTAACCACAAAACTGTGTTGCTAAAAATTACTGTACATTTTTTTCTTGCTTCAAATATAATGGTTTACAATGATTGATAATACAACTATCCTACAGAACAAAAGCAAACTACAACCTCTCGAGGCAATATTCATTAAAGTACTTAAGCCGTCAATTAATAGAATCAGCTATGAATACTGTAGTAATGTTCTAAAATGTTTGTAAAAAGAACAGTTTTTTTAATGCTTCAACATGTGCATGACCATGACATTACAACATAAAAAAATTCCATTTTAGATAATTTTCATGTTCTAATGAACTTTAGTAATTTGTCAACTGTTATATTTAAAGCTACGTTACAGCTCATTTGACATATTTTGATTGTGATATGCGAAACATTATCAGTGAGTATGAATGGATGTTATTAAAAATAAGCAAACATAGTGTTTGCTATTTAATCTGACACACACACATTATATAATAGATGAGTGTGCTTGAAAGGTCTCAGCCTAGCCCACTCCTAAAATTTGTTCATATATTTTTTTCAAAGGGCTTCTTGGTTATACATAGAAATTTTCATCACTCATTTACATGTATATAATTTAAAATCTGATGTTTGCTTTGGTCACACTGCGTAAAGTGGATCAATCTGAGAACTTTCAACTACCTTATTGTGTGTGTTATAATAATATACACATGCGCACATGCATACACACATGCGCACATGCATACACACACATGCGCACATGCATACACACACATGCGCACATGCATACACACATGCCATAAACTAAATTTAATTGAATATTTTTCATTGCCTTTCACAACATAAACAAAAAGTCGTCTGCCTTCTTTCAGTTTTCCCACAAAATAGTCACGTTCTCCTTGTTGTGCACGTTGGCCATCCGGATATTCTCCATATCTGCATTTTTGGCTCTCAGAGGATTCTGTCTGGGCTGGATTTTACAAAGTGCATTTGTTTGAATGGGTGAAAAAGCCAGATTGTTTTCGTTCCTTTTGAGCAGTGGTGAGCGACCCTCTGAATCAGTCTTGGCTGTAAAAACACAACCACCATTTTTCTTCCAGCCAAGCCCTTTACCTGTTTGAAAGTCAGGCTTTTTCTTGGCGACAACTTGAGGGATCATTGAAGGTAGAGTTGAAGAGCTTGTCATCACCTTGGATTTTGAAACCAGAGAATTGGTAAATTTGGTCGATGTGATACCAAGTGTGACAGCGATGGTAGTACTAGTAAAGGGTTGGTCTTTAGGAGTTTCAATGAAGTGTTCATTTGGAACCAAAGGAAGTATGGGAGAAGGCATTAATTCCTGTAAACTTTCTTTGGGGGTTCTTTCCACTTTTTCATCAGGAATGACCTTCACTAAAAATAAGAAAATAAAATCATTAGAATCAATTTCTTCTTTACATATATAGGCATTTCACATATTACCATAATTGGGTTTGAATACCCCACACAAATATTTTTCTTCATAAAATGTATTGTGTGTGTGTGTGTGTGTGTGTGTGTGTGTGTGAGTGTGAGTGTGTGAGTGTGTGTGTGTGTAAAAATTAAATAAAATATATCTGTAAAGACAATATAAATAAAAGACAGCAACAGAAAAAATATTTTTTCTTGTTACAGAAAGTCCCGAAGATTAACGGAATAGTTTTAACAACCGACATATTTAATTTATTTGTTTGAACATTTTTTTTTTTTTTTTTTTAAATCGATACTCATATTTGAGTAGATATTCTGTTTTTAATCAAACAGTATACTTATATATTTATTTCTACCAGCCTGATTATTTACAATTGTGTTATGAAAATGTGTGTTATTCAGCAGGATTCAAACCTGCAACTCCTATCAACATAGGGGAAGACACCAATTGATCCTGTGCATTAATCTTTAGGACTTTCTGTAACATTGTATGTTTACATTATATGCTTTTAGAGCGAAGATAGTTATTTACGTAAAATTGAAAAGCGTGTTATATAAGGCTTGATTTAACTTCGATCACACTGTGGAATCATTTGAGGTCTAAGATGCACTGCATCAATTGGTGGCTTCTCCTTATGTTGATAGGGGTTGCAAGTTAGAATCCTGCTGAATGAGACATTTTCATAACAATTTATCTGAAATAATCAGGCCAAAACCTATATAGCTATACAAGAATGCAGCAATGGTGTTGAAACCCTCATTATTGGGGTCCATGAACTGTTATCTGGTTCTGTGGCTGCACAGATCAATGAACATAGAAAAATTTATGAAAGAACTACAAAGCAGCAAATGTGGAGCTGGCGGCCCTGAAGGAGACTACCACCACCTTTAAATTTGCTGTTTTCCTTTTTTTTTTTTTTTTTCCTTTTTTCAGCACAGTCTTATCGACTATTATATAAAGTTTCCTATTATCAAAAAAAAAAAGTCTGGAAAAATTTCAATATTTAAACAATTTTAAGGGGGCTCAGTTTCTCATACAACATTATAGTAAATCGATTCCCCATTATGGAACCACTTGCATTGGGGTCACTTTTTTTAATTTTTTTTTTTGGGGATAAGTTGTTGCTCTTGTTTTTGTAAGTTTGCTTCAATTCTTATGATGGCATCTTCCTCGGAAACTCCAAGAATGACTTTATTAAAAAATTTTGCAAAGGATTCGGTTGTTGAATATGTGCAAGCAAAAAAGTTAATTGCACAAGATTGATTTACTATAAGGTTATAAGAAAAACTGAGCCCCCACCTTAAATGTTGAAATTTTTACAAATTTTTTGTCAATCAAAGTTTCAGGTTTAATCGATAAGACTGCACTGAAAAAAGTCAAAAACATTGATAATCAACAAATTTACAGGTGGTGGTAACGTCGTACAGGTGAGTGGTTCCAAAATGGAGGATAAATTTACTATAACATTGTATGAAAAACTGAGCCCCCCTAAAATTGTTTAAATATTGAGATTTTTCCAAATTTTTTGTCATTTGGAAAATTTAGGGCATAATTGATAAGATTGCATTAAAAAAAAAAAAAAAAGAAAAACTGCAAATTTAAAGGTGGTGGTAGTCTCCTTCAGGTCTGCCGTGGAACTTTGTTGAAATTATGGTTGAAACAAAGATATTCATTTGTATTTTGATTTAGATTTGCCAAAAGAGCAGAAATAAAATTATAAAAAAAAAAGAAAAAAAAGTTATCTTTCTCACCTGATTCCAGACTGAAGTCATTTTTATCTTCATTACCACTATCTATATCTGCAATAAAGGATAGGCACATCTGGTTGTTTTCTTCTGTTTTTGAAGTATCCATGTCATCTTCAAAGCAGAGTGGTGGGATTTTGTCTAATGTCTGAGAAGCATCATCTGTGATACACAAGAGAAAAGTTTACTCAAGGTTTTATAAAAAAAGATTTAATCATCAATTTTTTTTTTTTTTATCGGCTTCACAAAACACATTCATTCAGTCATCAATTTTTATATTGTACAACATAACCAGATTCATAAAATTAATTTATAAAAACTGTACTCATTCATTGATTTTAAACATTCTCCTTCTAGCATGCACTCATTAAATACTAAAGTTGCATTAATCAATTGTTAACTGGTAAATGTGATTACTCTCAGTCAATATTGGAAAGAAAAAAATCTAAAATCAAAATATTAATTTAGCTCATTTTATATGTAACTGACGATTTTTTTTTTTTTTTAAATCGTGTATCACCCCAAGCAAGGCGGTAATGCCACTGATGTGCAGGGGGCTACATAAGTGTAAAAAGATTAAGTAGAAGAGAGTGAAGAGGAAGACAAACCAGTTAGAAAAGAGAAGGATGGGAATACAGGTGTGATGACAGTTGCAAAGGTGGAGAGAAAGGAAAGGATATACGGGGTGGTGAAAGAACTAAAGTCAAGTGGTTAATAGATGAGTATTGACATTGCATTTAAATTCTTGGAGGTTGTAGCCATCAGGGAAGCAAGAATATGGAAGCGAGTTCCACAGGCGGGAAGTGCGAGAGAAGAAGCTGCAGGAGTAGAATTGTCGTCTGCATTGGGTTAATCTAACTGTGAATGAAACTGAGAATGAAATTTCTGTGATAACAAGATAACTGTGTGATGCGTTTTCTACAACTTATCAATCCTTTGCAGGTTATTTAAAGCCAGAAAATATTTTTAGATTGTCTGGTTCACACTCCACCCTCATCTATTGAACAGGTGAAGAGGCTCATCTCTTGTTCCCTGGTTAGGATGTGGTTTCCGGCTTTCTCTTTTCCAATCTTTTTACTCTTATGTAGCCCCATGCGCATCAGTGGCGTTACCGCCTTGCTTGGGGTGATATGATTAAAAAAAAAACTTCTGGAGGTTATGATTTAGTGATAAAAGTCTTACTAATTAACCTGTAGCTGAGGAGGAAAAAAAAAAAAAAAAAAAAAAAAAAAAAAAAAAAAAAAAAAAAATCGAATTTATACCATTACCAAGGGTAATTGCAAGTAACTGAATATAACGAACACAACTGGAATTGGAACTTGGCTCTCCAATTGACAATTCTGAATTATTATCCCTTACACCACCTGCACATCCAAGCTTAGACCACCTAGCATTCCAAAGTAGTCATCCATTTAGGTACTGACCTGGCTCAATGGTGCTTAACTTCAGTGATTGTATGGTAACTGGTGTTTCATCTTGACTTATGCCAAGACAAGCAGTATACCCTGGTATTGCTCGGGTGTAATGAAAGCTTTAAAACTAATCCATGGTCCTGGAGCTCAGACTCTTTGGGTGTTAGCACGAAAGACTAAAAAGCAATAGTTGTTCCCAGTTAAAGTGAAACTGTAGACTTAAAGAAAAATGAATGGATGTAAGTCAAATTTTGATTTCCTAGTATCGATATCAAGTTTTCTGCACTATGTGCGTTGTGGTACATTGGATATCGACTCGGAACGAGAAACCAGGGAGCCGAGTTCGAATTCCAGTTGAATCCATTGTATTCACTTATGCGCAAATACCCTTGGGAAAGGTATTAATCCATCTCTTCCTTCCAGTTATAGGTTAAATAGCAGGACAGATTGTGTTCTATAGCCTTGGTCAGCAACCAGTCTACCGCAGAAAGCAATGGCAACCTACTGCAGGATAATCTTCTGCCCAGTCAGTCATGTCTCTTTCAAGACATGATCGCCCAAGTGTGTATCACGTATGGCACTTAACTGACTGACTGTAAGAACTGCAACCTTGGAACTTCTGAATATCGTTTATGTCTTTGTCTATAAGTGTATCAAATTTGATTAAAATTGGACCACTCCTTCTATAACCTGATTTTTTTGATTATTGATATTTATCGGGGGTACCTCAACACAAAACTTATCTAAGAACACTCGCATACGCTTATAGTACAACTGTGTGAATTTTCATGAAAATCGGTTCAGCCGTTTCGGAGTCTTTAGTTAACAGATACACACACACAAAGTTCCATTTATAAATAAGTTTAGATGATGGAGTAAGAAAACTGAATTAAATAAAGGGTTCAGTTCGAAATTCTAATCCCCAGAAGAAGGTCAGAGTGCACAAAAGCCGAAATGTGAATATGGCAACAAAGATGAGGATGAAAGTCCAAACAATGCAGATAGTTAAATAATTCCAATACCTCATCTTAGTAATATAGACAGATCCTGAAGGCCGAAGTGTACAACAGTCCAAGTGTTGTGAATATGTAGCAAAGATGAGGACAACAATCTGAACAATGTAAATCATGTAAATAATTACAATACCTCATCTCAGAAATATAGATAGATATTGAAGGTGAATATGGCAACAAAGATGAGGACAACAGTCTGTAAACAGTCTCCTTTTAGTCTTGCTCAATTATTGCTAGTCCTGTTTAAACCGGCTGTGATATCCCTATATAATGGACAGCGGAGCAAGAACAATCTATCACCGAAAATTAAATAACAGTTCAGTTTGAAATTCCCTGAAACAGCTGAAGTATGGGATTACTTACATATGGATCAGCAATTCTCACAAGATCAAAATTGTAATCCCTCAGCCCTAAAGAGCAGAGTGTAGCATTTATTCAACTTTCTGTGTTGTATTTCTGAGACCAAGTGATGTGTCTATCCCCAGAGATTCCAATCTTGTAGCAGTACCTACCCAACATTGCATTAGTATGAATTGACTGAAGCAGAAATTCTAACTGTTCACCGGTTTTTGTTTCCTATGATGGTGATCGTCATACCTCTCTACACCTTTTGCATAAAAGTTATTTTACTTTGTGTCCTGGATTTACTGTTTCTGCCTGCAAATCTAGTTGGTGCCAAATTTCATCTGAATATGTACTTTTTATTTTACTGTAAGAATTTTCTTTAACCCATTAGCATTCAAAACCCAACCTGCAAATATCAGCCCTTGAAAATTAACTGTTTGCATGACTCCCTGTGCTATTTGCGATGATGTCGTCATATATTATGTCAGAGTATAGACAAGGCGGGTTGAACATTGAGTGACGATGTTCATTGGTTGGCTGAATGCTAAAAAGTTTAAAGAGGTTTGCTGTTGATATTCTATACTCTTTCAGTAGTAATAGTATTTGAAAATTATTGGATGACACATTGTTACACGAATTGATTCATGGGAGGGGGTGCTAAAAGCTTTTGGCCTCATTAAGAACCCACAGATATTTGGTCAGTTTGTCAAACTTTGGGAAGTGAGCCAGGTAGAAAAATTTTCAGTACCCTTTGTATTTCTTTCATTTTAATTTCAGTCATTTTTATAGTATTAGTAGTAATATTCTTGAGTTATTATTATATGAATCATTGTCAACTATTGGAAAGAGAGCTTAAGAAATCTAACCCTCAAAGGACATATTAAATGAAAGAAAGGCAAAGACTAATCCTAACAATATTGCGTAAATGGTTGGCAGAATAAGGAGTACGAAAAATAGTTATTTTAAAAAAAAAAAAAAAAAAAGAGAGAGAAAAAAGAAAAAAAAAGTTTTTCTCTTCTGAATGTATCTATAAGTCTATCATTCATCTATGCTTTGAATATTGCTGCCACATACTATCCTATGCTCCTGATATATATTTAGACATTGTAAATAAAACCCAAAGAAAAATCATCAATATTATGAGTCTTGACCTGATATCTCAGCTTTAGTTACTTTCCTACGCCTTTTCTATAAATATTTTCATAGTAACTGTTTGGATGTGGTTTCTGGATTTTATTAATTTAAGCACAGTATTAGAAAGAATTCATTGCATTCACTTATGTGCAAATACCCTTGGGAAAGGTATTAATCCATCTCTTCTCCCTCCAGCTATGGGTTAAATGGCAGGACAGATTGGGTTCTATATCCTTGATTGGCAACCAGTCAACTGCAGAAAGTAATGGCACTGCTGCAGGAAAATCTTCTGCCTAGTCAGTTATGTTTTTTCGAGAAATGATTGGCCAAGCTTGTATGAAGTATGACACTTAACTGATTGATTAGATTAGCAACAAGGTCTCATCAATTTACAGTCAAAATGGACGTAACTTTAAGTTTTATGCTAACAGTTTCTTTTCTCACACTTCTTGCTTGGAGATCATCTCTTCTAGCTTCTTGTTTCCCAGCCAATCTTGATATCCAAAAATGTAAATACAATGTCAATTGTTATCTTCCGTCTCACTGATTACTCTTGTTTTCTCTTCCTTTCATGCCCACTGTCTTAGTGGTTTACTGCCCTGTATGTAGTGAAAAGATTTCAAAAAAGCATATTGCAAAGAACTACAAAGAGTGGGAAATAGTGGAGTGTAATGAATGCTCATGTTCTACTGGAACATGGCACATAAAAGAAGAGGCATATGGCCATATCACATTGAAATTAAGCAATTTCAAGCATGGCAAGCACTAGGTGGGTGAGCGTTTAGAATTATCAGGTGCTGTAAGCTTGGATGTTTGTGTGGTGGGATGATGGTTCAAGATTAGAAATCAGAGATCCAAGTTGTAATTCCACTTGGGTTGGTTATATTCACTTCTGCACAAATATCCTTAGAAAAGGTAAGAAGCTACTTCTCCTCTAACTATGGGTTAATTAGTAAAACCTGTATCACTAAACCATTATCTCAAAAAACAATCCGAAAATATTTTCTGGTTTTAAATAACCTACAAAGGGTTGATAAGCTGTAAAAACCAAATCAATTCATCAATAAAAGATTGTCAACCATTGTTCATTTTTGATGACTATTTCATTCATCTTGTTTATACTACATTTGTTGTAATATTTTGAATTATAATTAGATAATGCCTTGTCAACCATTATTGTGGAGAGCCAGGATTGCCAATGTGCCAAAGGGCATGGCACATAGAAGCATTAATAGTTATATTATCTTGAATTTTATTACTATAAGCTGAAGCTCGTCAATCATTAATTTTTCTTTCTTTTTAATTTCAGTCGCAAAGTGTCCAATGAAGAGAAGATGAAAAGACAGAATTCAAACTTTTTAAATACTAGCAGTATAGCCCGGCGTTGCTCGGGTGTAATGAAAGCTTTAAAACTAATCCATGGTCCTGGAGCTCAGACTCTTTGGATGTTGGCATGAAAGACTAAAAAGCAATAGTTGTTTCCAGTTAAAGCAAAACTGTAGACTGAAAGAAAAATGAATGGATGTAAGTCCAATTTTCATTTCCTGGTATCGGTATCAAATAAGTTTTTCTTGTTGTAAACTGAATTTTGAAGGCTAAATAAGTCCTCTGAGTAAATAGTATCATGGCTGAGACTAAAAACTACAATTATACCTACTTAGAGCCAAACCCAAAGCAAAAACTAAAATAAAAGGGCTGAAAAAAATACAGACATACAGGCAGATAAACAGACACACACACACACAAACATCTTGTCTTTTTATATATATATATATATAAAATTGATTTTCTGCACTATCATAAGAACTGCAACCTTGAAACTTCTGAATATTGTTTCTTATGTCTTTGTCTATAAGTGTATCAAATTTGATTAAAATCGGACCACTCCTTCTATAACCTGATTTTTTCAATTATCGATATTTATCGGGGGTACCTCGACACAAAACCTAGCTAAGAACACTCGCAGACACTTATAGTACAACTGTGTAAATTTTCAAGAAAATCGGTTCAACCATTTCGAAGTCTATAGGTAACGGACACATACAAAGTTCTTTTTATAAATAAGTTTAGATTCAGAGAAATGCAGATAAAGACACACAAAATATAAATTTATAATTTTAACATTGGGGGAGGGGGGTTCAATACAAAACAGATATATAGGGGATGTCAGTGGTAGCCTGTAACAATTACATTATGTTAAATGTCATCAGTTTGCCTACCTAAATAACCATTAAAACTTTAAACAGGATTTGTTGGCAGTTAGTTACCTAATTAAAAAGAAATTGAACACAAAATAGAGAAAGGAGAGAAGAGAAGAGAGAGAAAGGAGAGAAGAGAGAGAAAGGAGAGAAGAGAGAGAAAGGAGAGAAGAGAAGAGAGAGCAACAAAAAATTAAATTTACTGTATTTTGGAGGCAACTGATAAGTAATGGGTGTGCGTTCTATTCCTTCAGAAGGTGATCGAGGGTCCAGAATTGTATGGACTGGGTCGGCCATCATTATTGGTGTCCTATTGATATCCAAGGATGGTGAACGTGGGTCATGAAAGTGGTATGTATTTTTGCGCACTTCAGGACTTGAATATGCTGATTCTACATCAACTGAGTGACTTACAAATCCTCCCATGGTTCTAAAAAAAGAAAAACATTTCAGGGAAATCATTAAACATGTAAATGTTATGCAAAACTTTTTTTTTTTTTTACCTCGAATTGAGTAAAGGCTAACTTTTTATATCCATAGCACTGAAACGAAGCAAATACAGTCAAAGTAATCAGTTTTGTCGAAATTAGAAATACTTCTGACATTGCTGATTTCTATGCCCTACACAATTTTTGCAACAGTGAATTATCTCCCCTTACACTTCTTTATCTACAAATTAAGTTTTCCTCTGGATTTTAAGACATGCATCAGAAATGAAATGAAAAAAAATCGTGCCTAAACTGCAATACATTTCAATTTAATTTTTTTTTTATAAGTAAATGATGTGCAGGTGTTGTAATAGATCATGGCTTGAAATGAAAAACTTGAAGAGCCAAGTTCAAATTCCAATCAGGTTCATTAAACCCATTTATCTACAAAAACCCTTGGGAAAATTATGAATCCATCTTCACCACCCAACTATGGGTTAAAATTGTAGAATTTATATAAAGAAAATTGTTATTGTCAAAAAGCAGCTATAAGCTAGAGGGGCTTTTTTTTTTTTAAATAGAAAAACAGAATTGTAATTTTGAAGTAGAATTTTTCTTTTCTAACAGATTTGCCAAGTGAATTTTTTATTTGTTACTATGTTTGCCTTAACTCACTCATTGGACAGGCATCAAAGGATAAAGTCAATAATGTTTTAATACATTCCCCTTACCTGTCTGTCTACAGTATTTAGAAACCATGTTTTATAAAGTTTAATTAAAAAAAAAATAAAAAAAAATAAGAGGGGGTCTTTTTTGTTTTATCCTTTCTTTTTTTATCATACAGGGTAATGGAGGTGAGGATCAGTTTGTCTTTCCAGAAGATTTTTTTACTCATTTTTCAAAAAAAATTATATAATAATTTCAATTAAGTGACCAAATAATGTAGCTTTTTGTCTTATGACATTTCAACAATTTATTTATGAGAATTAATTTAAAACTGGACTTCTTTTTCAAGTCAACCTGGTAATCCTGTGCACACACCATACTCTTGTAAGAATTCAAGTGAGATTATTTTTTGTTCTTACAAAAAAATAACTCTGAACTAAAATGCAGTGTGAAACAAAAAATAAAATTTTCAGAAGATGAGAAATATTTGTTTTACTAAAACCTCCAGTTTGTGAGTTAAATATCTAATTTTGTTACAGTAATAAATAAATATATACAAACCTCTCCTCCACCCCACAAAAAAAAAAATTTTTTTTAAAATTACCCATTAGCAACTCTATAAAAAAAAAAACATTTTGCTTGTAGAGATCTATCTAGAAAAAAAAAAAGAAAAAAAAAAGCATATTTCACTTGTATGTAAAACTGAAAGCCTGAATTGAAAATTGATATTAATTTCTTTTTAAAACCTAACATAGAAAAGTATCAGAATGCACAACCTCAAAAGATGGACCTCTTTCAAAAAAGAAATTAAGTCAAATGTCTGCAATTTCTAAAATTTGTGCACAAGCTAGAGTGGAACAATTTCCAGATGACCTTTTTGATAATAGCAATGTGCTTTTCTGCAAATTGACATCAGTGTTGACCTTGTTAGAGTGGACACTATAAAAGCATAAGAACTATTTAACAAAAAATAATGTTGCTCAACAGAATACTTTCAATAAAACCTGGATGAAAACAGCAATATCCGAAATAGCTTGAAGCCTACTTGTCTAAGCAACTATTGAAACTTTCCTCTGTCTCAATGGCAACTCGATGAAATTCATGGCTTAATTTAGCCAAGTATCACTCTTTATATGTTCAGTTGATAAAGGAATCCCCAAATGAGAAAAAGCCAGAGCTAAGCAATAGACCAAATTTTGCACCATACCATAATTTACATTTCAATCGGCATTACACTAATGAGAATTGAACTCATTTAATAAAAGCCTTGACAAGCTTAAAGGAGACCAAGTTACCACTTGGAATAATTGGGTACAACCTAATGGAAGATTTAAAGCATTACCTTGATAGTGTTAAGTTAAAAAGAACATTTAGTCTAGAAACTGACAGTCTTCTGTCTGAACTGGAAAGCTTAGAGAGGAATAAAATTACATCACAAATGCTTGGATATTTAGCCAACTGTAAGAGTTTTACAAATCAGTTCGTCTGTTTTGATCCTAGATGGCTACCATATTTAAGCCATGACATTGACAGTTTTGCAACCATCAAAGATTTAAAATTCACCCACTGATCTTTTTTTTTTTTTTTTTTTAAGAACTAGCAGTAAAGCCCGGCGTTGCTCAGGTGTAATGAAAGCTTTAAAACTAATCCATAGTCCTGGAGCTCAGACTCTTCGGACGTTGGCACGAAAGACTAAAAAGCAATAGTTGTTTCCAGTTAAAGTGAAACTGTAGACTGAAAGAAAAATGAATGGATGTAAGCCAAATTTTGATTTCCTGGTATCGATATCAAATTTTCTGCACTACTGTAAGAACTGTAACCTTGAAACTTCTGAATATCGTTTCTTATGTCTGTCTATGAGTGTATCAAATTTGATTTAAATAGGACCACTCCTTCTATAACCCGATTTTTTTGATTATCGATTTTCGATATTTATCGGCGGTACCTCAACACAAAATCTTGCTAATAACACTCGCAGATGCTTATAGTATAACTGTGTAAATTTTCAAGAAAATCGGTTCAGCCGTTTCGGAGTCTATAGGTAACGGATACACAGACAAAGTTTCATTTATAAATAAGTTTAGATTTCAAATTTAAATAAACTACAAAAATGACCTACCAAATTTCTTCAGCATTCCAGTATTTTAGAATGCAGAGTTCCCATTCAGTCATAGATTGCCATTAAAGTTAATTCTTTTAGCAGTCTGTAGTACTACTTTTCTGTAGATTTTGCAACTTTCACTTAATTGTAGCATTCTTTGCAGGGTTTGTCTCGGAAACTCAAGTTAGATTAGAGGCAGAAGTATGAGATATAAAACCCTGTCAATATAGAGCAACTTATCCAATAGGTGGATATTCCATCTAGTAAAATCTTTCATTTTCTTTTCTTGTTTCAATATTTATGCATTATAAAAATAAAATTGCTTTTATTTAAGATTTTTCATTCTATAAATAAACGCATTTCAAAACTTAGGTATAACTGTTTTGATTTTGAAAGTACCTAAATTATTCAATACAGAATTTATTCATTAAATAAGTCCGAAACATTTTTTGAAACTCTGACAATAGTGATATTTTTTTTTGATCTTGTTAAGATTAACAAACCTTCTTGTAGCAGGGTTTGCTATTCTTTTGGGTCCACTGTTCTAGGTATGAACATTTTGGTACAACTTTATTGTTCAATAACTGTTTTTATATACTCGTTTTAATTTATTAATTTAGATATTCAGGAACCCTCAACACAGATACATTCACGGAGGATGTGAAGCCATTTCTTGGAGAGGATAGCTTACCAGTGATTGACTGGATGAAGAAAAAATCACTTATTCAACAAGGATTAAAATGTGAATCATGTAATTGTAATATATTTATGAATTGGACAAAGTGGGCAAATCTAGCATAAGGCTAAAATTAAGAACATGCAAGGATGCAGACAATTTTCTACCAGGTTATTTAAATGAGTTCATGTGGATGGAACAAAATACAATTAACAGGTTACTGAAGTTCTGTAATGCAATCACCATCTTTTCAATAACCATGTGATTTTAACTGTTTTTTCATGGAAAATGATTTTTTTTTTCCCCTAATTCTTCATTTATTAATAAATTAGTTCATTTTTTTCAACATTGTTTTTCAGGTACCTCCACTTCTTTTGCTAAAAATTTGCGATTAAGTTTTAAAATTAATTTTCATAAATGAAAAAGTTTTTTTGAAGCTTTAATTGAAAACTAAAAGAATTAAATTTACTATTTCCAATAAGTAACATACTCTGGATATGTAGTTTTAAAATTAATTTTCATAAATGAAAAAGTTTTTTTGAAGCTTTAATTGAAAACTAAAAGAATTAAATTTACTATTTCCAATAAGTAACATACTCTGGATATGTAGTTTTAAAATTAATTTTCATAAATGAAAAGTTTTTTTTGAAGCTTTAATTGAAAACTAAAGAATTAAATTTCCAATAAGTAACATACTCTGGATATGTAGTTTTCAAACATAAATTATATTAATTTGAATCAATCTTTTAAATTTTTTCTAAAATAGCTGATTAGCACCCATTTTAGCCATCTTTCATCACAATGTAATTTTTTTATTAAAAAAAAAATCTCCCAAAAATAAAATTACTTTTCTGAAACTTTATTTGAGGGTACTAGCTGATTTAAAGTATATAATCTGATTTGAAAGCAGAAAAACAGATTCTAAAAATGAACAGCACACTGTAGTGATTTGTATCTTTCAACACCCAACAAGCACTTGTCAAGTACTGATAAGCTAATTACATGTTTATTTATGCCCTATAGAGACTATCTGTTAAAACATAATTTAAGAAAATGACGGGTAAACGCTTTTTTCTCTAATGTTTAAGTACTCAGTAATCTTACAAATGTTGGAAGTATTCTCCATAATTTTAGGAATGTTGACTTTAGTCATTGATTATTTTCCAATAATGTTGTGTATGGTAATCAATACATGCTTTCAAAATGGGCACATTTTATAATTTATACACAAGAAAAAAAAAAACAATGGCGGACCTGAAGCAGACTACCACCACGTTTAATTTCGTTGTTTTTCATTTTTTAAATTTTTTTTTTTTTTACTTTTTTCAGCGCAGTCCTATTGATTACCCCCTTACGACTGACAAAAAAATTGAAAAATTACAATATTTAAACAAATTTGGGGTGGGGGTCAGTTTCTCATACAACGTGTAAGTAAAAATCGATCCTCCATTTTCAATCCACTCGCATTGGGGGTCGCTTAGTTAATTTTATTGTTTTTCTTTCTTTTTTTATTTTTTTCAGCACAGTTCTATCGATTGTTACTTAAACTTTCTAATTATAAAAAAAAATATATACAAATTTGAGGGGTCAGTTTCTCATACAACATTAAATCGATCCTACATTTTCAATCCACCATAAGGTTGTATGAGAAACTGCGCCCCCCCCCCCCCTGCAAATCATTTAAATATTTAAATTTTTGTAATTTTTTTTTGTCATTCGTAAAGTTTAAGGCGTAAAAGATAATATTGCACTGAAAAAAGTCCCAAAAATTTGATAATGAACACATTTACAGGTAGCGGCAATGTCGTACCGGCGACTGGTTTCAAAATGGAGGCTCGATTTACTATAACGTTGTATGAGAAACTGATCTCCCACCACTAAAATGTTTAAATATTGAAATTTTAATTTTTTTTTTTGTTTGTTAATCGATAGGACTGCACTGAAAAAATAAATAAATTAAAAACAACAAAATTAAACATGGTGGTAGTTTGCTTCAGGTCGGCCAAAAAATATTTAAGTCTTCTTTAGAGCATGATGATTTGTGAAGTTTTTCAATTTTCGCGTAGTAAATATAGCCTTCACTTAACGGGGACAAAGTTTTGAAGAATTTTTAAAAGATTTTTTTTTTTTTTAAACTAAAATTTATACTACAGTTTTAAAAAAAACAAAACAATTCTTGTAAAAGTTTAATAATATTCTTCACATTTTTTTTTCTTTAGACATTGTCACAATGTCCTTAAAAGTTTATCTTACAAATGTCATAGTTTTGTGTTTTTACTTTTTATTCGGGGTAGATTTTTGGCGAAGGGGCAACAGTTTGAAATAAATAGTGTACGGTTTCAAAGTTTAAGGATTCCAAAATTTGCGGACAAAGTTTTCTAGAAATTTCATGAAATTCAGCTGGGAGTGTGTGTGTGTGTGGGGGGGGGGTAACAATATAAAAATATATTTTACCAAGATTTTAAGAATAGTAATTTCAGAAATAAATTCATTAATTTGTGAAAAAGTCCTGAAAATTTCTGACAAATATTTGATATTTGCAAAAATTTCCAAATTAATGTGTTTTTAACCGGAAACAAAGGTGCTGAAATTTCCATAGAATGGTCCCACGCTGACGCAAAAATAAATTTCGAACATGTTAGAAAAGAATTTAAAAATACTTTGTTCTTTCCTCTTAAACATTTTTGTTTTGCTTGAAGAGGAAACTTTGTTTGGGCCTTTTTTCATCATGCTAGGCTGTTTTTTGTGAAAAACTCGACTGGCGATACCTATTTTTAGAAAATATTTCAATTCATGTGTTTGCTGTTTTGTTTTTTTTTTCGTTTTTTTCACATGGCGATAATCGGATTCACTAATATTGAAAAGATCCATTTCTTCCTTTCATTTCAGACCCCCCGCCCAAAAATAAAAACGCATCGCTTTTGGTTTGGTAGTGCCTACTAAAACGTGTTCTTAAGGTTAAAAAAATAACTAATAATTGAAATAAATAATAATACAAAATAACAAAGTATTTTCTTTTTTGTGGAGCAGAGACTAAAATTCAGCGATATGAACAAGTGATGTGTATTTACGTTTTTTAAAAACCAGTATCTATTTAATTTAAGAAATAAAATCGCATTCGTTCTTTTAAAACATTTTTTTTTAGTTTACCTCTTATTCCATTTATTTAAATTTAAATAAATGGAAATTTGTTAATTATTATTGTAAAAAAATATGACAGCAATATAAATCTCTTTCCAAATACAGAAAACAGACAATCATTAGTTAGGTGGGAAAAAAAAAAAAAAAAACAGACCATGCTGTTCCTCATGGTTTGAGTCAGTCGTTCCAAAAATTCAAGACCAAGAAAACATTAAAGAACAAGAGAAAAGTAAAAGGAAAAGCTTTCATTTTTTTTAACAGTTTCCAGTGATCTTTGAGAAAAAATGATTATTTTTAAGAAATTTATTTTAAAGGTTATTGTTGGTTGTACCAGAAGTTTTACTTTTTAAAAAATATTAATGGCAGTAAAGTAACGTGCAGGCTATAGATAATGAATGATAAATTGTAACTTATTCAATCAGTCAATGAATAAAAAATTAAAGTCTTTTTTCTGTAAAACAAAAAAACACACAACAATAATTTGAATTTTAAAGTTACCGAATTTCAGCTTAATGTTCAAGCAACAGAACACTCAACAACCGTCATTGCAACGATTCTTCATATCAAATATTTAGCTATTTAATTTATATAAACAAAAAAAAAAAAAATTCAAATTGTCAAATTTTCCATAACATCTTTACTGCTCATTAAATGCATTAAGCTGGTATTAATTATAATATCAGACGTTGTGTTTGATGCTATTATTAGCATTAGCATTTGGAAATGAGGACATTTCAATTTTCGTGTAAAAATCAATTTTCAGTTTTTCCGGCTAATATTTCATGAAGCTATTTATAAACATTTTTGGTTTTAATGATATATCAACAATTATTTTTAATAAGTTTTATAGGAAAATATGTCTAAAAAAACTTTACATCGTACCTACCTTTTGTTATTTCAAGATCCACAAAAATAGTTGTTTACACAATAACACAAATTTTTAAATTTAGCGGTCGTGACCAATCAGAAGGCATAATGCAACATTTCGTGAAGAAGTTGTTACAAGACTTTTGATTAGCTGAACTAAGGCCATCAAAGGGAAATAACTCCATCAAACTTTACACTTTTTAAATTTATATTCGCTATATCAGTAAGTCACCCTAAAGTCGTTATGTCATATGCTGAATAATTAGAATCTTTGCCAGGTTCTTGTGCTGTGTCCCTTCAGGACGTAGACGATCACGGACCTCCACATCTTTCTGTCTCTTGTAATCTTAATAAGTTTGTTTTTGCTTTTATCCCAAACCCTGTTTAGTGTTTTTTGTTCAAGTCTTTTTTTTTCACGCACTGCTTTTCCCTGTCTCTCTTTCCCTTTATTCGCCCTAATTTCAAGAAAAAAAAACTATTATATTATTTTTTTGTGAAATAAAAAGACAAATTTTTTGCTTTTTTTACTTAAAAAAAATGCCTAATGTTAAAGTTATGCACAACTGAAAAATATTTAATTTTGAGTTTTTATTTTTAAGAAAGAAAATAGCAAAAAACCCCAACAGTCTGTGGAAAATAAGTTACCAGTGGTGAGCTCTCCTAAGAGTGGGGTGAAAGCACTGTTGTTGGTTAAAGTGTGATTGTAAGAGGCTCTGTTAAGAGACAAAAATCTACAATTATTAACCAGTCATCGATGCGAAGAGCATCTTTTTTTTTTTCTTCATTAGAACTCTGCTGTGTTACCTGGGATTCGGTGCGTCTGTGGTAGATGCAAAATAAAGATAACTTTCTTCTTTACTATTTGCAAACTCGTAATGCTATTGGATAAAAAATACTACTTAGTTATCATAGGACAATTTACTGATTGTAGCCTGGTTGCAATTTATTTATCGCTTTATTTTTAGTAGTTAAATTTTGTGCACTTTTCTTGAAAGCAAGCTCCAGCCAGTTTTCTTAATTTTTCTAAAACTCAAAATCTAATTGGTTAATTCACTTCACAAAAATATTTCTGCACAAGAAGTAATTTTCCTGCCTAGGCGATCTGAGTCACTCTAAAAAGTATTTAACTGAGAAAAACCAGCAACCATTTCAGTTTGGACCCGGAAGCAGACACCCATGTACATATGCTATGTAATGTAACAACAATCGCCCACTTCTTTCACCATGTGGCACTGACTTGAATGCTGATAACAGAATCCACGTGAACTTCACTTGTTTATTTCAGTCAGTCAGTTAAGTGCCATACGTGATACACGCTTGGGCGATCATGTCTCGAAAGAGATATGACTGACTGGGCAGAAGATTATCCCACAGTAGGTTGCCATTGCTTTCTGCGGTAGACTGGTTGCCGACCAAGGCTATAGAACCCAATCTGTCCTGTTATTTAACCCATAACTGGAAGGAAGAGACGGATTAATACCTTTCCCAAGGGTATTTTGTTTATTTCACTCAGTTTAATAATCACAACAAGAAAGTCAGTCGGTGTCAGAGAGAAAGAAAACTTCACCGATTTCCATTTCACACCAATACATTATTAACCTTTAATGACTACTGCTGATTGCCAAGTCTTTTTCTACTGTTGAAGCTAAGTACCTAAAAATACATCTTCTATATTGAATTCCACTTTAGTATTTTTAAGGTGAAAAATGAACTTTTTCAATTTGTTTTGATCATTTTGAAAACCTTCTTTGTATGGAATTCAACTGAATTCTTTCGATTTTTTTTTAATAATTTTAGAAACCTTGTTTCTATGGAATTCAACTTAATACTTTTATGTGAAAATGAATTTTGGAAATGTACTTAATACCTGATATTTTAATATGAACATTTTCTCTGTTTATCAAATCTACAACTTTTAATGTGTGATTACTTGTCTTGAAATAAGCTACTGACAATTACAACTGTGTAAATTAGTAAATAAATTCCTTATTTTGTGTTGTTAAAGTATACACACGTATTTCCTTGTCATTATATGCAACCACATGCACCTCCTTCTTCACGTCTTTTAGAAGATAGACCTTGACACATCCTCTGTTGAAGATTAGCGGAATTTTTCGACAAATCTTAATGTAGAATTTTGCTATCACATAATTTTAATTTAATTTTTTTAAAAAGACCATGTTTTTCGAAAAAGGTCTCAATGGCAAAATTTATCAACTAATTTAAAAATCTGATTGGTGCTGGTATACATTAGGCACTGCAACCAGTTCAAATTAAAAAACAAAATTCTTTATTAAATTCTTTGTAAATTGATCTCCCTACCTGAGCCAAACAAAATATGTTCAGATGACAATATTTTCTTTTTTTCTGAAATGAATGCAAAAAGTTGCTCGCCCTAGTTTTAAGATATTTGTCAAAAATCAATGAATTATTCGATTCAAATAAATTGTAACGGGTTATTTTATGGAAAACTTTGTGATTTTGTGTAAATATTTTTGTGGGTGTGTTTCACTGCCCCACTTTTTGATATTTTGCACATACTTTTTAATGGGGTGGTCATCATTTTTTTTTATACTTTTAAATAAAAAGCTCTGAGATAATATTTCAGTAAAAAATAATATGAATTACTAAAACAAAAATTCAATAAATGTTTTTAAAAAATCTTTCTGGCAGTTGATTCTTGTATAATTTATTAAATCCTCTTTTATGAGCAATGTTTCTTCAGGATTTAGATGATCATGGCCCTCCACATCTTCCTGTCCCTTGTAGCTCTTAATAAGTTTGGTTTTTATGTTATTTCTCCCAAACCTTGTTCTGCCATCCATCTGCTCAAGCCCATTAAGTGCGTCACATACTGCTTCTTCAAGTCTCATTTGCCCTCTACCTTCTCTGTGAGTATCAGTTTCTCCAAGCCCTCCTTCTTCAATATGTGTCCCAGAAATTTTAACTGCCTCTTCCTGATGTTATATATAAGTTTCCTTCTTGTTTCTGTTTGTATGCAGGTGGTTTGTTGTCAATATAGATTCTTGATTATTCTGATGTCTTTTTCAATATTCTTTGCAGCTCTAACAGATACACTTAAGTATGTAATTTTTTTAAACAGATACACTTAAATATCTAAATATCTAATCTAATTTTTTTTAAACAGATTCACTTACATATCAATACTTTTTTTAAACAGATTCACTTACATATCAATCTTTTTTTAAACAGATACACTTAAATATCTATTTTTTTAAACAGATACTCTTAAATATCTATTTTTTTAAACAGATACTCTTAAATATCTAATTTTTTTTAAACAGATACATTTAAATATCTAATTTTTTAAAAACAGATTCACTTACATGTCAATTCTTTTTTTTAACAGATACACTTAAATATCTATTTTTTTAAACAGATTCTCTTAAATATCAAATTTTTTTTAAACAGATACACTTAAATATCTATTTTTTAAACATATACACTTGATTATCTATTTTTTTAAACAGATACACTTGATTATCTATTTTTTTAAACAGATAAACTTAAATATCTAATTTTTTTAAACAGATACACTTAAATATCTATTTTTTTAAAACAGATACACTTAAATATCTCTTTTATAAACAGATACAATTGATTATCTACTTTTTTAAACAGGTACACTTAAATATCTGTTTTATTTTAAACAGGTACACTTAAATATCTGTTTTATTTTAAACAGATACACTTAAATATCTAATTTTTTTAAAAAAGATACACTTAAATATCTCATTTTTTAGTGAAATTTTGAAATTCATGCCATTATTGTTCATCAGAAGTTATTTTATTAAATAACATGTGTGAAGATTAAAACAATGCCATTAACTTAAATGCCATTTTCAAGCGTGAACCTTCTTTTAAAATAATTTTTTTTTTGTAAGAATAGGCGAGATATAGACCTGTCCTTTCTCATAGCCCCACAGAAGAAAAAAAAACCCAAAAAAACAACTCAAGGCATTAAGTCAGGTGAATGTGGTGGCCATTTCAACAACACATTGTCATTATCCCTGACATGCCTGATCCATCTTCCTGGTAGATTCTTATTAAGGTAAGTTTGCACAGTCAACTTAAATTTTACACATTTTGTTAAAATTTGAGCAAGAATTGGCTATGCTATTAGAGTACAAAGTTATGTCAACTTTTTTTGAAAAAATAAAACTGATGGACAGTGGCGTAGTGGAGTTTGGTTATACATATATTAGTATCATCTAGTGGTCATGAGTTTGATCCTTGGACTTGGTAGTGACAAACCAAATTCCAACATGAAAGAGCAATAATTGATTTCACATGATATTTCGCAATAATCAGTGAGATAATCTACATCAGCCAATCTATGGACACCTGATGATGACCAGAGGGTACTTGGTCTAAACGTTGTGTCTGTTATATCAACTAAAATGAGAACAAAAGTTCGAAATAATTCTAAGGTTATTGAAAACTGATGGAAAAAAATAAATTATTTATGACTCAACCTAATATAAAGAAAATGATTTTATAAGAATTTAATCCATGTCAAACCTTGGATTAACACAAAACAAGTTTCTTTTTGTGTTCATTTATCACAAATAGCAGGTTATTTTAAAAAAATGTGATGTATTAGCTATCTTTAAACTGAATCCCCTCAAAGCACATGGACTTAAGAAAGGATCTGTTTTTCTCTAAACTTTACTATAAGTTCTTAGCTGCTTTCTGCTTATTAGAAATTTTGCAGTTCGAGCTTTTAAGAGCTCAAGTGAACTGTCTCATCCTTGTCATACCTCTTACATTTTTCTACACAAACTAGATGTCGACATCCCAAGGCAGACTGCGTAAATGTTTTCTGTACACAGGCTTCATGCATACATCCGCTTTAACCAAAATAAAATGAACAATTCATTGACCAGTCAAAGCCACTTCAGCTTCAAAAACTTAAATTTTAATTTGGATCTGATTGATGGCTATATATTCTCTAATTCAAACAAATCTAAAATGATTCTGTTCAGGTTAACTTGGTTCAGCAATGTTGTTCGAGAACCAAAATTTTGTTCGATAACCAAGGCATTATTTTTTGTGAAATAAATAGACTAAGTTTTGCTTTTTTTATTTAAAAAAAATGCTTCGACATCAACACTACCAAGGTGAGTGAGATGCAACACAAACCAGCAGTGAGGACAATACTGACCTTGCTGAGAGAGAAGCAATGACAGCTATCAGCAATGTTTATTTCACAATTCTCATTCTCAACAAATAAAAGTTCTTAGATTATTGACCTCATCTTCATTGCCATCTATATGATGTTTCGGTCATTGTACACTCTGGTCTTCTTCAGATATATCATTCTCAAAAGTATTCAATGACTATAGAAGAAATTATTCTGACTTGTCATGGTAGGTGTATTTTGGTGGTGCTAGAAGGCTGTCAACCCCATCACTGGTCCTGTGGTGTCACAGGACATTTGGCCAAAGAATTTTGTGGCAAGAACCTGGTCCCACCAGCCTAACAATGAAAAGCATTGGAAAAAGCAACAGGACCAGATAAGTCTGGTCAAGTCTTCAATGGCCCCAGTGAATGGCAGCAGATGGCAAAGAGGAAACAGAAGGTGGAAATCCCTACTCCCCAGCAGAATGTCCCACAGGGATGAAAACAACAAAAACAGGGCTGGCCTGAAGCACAACAACAAGAGCTGTTGCAACAAGAGCTACTATATCAACTGCAGTGGCAGGAGTAGCAGGAAGTGCAGCCGTAGCAGCAACAGGAACAACTGCAGTATCATCCAGAACAGCAGTAGTAGCAACAGCTGAAACGACAAGAGCAACTAGAAGATCAGCAGCAGTGGTGGTGGGGGGGGTATGGGAGATGCCTCCACTTCAATCTTCATCTCTAAAAAGGAGAGAGGAAGTGGAAAAAGAGTAAAAAAAAACAAAAAAAGAGAAAGAAAGAAAGAAAGAAAATGTCCGGCTAAAGCAGAGCAGAGAGGGCAAGCGAACCTTCCAAGTCCCAATTTGTCCCTGCTTTGCCAAGCAAGAAAGACATTTCTTCTGCTGACAATGCTAAGAGCTTCTCCACTTCCTCCCACTAAGGATTCACGATCTCTCACACCCACACCTAAGGACTCTTTTCAAAGCATCAAGATGACTTAAATAGGGTCTCCTGAATTGCAAAAAATGCCCCAAATGTGTGCAGGGAGAGTCCCGGTTTTGCTTCACCTCTTCTTATATAGGGCACTAAAACTATCATACCCAATGGACATTGATGATATTGTCACAGACAGACAAATTACTTCTGATATTAGTACCAGTAGTCTGGAACAATCCTTTGGGGTTCTGACTTCCGCAGAATTCCGTCCAGTATAAAGAAACAAACTTGAAAAATTGCAATGAAACTGGCCAGTTTGAATGCAAAGGGCTTTAGGGATTGGAGTAAGGCTGTTTGCCTGCTTCATGATCTTTTATTTATGAGGTTGGATGTGACTGTTATCCAGTAGCTATTTTTTTTTGTTTGCGTGGTTGACGCTCATGTGCTGTCCAGCGACTTTGTTGTCTATTCAGCATGTGTAGTCCAGCTGACCAGGGGTGTTTCCTAGCTGGTTAAACATATCCTGAGTATGAAGATGCACCTTGTCTATGTTGATGTGGGGAGCTGGTTAATTGTGGCTGATATTGCTGTGCGTAGTAGTTCATTTTGGATCGTGGCAGTTTATATGCCCAACGCCAGGGCAGGCAGAGCATAGCTCCTTTTTCTGTCAGTTAGGGCCGTTCTAGTCGTAATGGGGAACTGGAATGCCATCCTGGACCCAAAAATAGATAGGGGCTGGGAACTAGGAGGCGGTGGCGGAGATTGTGGCTTGGTGGATCTGATGAACACGTTTAGCCTTGTTGATAAATAAAAGATAATTCATCCTAGGCAGGAGATGTGGATGTGGGCACAGAAGCGGCCATCTACCTAGGTAGCTAGCTACCTGAATAGAATTTAGTGAGAAAGGTTAACCTAAATATGTTACATTGTTCCATTGGTTAGGCTATTCGAACCATAGTCTCGTCTGTGCCTGGATGGTCCAAGGTGCTCTGCCTAGAATGGCTGGACACTGGAAGCTCAATCTGCCTTTAAACTAGTACAGCAGGATGCAGTGAATGTGGTTATTAGGAATAAGTGGTGGGAGAGGCTTAAGGATAGAATTAAGTTTTTCACCACCCAATATAGCCAACGACTCGTTCTAGATAAGTCTAACAAGGTGAATACTCTTGAGGATAATCTGACCTGGATGGAGGGTGGAACATGCAGCTAGCAAGCACTACCAGGGTCAAGTAGTTAGGCATAGTTTAAACATGATGTCTAACAAGGCTGTGAATATGGGTGCAGAATTGTGCAAAGAGATTCATCGACGTTCTGATCAGTACATTCGGTAGGTCAATACTCCTGAGGAGTGTACTCTGAAGTCAGCCGAGGATATGTGTGAGGTGTTTTGGTGGCATTTCAAGAGTTGGTTTGCCAAGGAGTCTGGTCTCTGTGATAAAGAGTTTTGCAACTATTTGGTTGACTTTCCTTGGCTTTCGCCAACTGAAGCAGCTAGCTATGAATGTGAGATCACAGAGGGTGAAGTCTGCTTGGCTTTGAACAAGGTCGTTAGTGGCAAGTCTCCAGAACTTAAAGGTTTACCCTATGAATTATATTTGAGAATGTCACATATCTTTGTGTCAATTTTGACTGTTGTGTTCAACAACTGGTTTCAGCAAGGGTCCATCTCTGATCGGATCACCAGGAGTGTGATCACACTGTGGTGGAGACTTACCTCGCCGAAGCAAGAGAAGGTGGTTTGTTTGCACATGCATTCGTAGACGTCATAGAACCACGAGGCGAGCTCATGCAAGGCAGTTTTTGGAATGATGCGGCACATGTGTCATTGGCAAAAGCGAGGCTTTCACATGCGAGAAATTATGGTTTCTTGCTTGAGACCAAAAACTCATAAAAAAGCCAACTTCTGTTTTGGAAGCAGTTTGGTGTTGGCAATTCGTGAAGGCTACACCGGTGTTTGGGAGATAGTGTTTTGTTTAAGGTGTGCAGGAAATGGAATCCCGAGTAAAGCAGTGTTCCGGGTTCTATGTGAAGCAGCTGAGAGAACAGATCCAAGCGATCATTAATTCATCTACCAACTACAGTCTGAGGAGAAACAAATACTACAAGCTGTTTTGGCGAATATCACGCTTTTCATTATGGATGGCAAGGTCTTTGATGTTCGGTTGATTCCCAAATTCAGTGGCACTGCAACTAATATGCCAATTGCCGAGTGGATTGAAAATGCAGAGTTGGTCTGTGAACTCTGTGCTATGGACAAAATTGAGCAGATTCTACCATTACAACTCTGAGGCGGTGCTCTTGCTGTATACAGGCAGCTCAGCAAGGAGCAGAAAGCTATCATTACCGACAACAAAAGCTGTAAGGAATCGGTCGCTGCATCCACTGGCAAAACACATTCGGATGCAGAGTTGCTCCCTGTTAACTCATGCAGTAAGACCTTTCTTTGCTACAAGTGTTCTGGGCCCAACCACATGGCAAAGGATTGTATTCAAGGACGCCAAGTGAGGAATGTCTCACTGTGAAACCTGATGCTTTAGATGCAATAAACTTGGACATGTATCATCAAGATGCCAGGGAAATGCCCAAGGGGAGGAGACATCCCGGAGCAAGTGAAAACCAAGAAATTGCTCGCCGTAAAAGTACTTGTAGATGGGCAAGAGTGCACAGCTCTAGTGAATTTCAGCTGCTCACAGACGCTGGTGAGCAAAGCTGTGTGTTGCCATTGGAGACAGAAGAAAGTAGGAGTGTCGACAGCCAACAGAAAGACTTTGAAGTGCCAGAGGCACGGCAGAATAAAATTGGAAGTTGGGCAGGCTCAGCCTGTGAACATTGAGGTTCTAGTTGTGGATGGACAATTATTGGGTTTTGACCTCCTCCTTGGCATCGACGCGATCAAAGAGCTAGGAGGTATTTGCCTAACTGAATTGAGTGAAGCATACTTTGGAGACCTGGATGGATGTGCCGCCATTTCTATTGATGAGCCTGATTTCAGTGTGACATTCAATGAAAGGCAAAAAGTGTGGACTGCAACATGGAAATGAACAAGCGATTGCTTGCCCAGCGAGCTGACGAATAACATATAAGAGTAAACTGTGTCAGACCATGCCCAGGATGCATACGAGAAAGAACTCTTACTATGGCAGCATAACAGATGGTTGCTGCCATATTCCGAGGAGGAACTTGGTGTACCCAGAGGTCTAATTCTCTTAATGGCAGTCGTGCAAGAACAAGCAAAAGTCCGGCTGGTACTCGACTACAGAGAATTGAACGGATTTGTAGAAGCATGACGACATCTCACCTTCCCTGACACCGGCTGATGTGTTGCATAATTACCCATCCGAGTAAAAGGCATTGAAGCCAAACCCCCACCAGAATCACGGATGATTGGAGGGGATATGAAGATGGTGACATTGTCTGGGTCAAAACTCTGCACGGCAAATGCACAACCAAGTTCAGGACCGGGCGGGTAACTGAAATTGTCAACCTGCAGACGATGCAAATTGATGGGGTACCATGCCATGTCAAAGACCTGCGGCCATTTTCAAGATCATATACATCGTTGAGCAATGAAACCAACACAGAAGAGAGTGAGCAGTTTATTTACTTGGGGTCAAGTCAACCAAGTGATGGCTCCGATAATCTATTACCAGCGGATGCTGACGTGCATAACAAAACCTTAGATAACAAGCCGCCTGAGGACGAACCTTGTGTCATTCCTCTTCGAAGGAGCATCCACCAAAAGAGACCCACTCCTGAATACACTTTTTGTGATGATAAGATCAGGGGGGAGTGTGGTGGAGACTTACCTTGCCGAAGCAAGAGAAGGCAGTTTGTTTGCACATGTGATCGTAGACATCATGGAACCGGTGTTCAGGAGACAGTGTTTTGTTTACGGTGCGCAGGAAACGGAGTCCCGAGTAAAGCAGTGTTCCAGGTTCTATGTGGAGCAGCTGGGAGTATGGATCCAAGCGATCATTAATTCATCTAAAAACTACACTCTGAGGAGAAACAAATACTACACACACTGTTGAAAAAAGGTAAAGGTGGAGTGGTATTTAGATGATTATGGGCTTATAAATCTTTTAAACATAGAGTTAAAGATTTTGGTCAAGATCCTGATGGAACACTTGCAGTTAGTTGCTGAGATTCTGTTGGGATCTGAGAAAATTTGTGCTATCAAAAGCTAAACAGTTCAGAGCATTCTGCATTTAGTCTGCACGATCCTAGAGAGTGTAGAAGATGACAATCAGACTGCGTTGATCAATTTGAATCAGTCTAATGTATTTGAATCAGTCTAATATTTGAATCAGTCTAATGTATTTGAATCAGTCTAATATTTGAATCAGTCTAATGTATTTGAATCAGTCTAATATTTGAATCAGTCTAATGTATTTGAATTAGTCTAATATTTGAATCAGTCTAATGTATTTGAATCAGTCTAATATTTGAATCAGTCTAATGTATTTGAATCAGTCTAATATTTGAATCAGTCTAATGTATTTGAATCAGTCTAATATTTGAATCAGTCTAATGTATTTGAATCAGTCTAATATTTGAATCAGTCTAATGTATTTGAATCAGTCTAATATTTGAATCAGTCTAATGTATTTGAATCAGTCTAATATTTGAATCAGTCTAATGTATTTGAATCAGTCTAATATTTGAATCAGTCTAATGTATTTGAATCAGTCTAATATTTGAATCAGTCTAATGTATTTGAATCAGTCTAATATTTGAATCAGTCTAATGTATTTGAATCAGTCTAATATTTGAATCAGTCTAATGTATTTGAATCAGTCTAATATTTGAATCAGTCTAATGTATTTGAATCAGTCTAATATTTGAATCAGTCTAATGTATTTGAATCAGTCTAATATTTGAATCAGTCTAATGTATTTGAATCAGTCTAATATTTGAATCAGTCTAATGTATTTGAATCAGTCTAATATTTGAATCAGTCTAATGTATTTGATAGGGTCAACTTTTGGTATCTGGCTGCTGTCTTACAGACCACCGGATTAAAACACAACTTCTGCAGGTGTATCAGCCTCCTGTACCACTCCCCCAGTGCTGTGTTACAGGTGAACATATTGGCTCTTTTTTTCCCCAATCACAGTTGTTTTTATAATTTGCTTCATTGACGTCTTGAAATAATGAAATATGACTTATGTGTACTGTAGTTAGTTCTGATCATTTTCAAAAAGATTATAACAAATTACTATGTCACATTATAGTTACGAAGCATTTTATTTTTTAATGACAAGGGAACCATATTTACATTTTTTTTTTACTACGATTGAAAAAGTGCACATTCAAAAAAATAAAACGTCTAAGCTGATTTCTTTTTTAAATTCTTCTTTAATTCGTTTCAGATTTTAGCTAAATTAAAATCAAATCTCTTCTGTGTTGATTTCATCACTCAACAATGTATATAATCTTGAAAATGGCCACAATATACAATGTATATAATCTTGAAAATGGCGTTATAGCGGTTGCTATGTGTTTTCTTACCCATGTAATTTACTCATCTGCGATTGGCTTATAAATAACTACTGCTATCGTATAGGACAATTTAACAATCGCAGTTGTTTTAACCTTTTCACCTCATAAGCAACTTTCACGTGTGTTTTGTTGATTGGTTAATTTTTAAGCCAATCACAGATTTTTCTTGTATAAACAAAGTTTTTCCCACGCTTGCTTGTCGAGCCAAATCTACACATAAATTCACGATTTTCTCAACCTTCGTCAGTAGAGACCCACAGGCTGCCTAAGACTACTACATCACATGTAAGTCTCTCTCTACTCACCTCTACCTAATGCACACACAGACACAGAACCTTGTTTTCTATCTGATAGATTTCATCAAGGACTTTTTATTTTTGGACTCTTGACAATAATCTTAACAACTGTTACAAACTTTTTTTTCAGCTAAAAGAAAACTTCATACATCTTACTTTGTTCTACGAACAGACAAAGGGGAATAACTCTTTCCTTTTTTTTAATTTATCCTGTTGTGTATGTACTGCCATTATATGCATTGTTGTTTGTTCAATATATTTTAATTTGTTGGTTACAAATTGGAGTTGTTTTTATTATTTCTTGTTGGACGAATCATAATATAAGTCGTAAGAGGACCCAAAATCCTCTACAGCGTGGTACCCCCTCAATTTGCACCATCTGCAGGCTGACAATTTTGGTTACACGCCCGGTCCTGAACTTGGTTGTGAACTTTTACGCTGTCATGGTGGGTTCATCAGGGTCATCTGCTGTCATTCCCACTTTACATTTTGTCATTAGAACCCTTCCTTTGCTGGCTAAGGAACAAGGAGTGCAGCTCATTTATATTGCAGTTAAGCGACAACTTATCCATCGCGAGTAATAGTTTTGAAGAAATATGACAAATTGAGTTTAAAAGAGGATCCAAATTCAAACCTGAAATAATCGCCTCTGATTGGCTAATTTTTTCTAAACTACACCTTCGCAGATAATTTTAGGTTTAACATTGCGTCTAAAATTGAAATGATTTTTTTTTACATTAAAGTAATAAAAATTCTGTAGCGCAAAGCAGAATCCCCAGTGTGAGAGCTGCAACTAAGAAGCAGGCATAACGAACCTTTCTCCTGATAAATCAAAATCAAGTACCGCTCATCATAACGAATCCTTTATCACTCAACTATTTTCACGAACTTCAATGAGAAAGTTTTAAAGTTAATTAATAATAGTTTACACATGAACAAACTTTTCTCTTTGCGAAGAAATCTTAACATGCAAAAATCAACAAAAACCTGCACTAACAAATCTTCCGTCAAAAACATCTGAACATCAGCCTTATTTGAATCAAACTCAGCTTCATTGAAACAACAATAAAGAATTTTTCTACGAACATAAAATAAGTGATACACGCTTTGGGCGATCACGTCTCGAAAGAAGATCATCCCGCAGTAGGTTGCCATTGCTTTCTGCGGTAGACTGTCCTGCTATTTAACCCATAACTGGAAGAAAGAGACGGATTAATACCTTTCCCAAGGATTCAATTGGAATTCGAACTCGGCTCCCCGGTTTCTCGTTCCGAGCCGATATCCACTGTATCACAACGCACATCCTTACAACGGTTCATTTGTTTTAGCAACAATATAAGCAATTATATTATAGCAATATAAGATTAATTTACTTTCAGAAAAAAAAAGGAAGCTGAGGAGGTTGGAATGTACAGTAGGCTGTAGTGTACACTACAGTGTAAAAATTAAATAACCGAGTAGATCCGTATATTCCAAATTTCCAATACAGACATTCATTCGTTTACTTTTTTTTTTACTAGTGTCCCATACTTTAAAGACAAATTTGTTGTTTTTAACTACAGTGTAGCCAGTTTCTTCTTTAAAATGGACTTCTTATCAACTTTTTTTTGTCTATACAAGAATTTTAACTTTTAGAAAAAGCGAACAATTTTTTAAGTGACATTTAACCTATAATTAACACATGTCCTTCTAATATTACTCTTTTTAAAATTCGCGCGATTGTCCAATGAAAATCTTTGTTTCATTGAAGCCCAAGGTTCATTTAGTACGTTATCACTGATTTGCTGCCAACCACGCGAGGGAAAGATAACTCCACGTTTTTTGTGATCTCTAGGAATGTCTATTTGTTAAAAAAAATCGTTTATAAACATCGTTTTGTTTAACTGCAAGAAAATATTGTTGATTTTTGCTATATAATAACAGCAAGCATAAAAATAATAACTACGCTAAGTATAATATCTTGAAGATGAAATTAAAAAGAAAAGCATGATGGTTGCAGTTACGAAGAAAAAGCATATGAGGACCTTGTTTTAATAATATTTTTTGGGAAAATCACGTTTCACGCACACAGACTCGCACAAGTTTCTGTGTTAAAAAAAAAGGAAAAACGAAAAAAAAAAAACGCTTGTAAAATAACAAAATAGCTAAGTCATCTTGCTGAATAATATAGAATAGATTAGTAAACAAGGGATTTATTGTTGGAAGAGACAAAAACGGCCGAGAAAGAATATTTTTTATTCTAGAAATTATCTTTATTTAGAAGGGGGACCTTCCGATATCTTGTCTGTGTAGTTGTGAAGTCGGCATTTTTGTGATTAAAGAAACAAGAAACAATGGCTGGACCCTTGTACGAAAACCTAAATAAGATAAAAATTCCTCTTGGAGGCGATAAAGTTTTTAAGGATGAATGTGCATATTCATTTGATACCCCGGTAAGTAAAAAAAAATAAAAAATTACAAGATGTTAGTGTAAGTAAAAAAAATCAAAATAAAAAATGTGTATAAAAAAAAGTATAAAGTTTTTTTTTGCTTTAAAAATTGCCTTTTTTTTAATTACTTTTGAAGTTGTATATAATTTGTCTCTTGAGTAGTTTTTTGTTAATTAAGAAAAAAAAACTAATAAAAACGTCTTTTCGTAGTGTTCGTTTTTTTTAATTCTCAAATTTTGCATTTTTGCCTGATAAAAATAAAAACTGAAAAAATATATTTTCTAATTTACCCACTTAGAAAAATATTTTCTTAAGCTTCAAACAATATCTATGATAACGACGTGTATAGATTTTTTTAATAAGTTAATTCATATTTTAAAATATGTGTAAAAGTTCTTTTTGAATCAATTAATAACAACGTTTAAAAAAGAAAAGAAAAGAAAAAAGTCGGGGATCGATTCATGTTGCTGAAACTATTGAAAATTGTTCCCTCATTTTACGATCCTATTCTTGACAATTTTTTTTTCTTAGTACGTTCCACGAAGAAAAAAAATCTTAAAAAAAGTTTTAGCTCGAGATATTTATTAATTTTATAAGAAATTTTAACTTCATTCATTAATAAACTAGAGATCTGTATTGGAGGCGGTGGGGATAAGTTCTTTCACTTTCAAGTAAATTTTTAAAATTATTTTTTTATTTTAACATGATTGAAATCCTATGTGAACATTTTTTTTTTTTTTTTTTTTTAGCTGGCAATTAAAAAAAAAAATCCCGAACCTAAAATAAGAATTTTCTTTTATTGTGCAAGTGATCTATTAAATTGAACAATATTATATTAATTATTATATATAATTTTATCATCTTTTTTTCCGATCTCATTAAGAGGGGAAAACCCCCCAAGGCAACAACAAAAATACCATAACCATTGTAAAACTGGTTGCTAATGTTTGGCTTTGGACTAAAGATTGTGTGTCTGATAACTTGTAAATCAATTAGTCCAGCATTAATTTAAACTTCTAATAAAAATTTACATGCGATTTTTTCTTTAGCTATATTGTCTTATACAAAAAAATTAAACAGTTTAAAATCTTTGATTTTCGTATTATTATGAAACTACAAAAAAAAAAAAAATTATAATTGAAATGAAAATATTTGTCACAAAATTTTCTTTTGTTTTGAATATAAGGCTTAGTCTTTTAGTTTTTTTAAATTTCTAATTTATATTTTTTAAAAATAAAGTTTGTCTTAGTTTACTTTAGCAAATTATAGAACCCCTCGTTAAATTCAGATGATTATTCATAAAAAAAAAATAGCAAAATAAATATTTGCATTTAAAAAAAAAATATATTAGCTCTTTTTTTTTCTCCGATCACAGTTTTTATAATTTATTTGCTTCATTGACGTCTTCAAATAATGAAAGATGACTTCTTATGGTTACTGTAGTTCTGATCTTTTTTTTTCAAAAATATTATAACAAATTAGTTACTACGTCACATTAAAATAGTTACGAAGCATTTTATTTTTTAATGACAAGTGAACCATATTTACATTTTTTTTTACTACGATTGAAAAAGTGCACATTCAAAAAAATAAAACGTCTAAGCTGATTTCTTTTTTAAATTCTTTAATTCGTTTCAGATTTTTAGCCAAATTAAAATCAAAATCGTTTTCAATTTTTTTTTTAAACCACTTAAAACACTCCACGTGGTCATTATTCAACTTTGACGAATTTTATTTTAAAAAGTAAAAAATCCTAGCGTAAATTAAATTATTACTTTGAGTTATAAATCTAGCTTTTTTTTTTTTTTTGTTTAATTAAATAAATTTTCAATCAAATTCATTAATCATTTATGAATTCCTATTTCTGAGGACGAAGGGGTTTTGTTCCTTAAAAATAAAATTCTGAAATCATTTTTTTTTTTAATTATTTTTTAAACGTTAAAAAAATTATGCCTGGAACATTAAAAAATGGAATGATTTTAAAATTTTTATTTATTAATAACTATTTTTGTTTTTTAATGTTGTAAGTGACTTAAAAGTGCAGTTACTTTTTTTTCGGGTGTTGTCACTGTTGTCTTTACTCAGTTTTACTCTTTTTATCTCTGTTTTTTTTAATTTATCTTTAAAATTGACGCTAAATTGGAAAGACATCGTAAAATGATCTCAGTTCTCAGCCCATTTTTTATTCAGGACGTTGGTGATCATTCCTCTCCACAACTTCCTGTCGTTTGTAGCTCTTGGTGAAATTTTTTTTGTCTTTCTGTTAGGTAGGCTCTTTCTTTATCCTTAAATTTTAAGCAAGCACGTTAATGTTTTTTTTTTGTGTTCTTGTCTTCAATATTCTGTAAGAGTCAATTTTCCAAACCCTCTTTCTTTGAGTTAAAATTTTCCCTAGAAATTTAAACTCTTTCTGATGCCACGTAAGTGTCCTCTTTGTTTACATTTTCTCTCTGTCTAAAACTTCGTTGTTGCCCACGTATTCAGTCCATGATATTCTCAGCATTTTTCTGTGGAACCACATTTCTGTTGCTTCAAATCTCGTCTTCATCTTTGAGATGATTGTCTAACATTCGCTGTCATGACGGAGGATATTATGAACAATTCAGCATTTTTTTTCTTTTTCTCTCTGTTTTTAATTTTTCCTGTTTCTTAATACTTTGCTTAGCTTTTGGAAGGCATATTTCTCAATCACATTAATGTGCCTTTTGATTTCAGTGTTGCAATTTCCATCCTCTTTTTAAAACACTTGCCTGATGTTTAGATTGTTGTACTTGTTTGATTTTGGGTTTGTGGTATCTCCAATTTGTAATTTTCATGTTGCTATGTTCTTTTTGCTGACAGCCATACATTCCATCTTCTTGCAATTGATGCTTAGTCCTTTATTCTTGCTTTTCTTTACTACCCGCTGTAGGAGTTATTATAATTTTCTTTCTATGTCTGCTATAAAAAAAAAAAAATTTCCAATTTGTTTTTGATGAATTTTTCCTGTTTCTTAATACTTTGCTTAGCTTTTGAAAAGCATCTTTCGCTATCCCAATAATGTGCCTTGATTTCAGTGTTGCAATTTCCATCCTTTTTTTAAAACACTTGCCTGATGTTTAGATTGTTGTACTTGTTTGTTTTTTTTATCTCCAATTTGTAATTTTCATGTTGCTATGTTCTTGCTAACAGCCATACATTCCGACAGAATGTATGGCTTCTTCCGTCTTCTTGCAATTGATGTTTAGTCCTTTATTCTGATAAGTATTTTTTGTTTCCATTTTCTCTGAAACTTCGTCATTGCTTACATGTTTGGCCAAGTGTATTCTCAATATCCTTCTGTAGAACTACATTTCTGTTGTTTCAAGTTTCTTCACCATCTGTGATTATGAGATTGTCCAATATTTGTTGCTATATTATGAGTTCAGCACTCTTTGTTCTTTCTTCTTGCTTCCCTTTACTAATTTTTGCAAGAGTTTTTGTAATATTCTTTCTGTGCTTGCTATTAACACTGTCATGTGCATATCTAATGTTCAGATTGCGGCTGTTAATAATGAATCCTGACAAGACTTCTACTTCTCATAGGATTGCTTCATTGTATGTTGAATAAGTCTGGCAAAAAGACACATCCTTTTCTTACTCCCCTTTCTATTTTTGTTTATTGTGTACATTCATTTTCTACCTGTATGAATATGGTTTGCCCCCAGTTATGTTCTGTATTCTAATATCCTTCTCAAATAAATAAAGTTTTCCTAGCAGTGCTAACTTGACTGTTTAAGAAATATTTTCTATTAAAAGTAGATATTGTTTTCTCAACAAAAATACAATTAAGAAAAAATAATCATTGATTTTAAAAATTAAAAAAAAAGCTTAAGAGATTTGTATGCATTGGGTACACTTTCAGTGAAAACAAATATAATTTCTATAATAAAAAAGTTGTGTAAAGATTTTTTTTTATTGTATAAGTCAATCACTGATCCAGTCTGCCATTTTTTCATATGCTTGCATGTTAATAAAAAGTGATATTCATTATCCATAAAGGGAGCCTCAATTTGAAAAACAAAATTAGCTACCCTAACCTTCCTTGCTGTAAAGTCAACTTTTCTTCACCCCGATTACTATATAGTAATACTCATGTATAGTACAAATTCGGAATATTTTTGTAAAAAATGTTTTTTTTTATGTAGCTCATAATGCAACTCCAGCTTCTGATAGGCCAACCATAGTTAAATATTGCAGCATTCGGCATCATCCTGAACACATTCTTTAGCAAATAATTGGTCTTGATTCATTTTTGTACAAAGCTGCCCCGGTAAATGTAAAGAATATAATAATTAAATATAAATGAACAGAGGAAGATAGAATAAGGAAAACAACAGAAACATGCACAGTATAGATGCATATCAGACGAAAGGGGTGCCATTGGAAAAGCAATATTCAGTGATGTAAACACATGCAAATTACAGAAAGGAAAATAAAAACATTAGTAATTCTTCATTTATCCGAGTCCGAATTCCAGCTGAATACATTGCATTCACTTACGCGCAAATACCCTTGGGAAAGGTATTAATCCGTCTCTTCCTTCCAGTTATGTGTCCAGTAGCAGGACAGATTGGGTTCTACAGCCTTGGTTGGCAACCGGTCTACCGCAGAAAGCAATGGCAACCTACTGCGGGATAATCTTCTGTCCAGTCAGTCATGTCTCTTTCGAAACATGATTGCCCAAGCGTGTATCACGTACGGCACTTAACTGACTGACTAGCAGTATAGCCCGGCGTTGCTCGGGTGTAATGAAAGCTTTAAATCTAATCCGTGGTCCTGGACCTCAGACTCTTTGGATGTTAGCACGAAAGACTAAAAAGCAATAGTTGTTTCCAGTTAAAGCGAAACTGTAGACTGAAAGAAAAATGAATGGATGTAAGTCAAATTTTGATTTCCTGGTATCGATATCAAATGAATTTTGAAGGCTAAAACCCAATTTTTTTCGATTTTCAATATTTATCGAGGGTACCTCGACACCAGACCTAGCTAAGAACACTTGCAGATGCTTATAGTACAACTGTGTAAATTTTAAAGAAAACGGATACAGACATACGCACACACAAAGTTCCATTTATAAATAAGTTTAGATTTATAGATTTTAAGCCTTACACATAGTGAATAATGTTCTGCTGTTCATGTCACAACAGAAATAAGCACCTAGGCTATGGGAGGTAGACTAAAGGAACTTACCTGTACCATTATGGTTAGCCAAAAAATATTGTGAGAATGTAGGCCTACCAGGTAGATTATGCAGAAATTTCATCAAAGTCAGGTGGGGGAAAATCAAGAATCAGAATTCTTTCATAATGTAAATGTGTGTGTTCTTTTTTTTTTTTTTTTTTTAATCATTCATTATCTTAACCAATCTTTTGGTGGTTGGTGTGCTTGGTTTTCATTTGTTGTGTATTGGTGCTGACAGATGTTTTTATCTTTGCAATGAATAATTTGAACCTCTACTAAATAACCATTGCTTTTCTTAATAGTCAATTGTTAACATCATGTCCAAGTGAACTTTCTTCTAGAAACAATGGCTATCTCATCCTGAATACTCAGTCTGGTTGCAATCTGCTATCCACTTAGGTGTCCTTGACCGAATCCAACGGAGAATCTGTAATGTGATCGATCCCAACTTGGCAGCTAGGATACAGTCACTTTCTCACCGACGCAGTGTGGCTTCCCTGTGTCTCTTCTACGAATACTTTAACGGCTTCTACTCTGATGAACTTAGCTCACTGGTACCCCCTATATATGAATTTCCTCAAACCACAAGATTAGCAACTAGGTCCCACCGTGAAACCAATAAATTGTAAACTCAAATTCTATTCCATCAGCTTCTTTTCTCGCACTTCCTGCCTGTGGAATTCTCTTCTGCATACTTGCTTTCCTGACAGTTACAATCTCCAAGAATTTAAATGTAAAGTCAATAGTCATCTCCTGTCTCACTAACTTACATTCTCTCTCTCATGCTTTTCTACATCCACCCAACTCTTATCAGTACTCTCTTTTTGACACACCCTGCAACCTCTCACTCCTCATAACATTCCTCCTCATCCACCTCACTCTCATCAGTAATCTCTTCCTTCTCCTACTCTCTTCCTGACACTCCCTGCAACCTCTCACTCCTTCTCATATTATTCCGGCTTACGGCCTATCACGTTGAATACACCGGTTCTTGCTCGATCACCGAAGTTAAGCAACGTTGAGCCTGGTCAGTACTTAGATGGGTGACCGCTTTGAAATACCAGGTGCTGTAAGCGTATAGTGACGGATGTGTGTTGTGGTGCAGTGGATATCGGCTCGGAAAAAGAAATCGGTGAGCCGAGTTCGAATTCCAGTTGAATACCCTGCATTCACTTAAGCACTGGTACCCTTGGGAAAGGTACTAATCTGTCCCTTCCCTCCAGTTATAGGTTAAATAACAGGGTAGGACTTGGGAATCCTGCCCTTAAAAAAAAAAAAAAGACCCAATGAATGTTGATACTCGAAAAAAGAAAAATGTTGTAAAAATAAAATAACCTTACCCAAAATCATTGGTTATGACCTTAAATGATCCCATAAGGATTGATAGGTCGTCAAACAAACATATTATTCCTCCTATGCAACCCCTGCACAACAGTGGTAGTAAAATGTCTTGCTTGGGGCGACATGATTATAAAAAAAAAAAATCTATTGACGATGAAACATTAGCATACTGTAAAAAATGCAGAAAATCACTCAAACTTTCTAACATGGGGGGTGAAACTTCCATAAAAAAAGTCATCTAAAAGAACCAAGACATATAGCCAATTGCAAAACAGTTGTTTCTTCAAACTCAAGATTGTATCTGACAATGTATCATGCAGCTATGTCACTGAACCTATTGATATTGAGTCCAAAGAAACTAAAAAGTAGGTCATTTTATTTTGCACTGACAAAGATCACATCAAAACTGAAGTCAGATGGACTCTGAAAGAGATCACTTCAGAGTAATCAATCCTTGTGAGAACGTCAAGTTATTTCAAAGTATGTTTCTGGACAGCGACATTGCAAGTAAATTCTGAGTGGGTTCGTATAAGCTGGCATATGTAACAAATTTTGGTTTGTCACCTTATTTCGAAAGCTTATATGAATAAGTGAAAAATGCAGATTGGTGCGTTGCTTCTTTAGAAGAAAGCTTAAAGTGTTACAAACTTACCAAATGAATGCTCATTTTTGATTTTGGAACTCCGATAAGAAACAAGTGGCGATTGCTTACTGGGATTCAAAGGTTTTGGGACATAATACAGCACAACATATATTGAATTTTTTTTTTTTTTGTTCTGCTCCTGTTTATCTCGATTATAACTTCATTCAAGTGTCAATGGATGGGCCAAATACAAACTGGGCTTTTAATGAATATGTGCATTGTAGTGCAGTGGATATCGACTTGGAACGAAAAATCTAGGAGCTGAGTTCAAATTCCAGTTCAAATTCATTGCATTCACTTACATGCAAGTATCCTTGGGAAAGGTATTAATCAGTCTCTTCCCTCCAGTTATGGGTTAAATAACAGGACAGATTGGATTCTATAGCTTTGGCTTTAAACCAGTCTACTGCAGAAAGCAATGGCAACCTACTGCAGGATAATCTTCTGCCCAGTCAGTCATGTCTCTTTCGAGACATGATTGCCCAAGCGTGTTTCACGTATGGCACTTAACTGACTGACAAGTGCATAGAGAGAATGAGTACATTCCACAATTAACATTAGAAGCTGCAGTTTACATATCATTTGTAGTGCCTTTCAAACAGGTGCTGAGTTTACTGGCTATGAATTGAAGAAAATACTAAAAGGGTCCTTTATATTGTTGCATGATAGCCCTGCCAGAAGAGACGACTACATCAGTATATCAGGAAGTAATGTTTTTCTGTTATCTTTCTTCACCATTTGCTGGATTGAAGATGAACCAGTAGCTGAAAGATTAATTAGCATATAGGATAATATTGTTTTACTTGTTGACATTATGAGAAACTCTGTAAATGTAAACAGCCATCATCTAAATCATGAGTGTTCAAAAAGCTTGTAATGACAAATTCGCCATTCCCAAATTGCATTCTTCAGTTATATTGCTGGCCTTTTCAAAGTGTTTATGCTCTTCTATCAGTCTGACTGGCCAATGATACCATTTCTTTACACTGACCTGTCCAAACTTGTAATAAAAATTCTGCAGCGTTTTGTCAAATCTGATGTGTTGAAGGAAAAGTCTGGTTATGAATTGAAAAAAAAAATTGAGTTGTGTAAAGAAAATTTGAAGTTTTCTTCCCTCGGATTTGCCACTGAAACAACACTTACAAACATGATGAAAAGAGATGTAGCCAGTGATGCTGAGTTCAAGAAATTTTGGACTGAATGCCTCACCATCTTCCTTGAGAAGATGGTATTCAAGTTATTCGAATGAAGTAGTTTTGGATCAGTCATGAGGAGTGCTATATGCATTAATTCAGATGAAATTCTCCGAGAGTCAGCTGAAGTAAATGAATGAAAAATGAAGAACACTCTTCTTTGCCTTAGATTACTTACAAATAAGGTTTGTGACAGTGAACTGAGTTAGTATTTTTTGTTGATCAAGGATGAATTGAAATCCAGTTATGATGCATTCAACAAGCTTGACAGGACATCAGTCAGTTAAGTGCCATACATGATACACACTTGGGTGATCATGTCTCGAAAGAGACATGACGGACTGGGCAGAAGGTTATCCCACAGTAGGTTGCTATTACTTTCTGTGGTAGACTGGTTGCCAGCCAAGGCTATAGAACCCAATCTGTCCTGTTATTTAACCCATAACTGGATGGAAGAGACGGATTAACTTTTCCAAAGGGTATTTGTGCATAAGTGAATGCAAGGAATTCAACTAGAATTTGAACTTGGCTTCCCAATTTCTCGTTCTGAGCCGATATCCACTGCACCACGATACACATCCAGACAGAACATCAGATTGTTTAAATGACTTCTTCTTCAGTGGTATTAAAGTTGAAAAGGTCGCACATTGTCTTGTGTGCTAAAGTTACTTTTTACAATCAGTCATAGACCGGCTGCTGTTGGAAGAAGGTTTTGTCACAATAAAACTCTTAATTTATGAAAACGTGAAGTCTGTTTTCATTGTGTCACAAAGAATGATAAAGGATCCTTTCATTTCAAAAAAGCTGGAACTGTATTCCATTACAATTACTTCTGACATGATTGCCTATATGAGAGCAGCACATCACAAATATTAGAGTTTTTCTTAATGTGAAGAAGAAACATTGAAAAGGAGAAAGTTGATAGTCAATTAAAGGTCATAGTTGCTGAAGAAAATGACCTAAAAGCAAGGAAAGATTTAGATGTAACTAGCAGTATAGCCCGGCGTTGCTCGGGTGTAATGAAAGCTTTAAAACTAATCCATGGTCCTGGAGCTCAGACTCTTTGGACGTTGGCACGAAAGACTAAAAAAGCAATAGTTGTTTCCAGTTAAAGCGAAACCGTAGACTGAAAGAAAAATGAATGGATGTAAGTCAAATTTTGGTTTCCTGGTATCGATATCAAATAAGTCTTTTTCATCATAAACTGAATTTTGAAGGCTAAATGAGTCCTCTGAGTAAATGGTATCATGGCTGAGACTAAGAACTACAATTATACCTACTTAGAGCAAAACCTGAACCAAAAACTAAAATAAAAGGGCTAAAAAAATAGACATACTGGCAGATAAATACACACACATACAAACATCTTGCTTCTTATATATATTATCGATTTTTTTTGCGCTATTGTAATAACTGCAACCTTGAAACTTCTGAATATCATTACTTATGTCTTTATCTATGAGTGTATCAAATTTGATTAAAATTGGACCACTCCTTTTATAACCCGAATTTTTTGATTTTCAATATTTATCGGGGGTACCTCGACACAAAATCTAGCTAAGAACACTTGCAGACGCTTATAGTACAGCTGTGTAAATTTTCAAGAAAATTGGTTCAGCCGTTTTGGAGTTTATAGGTAACGGAGAGAGAGACACACACACACACACACACACACACACACACAGACAAAGTTCCATTTATAAATAAGTTTAAATAACTTGTGAACTGTTTGACAAAGAGTTTGTTGAATGTGTCAGCAATGCTGAAAAAGAAAACAACTTGCAGCTGGTCATTAACGTGAAGGGGCTGAAAAGAAAGTGTGAAGAAAAAAAAAACAGATATAAAAAAAAATTGACAAGGTTTTTGATATGTTTGAGCTAGAAGAAGAAGGTTGCAAAGTAAAGCTTTTTGTTGGCTTATGGTTGCGTTTTGACAAAATGATTAAACTTATTGTTAATGATAATGTTAAAGGTTGCCTGTTTGTATTTGTTTCCATAATTTTCATGAGCATGTGAAAAGATCATGAATTATATGTAGCCAGTAAAGGTAAGAAGTTTTGTCCAGTGCCAACCAGAACAATTTCTGCTAAATTCAGCAAGAATTTCTTAGTATCTTTTGGTGACCAATATATTGAGTTTTATCTTGATTTCTTATGATCATTCATATGTGTTGCATTACATTTTTAAGTGTATATAAATGTATGTTTTAAGTCAGTCAAAGGAGTTAAAAAAGTTTTTTTTTTTTTTTAATTTTATTTTTTTACAAAATATTCGATAAAGTGTATTTTTGTTGGGGTTTGTTTCCTTTGGCTTTTCTGGCCGTTTCTTCCAAATTCACTTTTGTGTTCCTTGCATCATTTTTTTTAAAGTTTAATTTGATTTGTAGAGTTTTACAGAAAAAGAATCTATCTATGTATCTATCTATCTATGCATCTATCTATCTATGCATCTATCATCTATGCATCTATCTATCTATGCATCTATCTATCTATGTATCTATCATCTACATCTATCTATCTATCTATGCCTACATATCTATCTATGCCTACATATCTATATCTATGCCTACATATCTATATCTATGCCTACATATCTATATATCTATGCCTACATATCTATATCTATGCCTACATATAAATATATCTATGCCTACATATCTATATCTATGCCTACATATCTATATCTATGCCTACATATCTATATCTATGCCTACATATCTATATCTATGCCTACATATCTATATCTATGCCTACATTCTATATCTATGCCTACATATCTATATCTATGCCTACATATCTATATCTATGCCTACATATCTATATCTATGCCTACATATCTATATCTATGCCTACATATCTATATCTATGCCTACATATCTATATATCTATGCCTACATATCTATATCTATGCCTACATATCTATATCTATGCCTACATATCTATATCTATGCCTACATATCTATATCTATGCCTACATATCTATATCTATGCCTACATATCTATATCTATGCCTACATATCTATATCTATGTACTATCTATATCTATATCTATATCCTACATATCTATATCTATGCCTACATATCTATATCTATGCCTACATATCTATATCTATGCCTACATATCTATATCTATGCCTACATATCTATATCTATGCCTACATATCTATATATCTATATATCTCTCTATATATCTATATATCTATATATATCTATATATCTATATATATCTATATATCTATATATATATATCTATATATATATCTATAGATATATCTATATATATATATATATATATATATCTATATATATATATATATATATATATCTATATATATATATCTATATATATATATCTATATATAGATATATATATCTATATATATATATATATTTTTTTTTAAATCGTAACGCCACTGATGTGCAGGGGGCTACGTAATAGTGAAAAGATTGGAAAAGAGAAAGTCGGAAACCACATCCTAAACAGGGAACAAGGGATGAGCCTCTTAACCTGTTCAATAGACATGGCTGGAGTGTGAACCGAGCGATAGATGGATCTATCTACTCCAATATAAAAGATATTTTTCTGCAGAAGCCTAAAGATAACTTCATGGGAAATGTTTACCAAATATATTAGGCAGGAACTGAACAGGCACAATCATGGCCACTGTGGACTCATTTGTTTTGAAGAAATATTTTGTGAGTTTTTGTGAAACATCTCAACCAGTAATAGTCAAATTTATCCATTAATCAGTGATACTTTTTTCTTGTCTTTTTGTTGACAATGTTGAGTTTGATCTTGGTGTCCAACAATTTGTTGTATTTATAACTAATGGAATCAACTTGTGTTATCTTATATTTTTAAGTGTATTTTCTTAATATAGTTGAAGTAATCCATGTATAATTTGTAACTTTTTCTTCTCTATTTTTCTGTGAAATGCCCAGTACATTTTTAATCCCACTTTCAATGCTCTTTGCATTTCTTCACTTGTTTGGGCACCAAAGGAGATATTGGATGCTTGGGCGGAGCAGGGGGGGCTCTTTTCTTGCAATATTAGCAACTAAACTTACTCAGGGAAAACACTTCAAATTCATTGAAAACTCAGAAAAAGTATATGATTCAGCTTAAAAAAACTTATGAAAGCTCAGGGAAAACTAATTATTGGTTTTGTAGCTGCCCTGTTTAATTTCTTTTAGGAAATTGATTTGCATTTTGTAGGCATTTATCCAAGCATTTGGTTTCTACACCCCCTACCGTCAGCAAATTGAATTTTCAAGATAAAATGCAGAATAGATCTGTGTTTGTACAGTCACACACTAAAGCATGTGTTATAAAAAAAATCGAATAAAAATTCCAAATATTTAGAGTGTGCACATCATGGAGATATGACTAATTTTGAGGATTTTAGCTTTTTCTACTCAGACACACACAAAAAAAAGCTTGGAAATAATTTTTTCCAAAGTGGTGAAAATATGCTTGTAATGGTTATAGGAGAAGTGGTCCGATTTTAATCAAATTTGATACTCATAGACATAAGAAACAATATTCAGAAGTTTCAAGGTTGCAGTTCTTAAAATAGGGCAGAAAATTGATTTTATATATATATATATGGCAAGATGTTTGTGTGTATGACTGTTTATCTGCCTGTATGTCTGCATTTTTTTTTTTTTTTTTCCAGCCCTTTTATTTTAATTTTTGCTTCGGGTTTGGCTCTAAGTAGGTATAGTTGTAGTTCTTAGTCTCAGACATGATACCATTTACTCAGAGGATTTATTTAGCCTTCGAAATTCAGTTTATGACGAAAAAAACTTATTGATATCAATACCAGGAAATGAAAATTTGACTTACATCCATTCATTTTTCTTTCAGTCTACGGTTTCGCTTTATCTGGAAACGACTATTGCTTTTTAGTCTTTCATGCCAACGTCCAAAGAGTCTGGACCATGGATTAGTTTTAAAGCTTTCATTACACCTGGGCAACGCCGGGCTATACTGCTAGTACTAAATACTGTGAGAATTTCAACATGCAATAGTATGTTGCAAGAAATTTCTAGTAATAATAAAATGCCATGGTACTACAACAAGCGAATTAATTTATTGGAAGTGTTAACATATACATGTTTTGTTCTGGTGAAGTTTGCAGGATAAGACAGCAGGAGCATCTTGGGGGTCAGTCTTGACATTTGGGAATACCCTCAGTTGAAGCCAGTCTCAGTGAACTGGATTACTTGACCTGAATATATATCTAACTGAACCCTACTTGAAAGGTTATTTGCTGCTTTTGTAATATCTTCTTTTGCTGTGGTGTATAATTTTGCCCAGAAGTGTATTTGAACTGAATGACACAAGGCCAGCAAGATTTCAGAGAAAATAAATATTGTTTTGAAATGTCAGAGAGTGTGAAAAACCAGGTGGCAGGCTGGGTTTTGGTTTGATGAACAGAGGTTGAGGTCAAAGAGATAAGCACTTGAAATATAAATAAAATGCAAGACATGTCAAGAGATGCTTGCTTATTTAATAGATCAGAGAGATGGTTGAATTCAGTACGGATTAGAGAGATACAGAACCCAGCAGTCAACTGTCGCTTGTGTGCATGTGCATCTATCTTCGACCAACTGTTACTCCCAATAAACCCAGTCACCAAAAAAAAAAATAAAAAAAAAATATATTGTGTACTTCTATAAATCCATGTCAGTGTTTTTATCAGCAAGAATAATACTATCACTTTGGTTCCAGTTTATTCTTGTCATTTTGGTTTGCAACACTTTATCAAAACCTGTTAACACATTGAGCACATTTTGCTGTGATCCAAATGCCTGATATATTCTTTTGAGACTGGGTGTCATGAATAGTATATTGAATTTTTTTGTATTTAGACCAAAGTGTCAGTTTAATGGTGTGCTACTCCCTTATTCAATAAGAATGTCATTCTGCTTCTTAAAATATATAGGAGCCTCATGTTTTTTTCTTGATAAATACCCTCAGTTGGAGGCAGTCTTGGTAAACTGAGTGTATATATATATATATATTTAACTGAACTCTACTTGCAAGGTTATTTCTGCTTTTTATCGAAACCTGTTACCATATTGAGCACATTTGGCTGTGAGGCATGTGCCTGATATATTATGAGACTGGGTGCCAGTATATTGGGTTTTGTGTAGTTGGTCCCCAGTGTCATTTTGATGGTGACTTAATAAAAATGTCTCTCTATTTCTTAAAATATATGGAGCCTTATGATTTTTTCTTGATAAATATTGTTTTTGTTTTCAACTAACAATATTAGGTCTTGATACAGATTGTAGTACATGTCACTTGCCTTCTGGCTGTATTTTCAATCTAAAAATCTTGTATTGATTAGGACCCACTTTGAGAGTGTTGAACCCAAAAATATTCTATAATTCTTAAAGGTAATAAAACTACCCAAAATATAAAAAGGAAACCAATAAACACCCATCTACAAAATGCAACTAAAATTGAGTTACATCCGACCACCTCTGCAACATAGACACAAAACAAATCTTACAATTACCTGATTGGTGTGCCAGTAAAATAATTATAGAAATCTTTCTATGTTAAAAAAAAAAATCATGGATTAAATTTTATTATTTCATGTTTATTTGTTGATTTTTAAAATGTGCGTTGTGGTGCAGTGGATATTGGCTCGGAATGAGAAATCGGGGAGCTGAGTTCAAATTCCAGTTGAATTCATTATTAATTTGTCTCTTCCTTCCAGTTATGGGTTAAATAACAGGACAAATTGGGTTCTATAGTCTTGGCTGGCAACCAGTCTACCGCAGAAAGCAATGGCAACCTACTGCGGGATAATCTTCTGCACAGTCAGTCATGTCTCTTTCGAGACATGGTTGCCCAAGCGTGTTTCACGTATGGCGCTTAACTGACTGAATTGTCCTTAGCAATTTATTTTCTTTTTGTTCAATGTTCATTTCTTTCCTTTTTCTATTCATTTATCCCATGACTAATATTCACTGAACAATTTTCATTCTCTTGTTTATAATTGTTGACATGGTCATGTAGGTACTATATTAATTAATGTGATTTTCTTCAAAATAATTTCCTTTATTGTTTTTGACTAATTTTTTCCCCACAATCATTCATGACTTCATTTTATTTCAGGAAAGTCCCACTGGTCTATATATTTGCATGAACACATTTTTGGGTCTTGGTAAACAGCATGTTGAACGCCATTGCAAAAAAACTGGCAACACTGTTTTTCTGCACATTAAAAGACGGAGGAAAACAGTAAGTAATCTGATTTGCTCATAATTTTGAAATCATTGTTCAAATGATGCTTATTTGTTGGGATATAAATCTGGGAATTATTTTTTTTTTTTTTTTTTTTTTTTTTTGCATATTGTCAAAAATCTTCATTGGATTTAATTTCAGTGAAAAAAGAAAATACTGATGTTTTGTCAAATTCTAAGAAAATTAGTTTTTATGCACAACACCCAAGCATTTATTTATCCCTTTAGATCCAAACTCTCCCAAATTTGATGATGTATATGATTGTCTGTACCCCTCTCCTCCACAAAAAAAGAAAATGATTAAAAAATATTTTTTAGGTCTTCATTATGAAATTGAAGTATTTGGTAAGCAAATATTTACACGGAGGTCATAGACAATCTGTAGAGTTATTGGCCACAGCTAAATGTTATTGGCAGAAATGCCCAACAAGCAGAATTGAAAAAGTTCACAATAGAAAAAGAAAGAACAGGACAAAAAATAATATTGAGCAAACTATATATGTGTTGCAGATTTGAATCAATCCGCAACAAAGAAAAGAGCAAGAAAGATTTTTAAATATAAAAATATAAAATGTTTTATTTTTGTGTTTTTACAACTTAGTTTTTGCTCAGCATGTGTGAGTCAGTTAAGTGCCATACATGAAACACACTTTGGTCGATCATGTCTCGAAAGAGACATGACTGACTAGGCAGAAGATTATTCTGCAGTGGGTTGCCATTGCTATATGTGGTAAACTGGTTGCCAGCCAAGGCTATAGAACTCAATCTGTCCTGTTATTTAACCCATAACTGGAGGGAAGGGATGGAGTAATACTTTTCCCAAGGGTATTTGTGCAAAGTGAATGCAATGAATTCAACTGGAATTTAAACTTGGCACTCCAATTTGTCGTTTCGAGTTGATATCCACTGCACCACAAGGTATCCCAAATCAAAACTTTATTTTCATTATATTTAAAAACTTTTTATATAGGCATATAAATTTTTGCAAAACATAAACAATGGTACCAAAGTTATTTTGGTAGCTCAATTAGCCACCGAGTTATGATCATTCAAAGTTCATTGGCAATTAGAAAATTTGCTGTTTTATGTGCTATTGGTCTAGAAGCCAATTTTAGCAGTGTATAACTGGAGATGCAGGCTTTGCATAAGTGAAAAATTCTTACATATGTAATGTCATCATGTGGTAAATGAAAATTAATACTAATGGAAGCAATACTTAGATCAGACCAGCCTAAACATTAGGTAAAATTCCATTATCTGCCCTGAAAAGTGCAAAAATGACACAAAAGGGTAATTTTGACTGTTCATATAAGTTTCACTTCAACAGCTAACTCATTGAATCTTCTTAATGATTCATAGAACATTAGAGATCAAGCTAAACATTTCTTTTAATAGTAAATCAATAAAAATCTCTTATTTAGACCATGTAAAAACAGCTTAAAACACAATTTGATAATAAAGCAAAAAAAAAGTACATGTCACGAAACTTACTGTGAAAAAGTATCCATTGGAGTTACAAGATTGAAACTTTGCCACTTTGCTAATTTTTGAATGAGGAATTTTTTTTTTTTGTTAATCGTATCACCCCGATCAAGGCGGTAATGCCACTGATGTGCAGGGGGCTACGTAATAGTGAAAAGATCGGAGAAGAGAAAGTCGGAAACCACATCCTAAACAGGGAACAAGGGACAAGCCTCTTAACCTGTTCAATAGACGTGGGTGGAGTGTGAACCTGGCGATAGTTTAGTCTATCTATTCCAATTGAAAAAAAAACAAAAATTGAGAAGATTGGAACAAAGAAAACTGGAAACCACATCCTAAACAGAAAAAAATATTTGTCTTCTTTGTAATATCAAAACATTTTGTCATAGACACATTTTAATTTGGGTGAAATTATGCAGTTTTCAACTTGATAAAAAAGGCCAGACAACAAAATTTAGAAATTTGTTATACAAAATTATAATTTGTATTTTTCTTCTTCAAATTTTTACTGTAAAGCTTTACCCTTCAAAATCTGAAATAAGCAAAAATATATTTTTAACTGATAGAACATATTTTCTAGGAAGGTTTAATGGTCCTCCTGTAGTCATCCCACCTTAGTGATTTGCAGTCAGAATTTTTTTATCGGCTTTTGCTATAGTAACTATATCCAGAACATTTCACATCCTTCCATCATTTGAAATTGGTATTACATCAAAAATCCCACCTAATAAACAAATGTTGACTGTGCAATATCATTTGACAAGCCATCAAAAATAATAATTTCTACCTTTATTTGGGGCTAAAAATTTTATTACAGCACTGGATGGAGTTGTAACATCAATAACATGGCCAATGTAAAATTTGGTGTCATAATATACAGCATCTCGTTGTCCTTGTCACTTGTAATATAAATGAAAATAATTTGAGATGGTTCTTCATCACAACTGCTGGAGTTATTTGAATGCTTGGCAGATTCACTGAGTGACTTTTTTGTTGCTTTAGAGGTGGAGATGAATCTACTGTTTTATTCTTGTCAAGTAATCACAGAGAGCAGCTTCCAAATGAACTTTATTTCCACTGGTGTTGATCTTGACACCTAAGAGAACCTTGGGATATCTCAGTTGGTCTTTCAGTGTTTTCAAGCCAATTCCTGAAACCAATTGTATCTCTTTAACGGAATTCACAGGACCACCATGCTTGATACAGTTGATGATTTTCTGTTTCTCAGCAGGAGCTTGACACTCTTTGCCTTTCATTTTCTGTAATTCTTTCTTGGATATGGAGTTTCACAAGGACTTCTTCCAGTGCCATATTCAGTAGTGGCTGATTTGTTTGGAGATTTGTCTTGGGAAGGTAGACTAACTAGTTCTTGTGGGCCTTCTTCCTTTTCTTTTACATTTTAATTTATTCTCTTGTACAAGTTTTTTCTTAGTGTTGAGGAAAAATGCTTTTTACTGTAATTGGACAAGTTGATTTATCCACCTGACCATCTTACTGAATTTGAGATTATTCTTCGTTAAGTAATGCTGGAGTTGAAGAACTGCTTCAATGGTCAACTTATTTGCTTCTTTAAAGAATTTGTACATAAAAGGGTGCAGTTCTTGTATCACAAAAGAAACAGAAAAACGATTTTAAGAATATTTCTTAATAACAATGGCAGCTTTTGTTAAATAACATTTTCTGTTTGTCCAAGGGACCAGAAATTTCCAATTATTTAGTAGCTGCCTTTACAGTGAAAGTAATGAAAAGGAAAGGGTAAATCATAATATTAAGTAATAACGGTTAAATTTATGCTAATTTAATACATGTAAATTTTTATAAAAGACAAAGTAGGGCGTCTTGGGTATGACTGTGAATTGCATCCGTCAGCAAGGTTTCTGATTGGGAGGTTGTGAAGAGCATGGAACCACCTCTTAATTGCTGTTGTTCCCAGGTCCACCCTGACCCGGAGTGGTAGCACCTGTTAGGGTCCCAGCTATGGGTAAATAGTTGCTATAAAAGTATTCAACAAAACTGTTTTGAATGAAAAACGTCACCAACGAAAACAATAAAACAAATAAACTAAATAAAACAAATAAAAACAATTTTCAGCATTAAATGACTTAATGAAGGTTGATATGCTGGTTAAATGAACCAACCAACCAACCGATCGATCAAAGTAGGGTTCTTGATTTCATTGTTAAATTCTTAAGTTGTTAAAAATTACAGTTATTAAAGAAAGTGCTTAAAAGCAAAATCTTTTTGGATAATAATAAAAGTAAACAATATCTTACCTAAAAAAAAAAACAAACTAAAGTATATTTGTGTACATTTTGATTTTTTATTAATGCACAAAAATTTAACTAAAAAAAATGTATTCTTCAGTGTATTTATTTATTTTTTTTTTATAAAATGTACCCAGTCTAACTAAAAAAGAAATAATTAAACTAAGCATTCAAGTTAATAATAATATCTGCTAACCTATAGGTCCAAAAAATTATAAATAAAGAAAAAACTGATAGACATTTATTTACAATTATCTTATTTTTTTTATTAGCACACATGTGACTGGTCGCAATTAAAAATGTATTTTATTCTTTCTTCAAGTTTTTTTTTTTTTATAAAATGTACCCAGTCTAATGAAAAAAAATAATTAAACTAAGCATTCAAGTTAATGATATCTGCTAGAACGAATAACAGGTAAAGAGAATTTAAACAAGAAGTTGAAAAACACATTTTCTTTCTTTTTTTCTTTTTTTTTTTTTTTTGACTAACAAATTTAACTGAAAATATAGGATTCTCCAATTTATTTTAAATAATAAAGTACTTTATACAATTTTAAATAAACAAAGAAAATATAAAAAGAATTTAAACTCCCCTAAGAACTGTGATATATCCACCCGTAGTGAAATAAGTGGTTTAAGTTTTTGTTAATTTATTTTGTCATGCCAGCAGATGAGTTTGGTGATTTATGTTTACTTTGTCACTGCCTGGAGTTGTAAATCTTGGCATGTGGGGTATGCCCACTTTTATTTATGGTGCTCCTTGATTTATGTGATTTATGACTAATATGACACCAACAGATTATTAAAGATTAAATATTTATCTACAAAATAGTGTAAATTTCACAATTTTTAAAATTGAATTTCTTTGGTATTTCATCCACTAAAGTTTTCAACTTTGATTTTTTTATAAAAGACTACTTAAAACACGATATTGAGGAGTGACCCTTTTTCTTTAAAATGAGACTATTTCTATATGTGTAGAGATAAACAAAATTTGGAAAACACCAACTTTTTTTCGCTTAAAAAGTATAAAGCCGCCATTGTTGAAAATAGTGACCTAACTTGAAGTGACCTGAAAAAAAAGAAACTATTGATAACACAAGAAAAATATCTTTATAAAGAGAAAAGATTAAATTCTGTTTACATCAAATTTTTATCAAAATAACCACAAAAATAAACAAGATGTCAAAAATTGAAATTGAAGAGAAGTTCACTATATTTACCAGTTTTCGCATGCTAAACTAGCCAGTTTGTGATTCCTAGTATGAGTGTTAAAGTTCTTTGAGGTTCTTTGTTTGTAGATGTTTGTTGAGATGAAATGTGATTTTATTTGTGTGTATGTGTGAGAAAGAGGCAAAGGAGAAAGTGAGGAGAAAAGTGTAAGTGTCATGTAGCTTGGTGAGAAGGATTGGTGAATGAGTCAGAAAATCTTTTAATCTGACCTATGTTGTGAGCTTATATAAGAAATAAGTTCCTTATTGGCTAGTCTGGTCTAGAAGATTAGCATAAATACTCTTCAAAGGGATCATGATTTATTGTCAGCAGGAATGCAACCCATTGGTTGAAAAATTTTAAATATTTAATTTCAAAGGATAAGTTTATTAACCAGAAGGGTATGCAGATCTGACTGAAAACCTTTTTTTTTTTTTTTTTTTTTTGTCATTCGATGGCTGACTGTCTTGGTGTTTATTTTCTCCTTTGCTCCACATATGTAAAGCAACGCAACAGTTATAAGACTAAAAATTCACAAACTAAGAATGGTGTTAACATACAAAAGGAATACAAACAAGTGATCATGAAAAACAGCAAAAAACATAACTAAGTTGGATGAGACAGAAGTTGGCCTATTTTATTTAATAGGAGGAAATCCCAACATGCATCTGTGTGTTTTGTAAGTTAAACTACCAAACTAAATTTTTCTCTTAAGAAACCAGTTACCAAGATTTCATCAAGCTCTGGGTTTTTAGCAAAAAAGTGCCATTAACTTTTGAGTATTTGGTATAAGTTTGAGAAATAGACCTTATTGAGTTGAATCTTTTGAATATTTGTAGTTGGATGGCAAAAAAAACTGATGCTTGACAAATTTATTTATTTGTATTACTCTTTAAATTTTTAAACAGTTGGAATTAAGAGAAATGTATTAACGTTTCTTAGTGTTCCATTCTTTTATTTGCAAAGAAAATATATTTTATAATTCGTCTTGTATGCTTAAAGTGCTTGAAATAAAATACATTTCCAAGTAGTTTGAGTTTATTTGAAAGTAATAAAAAGAATATTGGTACAATAAGAGTTGAATTGAAAAAGTTCTTTCATGCTGTTATCAGCAATGATTTAAAGTGGTTTCTCTTTGTCTTCCTCTCACAAAGATAGTTGCTCTGACACAAGGTTTTAATTAATGTGCAGCCTATGTGCCTGTTAAAATAATGTCAAAGGTAAGAATCTCTTATTTTTTAATTTTTTTTTCTTCCTACATTTAGTTTTTAATGTGACTAAACAGATGAAAATTGTTACAGCAAATTTGTTTCCAGTATTTTTGTTTGTATTTAATGTTGTCTTTTTTGCAGATTCATAAGGTTTCAGAAGACCCTCCTCCACAGAAAAAGCCAACCCGCTTAGCTATAGGTAAATCTTTATTGACTTTCAATGTATAATTTTTCTTTACTGGTATAATGAGTTAAAGATAAGATGAAAGAAAAAGGAGTCAAAAAATTTCAACTAAGAAATTGAAATACTGTCACATTATAGTCTGTTGCATTCACTTTTGCATAAGTACCCACCTCCATGTGCAAGAAGGGTATTATTCCATCTTTTCTCCCTCTCAGCTATTGATTAAATAGCAAGGTATATTGGGATCTCTAGCCTTGGGTACCGGCCAGTCTAGGAAAACAACTCCTCTAAATTTAAAATGGTTGAGAAAGCAATCGGAAATCATTTCACTACACTTCTCAAGAAGTTGTGACAATTCACAAACAATAAAGAAAAGGAATCTGGAGAGTCATGATCACCTCTGTCTTGAAGAGACATGACATTAAAACCTACAATTACTATTATTAGGTAAAATTCAACAGAAATAAGTTGAAAGAAATACTTAAAACATTGTCAGTTAGTTATTCTTTTATCTATGAAATTCAAATCCTATTGCATTTCATATGACAAGATTTGGTTAACTTATGACTGATATATCAATTATCAATAGGTAAAAAGCAAAATAAAATAATACTTAATAAAAAAAATAATAATTATTAATGCTTCATCTGAGAAATTAAAATCTTATTACATCTAATAGTAATGTAATAAAAAATAAAGAGGAATAAAATGAGAAGAACTACATGTCAATAATTGACAATGCTGTGCATAAGAAATTGGTTTTCATTAAAGACAATTTATTTTGTATTTTCTAAATGTATATATTTGAACATCAGAGATATAACAAAAGTAAAATGTAGATTTAAAATATTTTAAATAAATTTTGAAATTCAGCATGAATTCATAAAAATTTCTCAATTATATAGAATGTGGTGCAGGCTTACATTCCATATCATGGTAGCACATTAGCTAGATTGGGGTGGGGAACCTGTGTTCTTAAGGCCACATATGGCTTTCTCGGTCATCATGTGTAGCCTTCTACAACTTTTGAGCTGTGCTATAGATAATTTGAACAGTGGCCAATTTTTTTTTTCTTTTTTAAATCTTTTTATTATTGAATGGTTTTGTACAAATTTTTCTTTTTGCAGGAGTTGAAGGAGGTTTTGATACTAATCAGAAAGCATTCGAATTTGTTGAGGAAACTTCGATTGTTGTCTTGCCAGATTGGACAGTGTATCCATTTCCCAACCCTGAATTACCAGAAATGGTCAGTGCTACTATTTATCTTTGTCACATGAAATCCTTCACATAAGCAGGGAATTAATTATGCTAGAAGTTTAACAGCGAATTATTAAAATCTTTGTTTGTAGCTATTTTCTTGAAAAGGACAACTTTCAGTTTTATTTTTCCCCAAAGCTTGTATTTTCTTGCTTTCAGAGATTTTCAACATATTTGAGTTGAACTTTTCTGATATATCTGAGTGAAATTTTCACTTTTTAAAATTAGTTTGCAATTATAGTTTAGATAAATAGAAAAAAAATGTCATTTAAAATTGATACCAAGAAGATTTTGGTTAGATATGTGAAAATAATTATTTGGACTGTTGTTCTCATTTTTATTGCCATGTTTACGAAATTTTGGCTGTTGTATGCTCTGGTCTCCTTCAGGTGCTAGGAATTTGAAATTGCATCCTTTATTTCAATCACTGGGGTACATCATTCTCATTCCATGTGCAGTGCCAAGTACAACAGTTCTGGATGCCAAGTACAACAGCTAAAATGTTGTAGACATGGCAATAAAGATGACAACAATGTAAATACTACCTCATCTCAGAAGCATAGACAAATACTGAATGATTGGCATGGACCAGATATATAAATAAATATGGAGATGAATAGAAAAGTCTCACCTGAAGCTGAGCATACAACGGCTGAAATGTCATAAACATGGCAATAAAGATGACGACAACAGTCCAAACAATGTAAATACTACCTCATCTCAGAAGTGTAGAGAAATACATGTAAAAACCTTCCAATAATAGTAAGGTCATAACAAAATATACTAACATTTTTGACAGCATGGGTTTATGAGTATAATATGCTATTGGACTTAAAGTGGGTGATTAGTTCTTTGTTGTTATTAACTAATAAACTGATCTACCAAAATTGCTATATATCAATATTATTGTCAGCTGAAAAGTTCATAGGCTGACTAAGATATAAATAAAAGTAGACACACCAGTTGATAGACTAAAAAACAAGAATACAACAATTGGCTTACTAACAGTTCTGGTACATATACTCACATTTATAGCTCGGTCAGCCTATATGCTTTTCAGATGATCCTAGAAATTGAAAAAGATATATTTATCCTCCAGTGACAGTGTAAACTGATTCCTTCTTTTATTTATATTTTGACTATTTTGCTTAAAGTTTGTATTATTCTTGATTTCAGATAAAAACTTGGAAATTTTTCCAACATATTTCAGTAAAATTTTCACTTTCCAAAAGTTATAGTTTATAGGGGGGTAAGAAAAAGGACCAGTTTAAATTAGTACTAGGGGGATATGTATTCAAAAGAAGGCTGTAATTATTTGTACTCTATGTAAGAATTTAATCAGACCAATTCTATTTTCTAAGTTAAGCAAGTTAAGATCTGGTCTCCTGCAAATATTTAGTTTACTTTGATATCCAGTGAAAAAAAATGTTTTGATAATACTGAATAATTTAAAGATATTTTAGTTAAATTAGAATCTTATAATTCTTGTCCCTCCCTTAGCTATGCCATTATGCCCTGCCAATACCTCATAAATGGCTATTCCATCTTTTTTGAATGGAAAGACAGAAAAAAATGTTGGAGATGCTACTTGGTTTCAGTGAGAAAATGAAAGCAAGCAAACAAGTGTTCAACCACTGTTTCAGTGAAATGGAAAAATGTCAATTTCAAATCTTGTTAATTACTTACTTTTCTACACCCTTACTTCTTTAAATAACAATCAGCATTAACATTTATGATTGTTATTGCAATATTTTGTCAAAGTTTAGAGTATTTACATTATTTGGACTATTGTCCTCATCTTTGTTGCCATTTGTATGATGTTTTGGCTGTTGTACGCTCTGGCCTTCACTTAAAGAAGGTCAGAGCATACAATGGTTGAAACATCGTACAAATGGCAACAAAGACGAGGACAATAGTCTGAATAATGTAAATACTACCTCATCTCAGAAATATAGACAAATTTGTCAAAGTTGTACAATTATATGATGGGGGAATTTCTATGTCTTTTATTATAGAACTGGCCATGAGCGTATTCAATCATTAACTTGAGAATTATCAGAAAATTCAGATAGGAAAATCGTGATATTTTCATGAGTATTTCTAGTATTTCTGTGTGTTGCGGATTCCAGTTGAATTCATTGCATTCACTAATGCACAAATACCTCTGTCTATTCTCCCTCTAACTGTGGGTTAAATAGCAGGACAGATTGGGTTCTACAGCCTTAGTTGGCAACCAGTCTACCGCAGAAAGTAATGGTAACCTACTTGGGTAAATCTTCTGCTAGGTCAGTCATGTCTTGAAAGAGACATGATTGCCCAAGCATGTATCAAATATGGCATTTAACTGACTGATTTTAAGTAAATACTATTGCTACTAGTTTTCTTACACTTAAAATTGATAGTATTTTTTGTGAAGTGTTTACCATAGACTCACATAAGTCTTTCAATATTTTTCCCATTGTATTAATATACTTTATAGGGAAGTCAATTTATTACTTAAAAACAATATAAAATCGATCCCTTACTTTATGTCCAGAAGAATCTTGCATTAATATTAGTTTACTTGACAGTCAAAAATGATGGAATATTTTGCTAATTGGCTTACAGGGAAACAATTCTTCATTAATTTGAATTACTTAACAAAACATTTGTAAAAATGTTTGAATTATTTGAATTATAATTTGAATTGAATTCTAATTTGAATTATTTGAATTATTTATTTATTTTTTTTTTTTTAAATCATATCACCCCGAGCAAGGCGGTAACACCACTAAAGCGCAGGGGGCTATGTAGGAGTAAAAAGATTGGAAAAGAGAAAGCCGGAAACCACATCCTAAACAAGGAATGAGCCTCTTCACCTGTTCAACAGATGTGGGAGGAGTGTGAACCGGGCGATAGTTTAATCTATCTACTCCAATTGAGAAAAAAAAAAAGAAAAGAGTGAAAAGATTGGAAAAGAGAAAGCCGGAAACCACATCCTAAACAAGGAACAAGGAATGAGCCTCTTCACCTGTTCAACAGATGTGGGAGGAGTGTGAACCGGGAACGATAGTTTAATCTATCTACTCCAATTGAGAAAAAAAAAAAGAAAAGAGTGAAAAGATTGGAAAAGAGAAAGCCGGAAACCACATCCTAAACAAGGAACAAGGAATGAGCCTCTTCACCTGTTCAACAGACGTGGGAGGAGTGTGAACCGGGCGATAGTTTAGTCTATCTACTCCAATTGAAAAAAAAAGAAAAAGAAAAGAGTGAAAAGATTGGAAAAGAGAAAGCCGGAAACCACATCCTAAACAAGGGATGAGCCTCTTCACCTGTTCAATAGATGTGGGTGGAGTGTGAACCGTGCGATAGTTTAGTCTATCTACTCCAATTGAAAAAAAAAAAAAAAGAAAAGAGTGAAAAGATTGGAAAGGAGAAAGCCGGAAACCACATCCTAAACAAGGGATGAGCCTCTTCACCTGTTCAATAGACGTGGGTGGAGTGTGAACCGTGCGATAGTTTAGTCTATCTACTCCAATTGAAAAAAAAAAAAAAGAAAAGAGTGAAAAGATTGGAAAGGAGAAAGCCGGAAACCACATCCTAAACAAGGAACAAGGAATGAGCCTCTTCACCTGTTCAACAGATGTGGGAGGAGTGTGAACCGGGCGATAGTTTAATCTATCTACTCCAATTGAGAAAAAAAAAAAGAAAAGAGTGAAAAGATTGGAAAGGAGAAAGCCGGAAACCACATCCTAAACAGGGAACAAGGAATGAGCCTCTTCACCTGTTCAACAGATGTGGGAGGAGTGTGAACCGGGCGATAGTTTAATCTATCTACTCCAATTGAGAAAAAAAAAAAGAAAAGAGTGAAAAGATTGGAAAGGAGAAAGCCGGAAACCACATCCTAAACAAGGAACAAGGGATGGGCCTCTTCACCTGTTCAATACCTACTTGCCAATTTAGTAGCATGCTTAAATTCATGCAGTTGAGGAATCCAGAAGGAAAGCTCATTACAATTATTGCCATGAAAATATTTATAGAAAAGACGGCAGACCTGAAGGAGACCACCTAAAACATTTGTAAAAAAGAAAAAAAAAAGGAATCAGAAAAAAACATTTTAAATAATAACGAAGTCAGTTTTTATTTCTTTCATTAATGAGGCGTTGTCACCAAATGGGCTTTCATGTAAATTACTTCCAACTTTCTTCTTCAGATTCCAGATTTTGATGGCTTTTGAGGACATTCAGATTTATTTTCAAAATATTAATTTTATTTTTAGAATTTACTCTTGAAATATATTTTGCAAAGTATTATCATCTGGTATTCATATATTAGCCTTTAAATATTAATTTTTTTCTAATAATTATTGTTGTACCCTCCTCTTTCACCTTGAGATTTGTAAGACACTGATGCCATAGGTGCAGGCAAAGAAAGCTGCAAACACTATCAATAAAAATACAAATACACTTGATGTATTCAGTGAAGTGCCATATGTGATACACGCTTGGGTGATCATGTCTCGAAAGCGACATGACTGACTGAGCAGAAGATTATCCCGCAGTAGGTTGCCATTGCTTTCTGCGGTAGACTGGTTGCCAGCCAAGGCTATAGAACCCAATCTGTCCTGTTATTTAATCCATAACTGGAGGGAAGAGACGGATTAATACCTTTCCCAAGAGTATATGTGTGAAAGTGAATGTAAGGAATTCAACTGGAATTTGAAAGAGAAATAGGGTGTAAAACTCTTTGGTAATCTGACTGCTTAGAATTAGAAATTTTCTAATTCACTTTTATGACTAACAGATATTTAATGTTTGCATATGACCAAAAAATGTTTAAAAATTATATTTTTGCGAAGGCTTTGAAAATGCTCATGACTGATAACTCCCACTATTCATGGCCTGAAGCCAGCTTTTAGGATAATTAAATAATAATCATTAAACTATATGTCTATTGAACAGGTTAAGAGGCTCATCCCTTGTTCCCTGTTTAGGATGTGGTTTCCATCTTTCTCTTTTCCAATCTTTTCACTATTACATAGCCCCCTGCACATCAGTGGCATTACCGCCTTGCTCGGGGTGGTACGATTAAAAAAATATATATATATATATATATAATAATTATCAATGTGTATTTATATATTTCTGGTGTATAGGTTTTAACATTGAGCCTGGTCAGTACTTAGATGGGTGGGAATACTAGGCTTGGGAATACTAGGTACTGTAAGCATTTAGTGATGGATGTGCGTTGTGGTGCAGTGGATATCGGCTCGGAAAGAGAAATCAGTGAGCCAAGTTCGAATTCCAGTTGAATACTCTGCATTCACTTAAGCACTGGTACCCTTAGGAAAGGTATTAATCTGTCCCTTCCCTTCAGTTATAGGTTAAATAACAGGGTAGGACTTGGGGACTCTGCCCTTAAAAACAAATCCCAATGAATCTTGATACTTGAATAAAGTATTACTAGACACAAAAACTTATATAAAAACAACAATAAATTGTTGAAAGAAAAAGGTATTACCAGCAATAAGTAAAAAAAATCTAGTTGGCAATAAATGACCCACCGAAGTTGATATGCCATAAAACATAACAACCAACCAGCCATCTGTAAAGTAGGGTGGTAAATCAAGTTAGTATGAGTGATTCTTTCTTTTAATCAGTTTCTTTATACCTATGCTTCTCGGATTACATTCTTATTTGTTTAAGACTTTTATGTGAAGCACTCAGATACCTTTCTCTATAAAGTGATCATGCTTCAACTTGGTTTTGAAATGAATGTCATTGCCATCTTTGTTGCTGTGTTACTAATCTTTTTCTTCTAAAAAATATTTCTTTTTCACTGGTATATTAAACACAAAAATTTTAGCATAAAAAAAATACTAAGCAAAAAGTGATTTATATAATACCAAGAGCAATGAATGAATCCTAAATACCACTGAATGTCTAAAAAAAAAAAAAATGTAATGGTAATTAATTAAATGGTTCATTGGCCTCTATTTTAGTTGCAAATTCTTTATCTCTACAATATTGAATCTCAATACATTGTTTGAAGACTTTTGTTTCATTGAATCTCACTATTAAACCTTTCCAATGGTTGCCATCATTTTTGATACAGGTACACTAGTAATTATAATTGTCACAAGGAATACATAGGTGACATCTAAAAAAAATTCGAATAAAAGCTTATATGAACACAAAAGGAATCTTACAAAACATCACATTCAATGCATTAGTTGCTCATCATAATGAATCTGAGCATAATTTTGAATTTAAAAATGCTACTTTAACTTTAAAAGAAAGCAATTTATTAAGGCAAAAATGTCTAGAAAGTTCTTTAATTGCTAGATCTTCACAGTAAATTTTTCTAGGTTTTGATAAAATTTCGCATTTCTTGGCAGATCTATCACAATGAATATGAAAAGTGATAAAAATTTAACAGAAAAGAAACTAAACGAAATCTGCTGGACTATTTACCCAAACACAATTAAAAGGGGGGGAAAAAATTTAATTAAAAGTTCAGTGCCTCCTTTCCTTCATGCACATGTGTAATCACATCAGCATAAACATCACTTTAGTCTGAAGAAGTTCTAAAGGTTGAAACATGCCTCAAAGATATTTTTCAGTTTTGTCATAGATTTTCCTAAAACTGGTCTTTTTATATATATATATATATATATATATATATATAATTTCACACCAAGCAAGGTGGTACTGCCACATGCAGAGGGAGCTGCATAAGAGTAAAAGTTTCGGAAGGAGGAGAGTGAAGAGAAAGACAAACCAGTTACAGCGGGTGTCAGGGTAAGAGAAGGATGGGAACACAAGTGTAATGACAGTTGCGAAGGTAGTGAGGAAGGAAAAGAACATGGGGTGAGGGAAGGACTAAAGTCAAGGGGATAAGAGATGGGAATTGACATTGCATTGAAATTCCTGGAGGTTGTAGCCATCAGGAAAGCAAGTGTACAGAAGGAAGTTCCACAGATGGGAAGTGTGAGAAAAGAAGCTGCTAGAGTAGAATTGTTGATTGCATTTGGTAGATTTAACTGTAAAAGGGTGAGACCTTGTTGCCAGTCTGGTTGCTTGAGTAAATTCTTGTGGAGGCACCAGTGACCTAAATCCGTCAGAGCAGAAGCCATGAAAATATTGAAAATATACATATATTTCTGTATTTAGGCAGCAAATTTTTTTAGACATATCAGATTAAATAAATTGCAAACATTGTGTCTGCTTATTTTTAATAAAATCCATTCATGCTCGCAGATAAGTTTTTGCATATTATAATTGAAAGATGCAAGAAATGAGCTGTACGTCTGACAGATGATTATTATTCATTTCACGATGTTCCCAAGTACTTTCACTCTCCTTCTGAGATCATCTTCAGGAATGTGAGTTGTGGTAACAAAAAACAACCGCAAAACAGCGTTGCTAAAAATTACTGTAAATTTTCTTCTTGATTCAAATATAACAGTTGACAGATTGCTCTTCTTTCTTCAGCTATGGTTAAATAGCAGGACAGATTAGGGTCTTTAGCCTTGATAGGCAACCAATCTACTGCGGAAAGTAATGGCAACTTACTGTGGGAAAATTTTCTGCCCAGTCAGTCATGTCTCAAAAGAGACATGATCGTTCAAGCATGTATCACATATGGCACTTAACTAACTAAACTGACCAACAACCAGACTAGCCTTGTTAATTATTATCCCATGCAGGGTTACATTCACTATATGACTTCTATCAAGTTTTTATTAAAAAAAAAAAAATGAACAAAATAAAAATACTAAAAATGCTTTCTAATGCAGGTAAGAATGTCTGCCAGTTCTATTCTGGAAGCTGAGGATGCTCTCAAGATGGAAGAGGCAGCCATGATGGCTGCAGGTACCTGGGAAGGAGATAAGAAAATTATTAGCAAGTAAGTATTATCATAACCAACTGTCTAATTTATTTTTTTTTTCTCCATCTTGCTGTTTTTTTTAAGCATCTTAATTTTAGCTACTTTTTATCAAAATGTTATTCTGGCATCAGTGCAGATTAAAAAAAATTAAATGAAGGAAATAATCAAATTAATGGTTATTGCCAATTCTTTATCTAAGGAATGTGAATAATATTGTCCAATATTAGTTTTTGGTTTGTTCTATTGAGGTTTGCATACTTTCCCCTCTATACATTATCAACCATACCTAATTTCTGAATTCATAGATTACCACTTTCTACTCAAGTTTTGTTTTAGTAAGGCTGGTCTTGACTTCGTATTCTACAGTTTTCTTGTTTTAATTTCAATCATTATATAATAGTGTAACAAGGAAGTTAGAAGCATTTTCTCGCCACAAAGGCCTTGGGTCATGACTAAAAATAGTCACCTTAGCAAAAGAATAGTAGTAACTAGGTTATTTGGTCAGGTTTTCACCAATCCCCAAAAAAGTAGTAGTAACTGGTCATGCGGTCAAGGTTCTACCACCCCAAAAAGGATAGTAGGACTTGGGTCAGTTGGTCAGAGATTAACTAACCTGGTAACTATGGTTACAGGAAAAAAATGGAAAAGACCAGAGAAAGAGAGGGCCAATGGATATAGGCCCCTGTTTCTATAAAAAAAAGGAAGAAATAGTAGAAAACCCCAGAGTTGTAGGTTCTACAGGCCAAACGTAGACCCCTCTCTGGCGATTCGTTCAAGATGTTGAAAGAACTTTTCATAAAGCTACCAGCTGAAATTCGCCATACGAAAACCTTCCTCAACATCCAGTGAATACACCATGTTACTGCCATGAAAGGTAAAGATTGTTTCATTAATCATTCTGATCAAACCCTAGCTGTGTATAGTTATATATATATATATATATATATATATATATATATATATATTATTCTTTAGCCGAGTTAAATGACCACTTCCCATTTTGCCTAAACTTCCTCCAAATATCTTCCTTGTTAGACCCACCTCTTATTTTCTCATGAATATAGTGTAAAACTAGTACAAAGTTGAACCCATTCTAGTGTCCATTATTATAGTTCTGTCACCTTCTACCTGTGTTTTTGCTAAATATTTTTGTGTGTTAAAATAAATTTCCTATTTGTATAAAATTATCTTTTACTTCACTCCCTTGAGCATTATTGCAACTAAATTGTGTTTTATATGTTGCTGACCCAAACGGGTTCGTGACAATAGCAAATAACCTATGAAAATTTGTTGAACAACAATTGTAGTGCACTGTATAAAAAAAACTTTCCTTGTTTTCAGACATGCTGAAAGTTTAATACAGTTGGACAATGGCAAGAAGATTCCGCCAACTGGCTGGAAATGTGAGCAGTGTGACTTGACCACCAATCTCTGGCTGAATCTTACGGATGGTGCCATTTTGTGTGGTCGCCGTTTCTTTGATGGCACTGGTGGTAATAATCATGCCGTAGAATATTATCAGAAGACCAAGTATCCCCTTGCAGTAAAATTGGGGACAATTACAGCTGATGGCGCTGGTAAGTATGGTACTATTTCCAAACAGCTTTTGAACATATTTGGTCAGCTTATCAGAAAAAAGAATGATAAAATGAATGTGACCTAACAAATTAATGCATGCAAATTTGATATTTAGTTTTACTTTTTCATTTCATATGAAGGTAGGGATGTTCATTCATACAACTCCAGTGTTAAATGGGCTACAAATGTCTTTGAATTCTATTGGATGCCAAAAACAGTTTACACTATTTACATTGTTCAGACTGTTGTCCTCATCTTTACTGTCTTAGTTACAATGTTTCTGTCATTGTATGCTTCAGCCTTCTTCAGGTGATATGTTGGAATTTTGAACAGAATCCTTTATTTAGTTTACTGAGGTGGATTGTTATAGTTTCATGTGCCGTGCTTTTTCTAGATATCTCAGTTTCAGTTAATTCCCTTTAGTCAATCAACTCTCCAAGTTATGTCAATCTATATCCACTAGGCTATAGAACAACTGAATTTTTGGGACTTATAAACCTAATGTCCAGTAACCCTTTTATACCAGAGTTCATATTTTAATTTTTTGATGTTAATGGTTTACTCTAGTATTTTTTTATTGTTAATGGGTTTCTTTAGTATTCTCATGACTTCCAATCAAGGCATTACTACTCAAGAAATGAAAATGATATACCCCAGTGATTGTAATAAAGTGTTTGGTTCGAAATTCCTAATACTTAAAAAAGACCGGAGTGTACAGTGGTTGAAACATCGTACAAATGGAAACAAAGATGAGGACAATAACCTGAATAATGTAAATAGTACCTCATCTCAGAAATATAGGCAATTACTAATTTCTGGTAAATACAGCAAAGTGAGTGTAAACTTCTTTAGCCCAACTATAACAATTTTTGCCTGGTTATCAAAGAAACATGCAGTTTAGCATTATCTCGATAGAACATCATTCCCTCTCTGTGAAATAATGTAAAATGCTTTTTGTCAATTGCTGCTTTCAATTTACCTAATTAGGAGCAATATTTGTTTTTCTCAATCGCTTACTTTTCTGTAATATTTTCCAATTTCATCATATGACTCATGTATAACTAAATGCCTAATTGTAACAAATGTTCTGTAATTTGAAACAAATTATGATAAAGTGGATACTTTGCAACAGTGTGAGATGCAAGAGATAATGGGGTAATTGAAATGAATCTTCACAAAAACTTATCTTCACTCAGAAAAGGTGATACAGTGCATGAAATCTAATTTTTTAACTGAGAATTTGAGAATGTCTCAGCATTTTTTGAGCAGTTTTAACCTGAAATGCTTACGTGTAATCTAGTTTCATATGTTTGTTTTATTAAAATTCTAAAAATATCTTTGTAAAACTATGAAAAATTGCTGAAGGAGTATGCAGTACTAACATTAAGAGAAAAACTGTACTTTTGACATAGTTATTTGTAGGTCAGTCAGTTAAGTGCCATATGTGATACACGCTTTGGGTGATTATGTCTCAAGAGAGACGTGACTGACTGGGCAGAAGATTATCCTGCGGTAGGTTGCCGTTGCTTTCTGCGGTAGACTGGTTACCAACCAAGGCAATAGAACCCAATCTGTCCTGTTATTTAACCTATAGCTGAAGGAAAGAGATGGATTAATACCTTTCCCAAGGGTATTTGTGCATAAGTGAATGCAATTCTCCTAATCTTCAATGTACAAGTGGAATGTCCAACTGAAGTAATTCAGTTTTTTCTTTTTCCTCTTCTGAAATTAAGGTTAAACAAATGTATTTTTTTTAACATTTGTAGCTGGATGTGCGTTGTGGTGCAGTGGATATCGGCTCGGAACGAGAAATCGGGGAGCCGAGTTCAAATTCCAGTTGAATTCATTGCATTCACTTACGCGCAAATACCCTTGGGAAAGGTATTAATCCGTTTCTTCCTTCCAGTTATGGGTTAAATAACAGGACAGATTGGGTTCTATAGCCTTGGCTGGCAACCAATCTACCGCAGAAAGCAATGGCAACCTACTGCAGGATAATCTTCTGCCGAGTCAGTTATGTCTCTTTCAAGACATGATCGCCCAAGCATGTTTCATGTTTGGCACTTAACTGACTGACCTGGATGTGGTGATATTGTTTCTTGCTATTTATGTACAATAGCTGCTTGGAAGTAATGCTTCCTATTATGTTGACCCATGACATCAGTGTTGGTGCTATGGCAGAAGAGGTTGAACTTTCCTACTAATAACCAATGTCCATAATTTTTTTTTTTTTTTTTTTTTGCTTTCTTGAGATAGCACTGTGTGGCAGTCTGGCAAAATGGTATATAAGATGAAAGTGTGTTGGAAACAGAAGTGTCATTGAATTCTTCTATGTCATTGATGTTTTGATCTATATGCTATTCCTTCTTATTTCTGTCCTGTACGATTTATATTTGACATTAAATAGCTCAACAAGGGTTGATATGCCAAGTCAACCAACATAATTATTGATATTCATTGACATTTGCTAGATGTTTACAAAGCTGTTTAGTAATGAGTAATGTTTTCAGCTGTTTTGGCATGGATGTATGTAACAAGTCATATTCACTGCAGAGCCTTTCTTTATTGATGGCGAAAATGCAGAGCCAATGGTGTTCTCTCTGTAGAAAGCATTTTGTACCTGAAAATTTGCTCAGCCATCTGGTGGTATTGTGCTTTCTTTGTTTGGAGGCATTACTTTTACAGTATTCTTTTTTAATTGTGGCATTGTATTTTTTTATCTTTTTATTTGCAGATGTTTATTCTTATGATGAAGATGAAATGGTGGAAGATCCTTATCTTGCAAAACATCTTGCTCATTTTGGCATCAATATTTCTTCACTTCAAAAGGTGAAACATTGTGGATTGTTTTTTTTTGTTTTTTTTTTTTTTTTAAACTAACAAATGAAATCATATAAATAGCTGTTGATACAGCTGGAGGCTAAACTGATCCAGACTTTGAAGACTAAACTACTAGAGAAATAGTAGTGAATATTTGTAGCTAATTATAGTTTGTGATATTCCTTAGACCAAACACTGCAAAAATGTACTCTCCAATTCTCTCTGGCTCTCTAAGAGTATCACAAAATTTTTTTTTTTTTTTGAAACTGCATTCCTTTTCTTTTACTGAAACAGAATAAATTTACACTGTCAAAAAAAATGTTGGAAAATGTTGTATTCACAAGCAAATCTCCACCATATAAATAACAGTTTGTACAGCTAGAGGCTAAACTAATCCTGACCTTGAAGGCCAAACTACTCGAGAAATAGTAATGTATACTTCTAGCTAGGTATAGTTTATGACAGTGTGTATCCTACTCTCTTTTTTTTTGTGTGGGGAATGTTTTCCATTTGTTATTGTGGTTTTATATCAAACTTAAAAAACAGTAATTTAAATAACTTGAGCATTTAAAAATATTATTGGGTCTTTCCATGTCAATTCAACTTTTAAAAAAATGGAAAAATGTGGGCTCCAAAAATAGTTTTTTTTTTTTCATTTTGATATGTTGTAGATTTTATAAACATTAGAAAATCGTGAAAATTCCTAACTTCTCAAGATGTTGCAAGTTGAAATTTTGCTGACTCAGCATTTTCTGTTGATGGCCATTTCTATTTTCATACTCAATAATCTCACAAAAGCCTATACATCTTCTGATGTACTAGCCAGAAATTAATGAAATATGATACCTTTATTGATTTTTAGTCAAGAAATCCCTTTAGAATTTTATAGAGAGTAACCAAAAAGTAGATATAAACAGTTTTTGGTTTAAAAAAAAAAAAAATTAGGAATTTGACTAGTCATATTGAAAAGATATCATCTTCAGCTCCTAAAAATAGCAAAAGGTAGCACAACATTTGAAAATTAGAATATTTGGGAAATAAATCCCAAGTTTCATTGTCTCTCAAAGCTACCAATTCTAGAGCTATTGATATTTTTTTTTTTTAATTTTTTTTTTAATTCTGATTTATGGTAATTTTGCTATTATGAGCTCATTCTGCTAAAGGTGATGAATTTCATAGGTAACAAAACATTGGAAAAGTATTACATAGTATTTGGAGAATTCATTCCCTAAGTTTTGACTACTCTCTCTTTACATTTCAATTTTTATGGGTGTTTGTATGTACATTGCAAAAGTTAAAAAAAAAAAAAAAAGAAATGGAAATTTAGCCCAACACTACCTTGAAAGCAAAATTTTCTGTATTGAATTGGCATTCCTCTGATCATCAAAATTTTAAAAGCTGAAAGAGAAACAGATCTAAATTTATAATTATTTTTTTTAAACCGGAGTGCAAGATAAATCATTTGAGTTAAAAAAAAAAAAAAATTGCATTTGAAAGATATATATCTGTTGGTAGTTTCTAATTGCAACAGTATAGACTTTATAACATCAAATTATAAATTGGCAAAATAATTTTTGAATTTAGTTTGTAGATAAAACTATGAATCATTCATTCTTTTAGTTCAGTTGTTCTCTATATCATTTTGAAGTATGTACACTACTGGCCATAATTATTAGGCCACCCCAGTGTTTTAAAAAAATGATGTATTTCATACTATTTTTTAGTATTTATTACCAAGTGAATAATTGTAAATAAAAATAGAAGGGTTCTTTTATTGATATTGCACAATAACACGTGCATCAAATGAATTTATAAATATTTAATAATTACCTATATTGCAGTTTCATCAATGAAAAAAATTTAGGGTGATTCGGACGAGTTCGTCTTTGCTTCCTTGCCTTGTAAAATTTTGCAAAGTAATAATAATGAAAGAACCATTCTATTTTCATTTGGCAATAAATACTAAAAATAGTATGAAATATATCATTTCTTTTAAAAAAAACTGGGGTGGCCTAATGGTTGGTAGCGTACATGTGTCCTGAAGTTGCTGCTAGAGTTGAATGGTTGCACTATATCGTCATTAGAAACTAAGCATTTGGCTTCATGTCTTGGCCAGGAAAAAGAATTTGCTGGTTCAGGATATAGAATCTATTTTTTAAATCACTTTGTAGAATGTCAATTTCAAGAAGTATACAAGCCCACCAAAAACTATTACGAATGTATGGTACATACTACCATGTTTTGATAGCAATTTCTGACATGAAATATTAAATTTCTTTGTGGTTTGATCACAAATCTTTTGTAGATTATTCAGGAATAAAATGGTGAAAAAGACCTTGTTCTAAGGACTGTTCACCCATCAGCAAATCTAGAGGACCAGTTTTTTTTCTTGTGGCTTTTAATTCTTTTATCGCAAAAAAAAAAAAGATATTTTTAAAGTTATTTGTTTGAACGTTATTTTTGCCAGATGACATATTTTCCTAACAAAATTTCTTAAAAATATTCAGGCCAGTAGATATAATAAATACACTGTTTAATTAAAAACAGAATACTCAAATATGAGTATCTATTAAAAGTAATTTTCAAACAAATAAATTAAAATATTGTTAATCCATTTTCATAAATCTCTGAAACCTTCCCTAACATTCTTTATTCTTTTAAGATAAATGAAACAAGTTCTCAACAGCCAGGACCTGATTTCTTGTGGTTGACTTACAGTTTCCATTTGCAGCAAGTCATTTTGTAGTGCCATCAATGCTATTATGCATAAACTTTGCATGACTTATTGCAAAAAACTCTCCATTCAGCATCCAGGCCAAAATCATATTTAGAGAAACATAAATTCAGGTAGTTTTATAGTTTTGGTACTAGCCAGAACAACCATTAGAAAAATACTTAACTTTTTGAAGATATTCTTTAATATATATATATATATATATATATATATATATATATAAGGCAATCTGTGAGTCTGTGTGTGACTGTTCCCTATGCATGCCTACATTTTTTAAGCTACGCCATTCAAACTTTCTAGGGACACATATCTACAGGGAAGCCCAGTCGACACACATGTTTTGAGTTTAAGTTCACCAATTTTTCCCTTTCGCACTTTTTGGCCAAGAGCCGCGATTGTTTACATTTGCTCTGTAAAACATGTAAGATCTAAGATGGTTGCTGAATTACGTCACAGAAATCAAATCACACGTGTCAAATGAAACTAAAATATTTTTTTATTAAAAAAACAAATGAGCCTTTATATTTAATTTTTATTCTAATGTTTTAAAAATTCATTTGGTCAACAAAAAAATGTAAATATTTTTCCCTGTAATTTTGAAACAAAAGAAATATTTTTTTTCAAAAAGTGTTTTTTCAAACAAAAACAAAATATGTAAAATAAAATGTGGCATCTTGTACTACTAATAAAATGTTCTGAGTTGCACGGGCAACGCCGGGCTATGATGTTAGTATAGGATATTATAAACTTTTGAATACAGTAAGCAAATCTCTCATGATCCTGATTTGGTAATCTTGTTCCAATGTTAATTTTGAATTTTATCTTGCACTAAGAATGTGATTTTCTGTAAAGTCAGTAAGGATAATGCACTGTGACTCGTACATAGTTTCCTTTAACTGTTTAAGGTATTCACTCTGTGCTTTAGAAAATCAATGAATGTTTAGTGAGGCCATGGGTTTTATTAATTAGTAATTTTATTTGAATATCAAATGAGTGACAAGTTTTGCATGATCTGTTGCTTCCCACTGTTTGAAGCTTATTTATTCCTCATTGTCAAACTCTTTCAATTGGTATTTTAAATAAACTGTGGGATCTTCAATTCTGAAGCAGTTACTGCATCTATGGCGCATGTTCTGTACTACAAACCAGTAATTTAATTAAGTCTCCCACTTTATTGCATCAACTAAAAGCTTTGAATTTTGGTGAATAGTGTATATAGATGGTATGAGTTCCAGATGCACCAATGCATCACTTTGGTTGCAAAATACAGAATTTAGAAAATCTGATTTGGTGATCAGAATGTTATTTGAACTGTTTATGGAGTTCTTCTAAATTTAAGTTTTAATCTTTTTTGCTTATGAATTCTTTAAAATACTGACAGTCTTTCTGGCCTGGCATAAGTTGTGAAAACTGGTCATAAATTTTTCACCATGATAATGGTCTTCTCTGTTATGGCGTTACCTAATTTTAGGGCAAGTAAAGCCAAGATTCCCTGTTCATTACTTAACACACAAGCTTTTTAAACTAAATAATTAAAATTCAAAATATTTAGCAATTTTTAACTTTTAACCAAGATTTGGTTGCAATTCTTAAAATCTGTCCCTTTTACTTAGTATTTAGCATATTTCAAGTTCTCTTTCACGACATTTCCTTTTAGAGATGTATGTTCTTTTTTACTTAATGAAGAGGAAAGCAGACTTCAGGCATTTTCACATTTTTCATAACCTTTTCCAGTTCTGTATTTGATTTTCTTATTCATTGATATGGTGGAACACTCTGCAGCATTAAAGGTTCCAATCTAATTGGAATGACTGCAAAATACCCCACCCTTCCAATTTATTGCCAGAAGCACACAAGTGCATGCTGGGATTTCTTCCTAGCCAATAAAACACGCTGGTTCTCAGTTTCATATGACTCAGTCCCAGTCTATTATTGTCTCAAAGTTAAAAACTCTACATCTGTTCATCAGAATTTGCTTGGATGTCAACCCCAGTTCTTAGTTTGTGAACTTTTTGCCCATACTACCATTGTTTCGTTTTCTTACTGATAATTTGCCTTGCATACATTGTTTACATTCTTTATATTATTTTTGGCCTTGTTCATAATAGCATCATCCACGTGTAAAAACAAAGGTTAAAACTAATGGAAGCATTATTAATAAAATAGAAACACCAACACTCAATATCAACTATGAACACAGTCACAATATGCTGGTCGTGTTTGGAAAATAAAACATTCCTATAATATTTAGACATATATAACATTTAGTGCTTGTATTATTTTTGGCTCTGTTCTCTTTTTTTTTTTTTTTTTTTTTTTTTTTTGTTTATTGCAAGCATTGTCAAATTTGTTGGGCACTTCTGCCATTTATTCATTTATATGCACTTACTCTGCAATGTTTTTCTTTTTTTTTATGTGTGTGTGTGTGTATATATATATATATATATATATATATTTTTTTTTTTTTTTTTTTAATTTATTTGAAGGAAGTCAAAACTATGAAAAAGTCTTGAATTTTGTAACTGAAGTAAAAATTTATAAATTAAAACAACTAAGTAAATTATTTAAAAAAATTTTTTACAGACAGAGAAGACAATGATGGAGCTTGAAATTGATTTGAATCAAAAAATTGGTGAGTGGGATGTTATTCAGGAATCGGGTAGCCAATTGAAACCAATCTATGGTAAAGGTTATACAGGCATGCGTAACCTTGGCAACAGCTGCTACATGAACTCTGTTATGCAAGTCATTTTTACTATACCGGATTTTAAAGAAAAGTAAGTTTACTTACAACCATTTTGTTTGTTCTTTCTTTAAATCAGGATTTTTAAGTTTAACTTATGAATTTCAAATTGGATTTTTCCACAGGTGAGTGGTGTATATTGTATTTGAATTTATTTGGAAAAAAGATGTGGCTTTTAATATGAGGATATGTACAAAAGATAATGGCAATGTACCCTAAAGGCCAAAGTAAAAAAAAATAAAGCATTGCTAGATGAGATCTGTGAACATGGAAATTCATTTTACTTTTAGCTAATTACAGTACAAGCATCGTGGAGTTGAATAAACAGCTTTAGAAAGCATTTAGTATGAGAATATGCACAAGCGAAAATGGCAATGTACCTTGAAAGCTGAAGTACTCTTGTGTTGCATGTTGTTTTTGTGGGAAAAATAATGCTTTGCTGGACGTGAACTTGGAAAATCCATTTTACCTCTAGCCAATCACAGTGCAAGCATCGTGGAGCTTAACAAACAGCTTTAGAGATCATGCAGATTAATTTAACTTCTGGTAAATCAAAGTGTGGAGTCAAATCAGTCAGTTAAGTGCCATACGTGATACACGTTTTCTGCAATTTTGTATCAGAATTTTGTCAGTCATTTGTATAGAGGACAGCTTGCTAAAAAAAAAATTGAAGAAAACATGGGAAAAGGACATACTGTATTTTTCAGCTTACAAGATGCTGCGGCTTGGAAAACGCACCCTAATATTGGAGAGAAATTTCTAAGAAATAAGTCATTCTTATACAGCAACACATTCACTGTGCGTCCCTCACATGCTGATACTGCATATTGTTTACATTAATCACTCATCCGATTTTGTAGTGATGTACTTAGTGGTAAATATACTATACATCTTTTATTGTTCCAAGGGTGGTTTTATTTTCATAAAAATGAATTAAAAATTTTAAAAATATACTTGTACAAATATAAAACAATCAAAGCAATTTTATTTATCCTCAAATCCCAAAAACTCGTCACTGCTGAATTCATGTAAAAGCTCTAAACTATCATCTGCAGAGTCATTACTACTGTTAGTCATGTACAATAAATGATCCTCACTACTATCCATGTCATAGTGGTAACCAGGGTGGTAACTGATACATTCGTCTTGGAAATCGAATGTTTTAGGTTTTTTTTTTTTTTTTAAGGAAAAAGTGCATCTTGTAAGCCGGAAAATACAGTATATCAAAATTTTAGAATCGCGTCAATGAAATAAACCGAATCTGTACTCAGAATAGAATCGGGAATCTAAGGTAGACAACTCAAGTTTAGTTATTGTTAATTAGAGTAGTTTCCCTTGACCTGTTTGTACTCTTCGTATGTTTGCTACCTACAGTTAAATCACAGTACTTTAATAATAATTTATCGATATATAAAATTCTTTATCTTCTGATAACCCGTCCGTCACACCTTCTAAAATAGCCATACATTGACCAATCAAAACCAAATTATGATGGGAAGTTCAAATAGGTAAGGGGCTACAAAGTACAGTTGGTTTTACTAGGGGTGCATAAATTTTCAATAATTTTCATCCAAAAAGTCAGAATTTGCCTCCAGAATAAAATATTTATACATAGCTAGTTATATGTTGTATGCTCAAGAGTAAGAAAACGTAAGAATTTATTCTTTGCTGTTAAAAAGGAAAATAATAAATGAAGTCCTGTAAAATTAAAGAAACTATTAAACCATAAGGTAGGGTTTTTGCCAAAGTATTTTTCCAAACAAACCAGCTTATTGAAATTTCATTGATTGGTTAGTGAAATTAAATGAAACATAGTTTGTAAGTCCTGACAAAAAATGTCAGCAATAACTTTAACAATATTAAATATTGTGAGGATTTCAACATTGATGCATGTAGCAAAGAATTTCTAATTAGTGAATTTCTATAAACAGGAAATGAATTCATATAAAGCAGATTCTACCAGAAGCAATATTTGAGTTTTCTTAATTACTGAATTTTAAATATGAAAAATTGATTGAAATGCAGCTTAATTTCAAGTAGTTACAGTTACACAAATTATTCCTCTTTTTTTCAAAATTTATAAGTACAAGTAGAACTCACAAAAATTTCAGTTTTCTTATCTGAATTTTCTGATGTATCATAATTCTTAAAGAGAAACTCCTTATGAGTTCTGGAAATACCAATGGAAATTCCTTTATTTCATTGTTAAATATTTGAGTTTAACAACTTTGACAAAATATTGCAATAACAATCACAAGTATGAATGCTAGTCATTTAAAGAAATAAGGGAGTACAAGTGAAAAGGTTTAACATTGACAAGTTTTTCAATTTTTCATTGAAGCTAAAAGAATCTTACATTTCTCAGATGCATTATTCTTACACAGAAATTGATTCAACCCCATCTTCAATCTCAAAAATGTGATATTTATTAAGAGAGAAAATAAGTTGTACATAAATTCTTGAGATTGCACCTATTGACTCTTGCTAAAATATTAACTTGCACCCCAGACTTTTTCAAATATCTTCTTTTCCAAGCTAGCATACATGATCATAAGATAGTTTTAAAAATTCAAAGAAAATGTTAAAATCCAAACCTTTTATTATTATTTAAAATAAATACATAAATAATTTATTAAAATGAAATGTTACAAAAGTACACTAATTTAAAAAGAAATAAGTGAATAAATTTATATAAACATATCAGAAAAAAAATTTAGCAACAACAATATTTATTTGCTTTTGTTAATTAGGAATTAAATTATGTAACAGTGTCCAGGAAAAACACACACACACATATATAGATTTTTTTTTTTTTAATTAAAAATTGGAGTAGATTTGAATATTGAAATTAAATCTGAGCATTTTGTTTACTGATGGGGAAATCTGATCTAGGACAGAAGTTGTACCCATTGAATCTGGGCCATCAGAAGACAATGGAAATGTTTTGAAATAATTCTTATCGATTAAAAATTGAAATAGAGCTGAGTAATCTAGAAGGAACTTTGGAATTCACATGGTTTTGGTTGAAGCAGCCAGAACCCCGTGATAATCGTGTTCAAAGTAGTAGGGCCTAGGGTCAGTTGTAACCAGCCTGATTTTTGTATATAAACATGTAGTTATGCTGAAAAAGAGGAGTCTGGAGAAAATTTTTGAAAAGGGAAGAGAGAATTGGCTTGGGCAAGCATTAAAAGGAGGAACATCACTGTGACTTTAAGCCCCGAACAGAAATCTTTATCCTTCCATTGCAAGAGTTATCTCACTGAGACGATTTAACAAGTTAATCACACACACACACACACACACTCTCTCTGCCTAGAATACAGTGTATGAGTTTTTATGTTAAATACTTTATTTTTATGTAACTCTTCTTGTTTTTCTACTATTCTTTTTGTAACATTAACAATGCAACCATTGAATAGTTGTTTGTCCGGCTTTATGCAGATTTTTTTTTTGCTGCATTCTAAATTCCCTAGCCATGTCTTCGTCAGTCGACAAGCCGGACAACACTTCTGTTTCCTGAATCAAACAATCATAATGTGGGTAGGAAGCAGGATTAAACCAGTGGACTGGTCAAATAATCTACAGATGCTCAGGGGACCTATGACCAACCCGTTAAGTTTGGTTAGGACCAAGCAGACACCTCAACCCAGAAAGGAAGATGCCGGAGGTTGAGGGGCTAGGGCGAAAGTGTTAGAATTACATCACTTATAATCCTCCATAGTTTACCTTGATTTTTACAGTTAGCATTAAGAATATTTTGAGCTTCTTTAATTTTAAAAATTTTGAAAAACCTAAATAAATAGACTGTTTAACTAATAAATCCAGCATCTACTCAAATAAGAGTATCCACTAAAAACAATGTTGAAGTAATAAATAAATCCATTCTTTTCTTTACATATATAGAATTAATACAAATATAAAGTTTGTCAATTACCTTCAGCAGCCTGACTCCAGAGTTTAATAAATGGATACTTGAGCAATCTTTCCATCTACTCATCAGGGGACATACAAATTCTACTGAACAATGTTTAGGAAGTTAGTAGTTGATTACTTGGATTTCATTTATATTATTTTTTGATTCCAGATATTTTAGCAACCTGGAGGAATTGTATGCAACAGCCCCTAATGATCCTACATCGGATTTTAATGCTCAAATGTAAGTGCTTCCAGTTTTAAAATTCATATAATTTTTTTATAACACTCAAAGATTTTTTTACAGCTCTGATTATTTTTTTTATTATGTTGAAAATCTCTTAAAAAAAAGACGAGTATAGGAAAACTTTTTGTTTCATAAATAGGTGAATTCTGCTAAAATAAATTAAAATGCCTGGCTTAATTTTTTATTTTGCTTTGTTTCTATTGGGTTGTAAATGATTGTAATGTTAAGTGAATTTCAAAGACAACATCACTGGTTTGCAATTTTTTACAAGTTGACTACTTCAGAAAGGAAAGATGTCAATTCTTATGCATTTTGGTATTCTGAATTTGAAAATGACCTTCAAATTAGATGATTGGCTCTAGATTTAGAGATACTTAGTCAATTATGTTATACACATGTGTAAATTAGTTAAAACAATGTTGCTTTGCAAAATCTGCTTTGATGTTCTGTTCTATGTACGCTACCAGAGCCAAACATAAACTCACCAAGATAGCAATATATGTATTTATTGGATAAAATACAATCAGAAAACTCTCTACAGAAATATATATTACTCTTCTTTAACTACCACAGAAACAATCCTGCCTACTATCAGAATGGATGACACTTTCTCCTAGATAGCAATACACTGTGACTCTTTGGCCTCACTCTCTCAAACAATGTCAAATGGAATGAGTACATCGAATCCATATCTACAACTACTGCTAGGAAGGTTGGGTCATGGAAGTTTTTTTTCTCATCAGAATCTATCTTGCACATTTATAAATCTACCATTCATCTGTGCATTGAATATTGTTACCATATCTTTTCGGGTGCTCATCTTGAGGTTCTTGACAAAATCCAATGGAGGATCTGTAATATAACTGATCCTGACTTTGCAGCCTACCATCAGTCACTTTCTCACCAACATGATGTGGCTTCCCTCTATCTTTTCTACAAATATTTTCATGGCAACTGCTCTGGCAAGGTTTTTACTCTGGTTCTTCGACCACATGTATTTACATGTGCTACTAGATTGGCATAAAGGTACCACTCTTTTACCATCAAAATAGTTATATGTACCTGTCTCTTCTACTCTAAGAATTTCTTTTCTCACACATCTACTTTGTGGAACACATTTCTGTTTGCTTGCTTCTCTGATAGCTACAATCTCCAAAAGTTGAAATGCAATGTCAACTGCCATGTTCTATCTCTTTGATTCCCATCCATCTCTTATCCTTTCTTCAACATCCCCTGTATCTTGTTTTTTCTCTCACTGTAACCCCCTGCACACTGGTGGTGGCCATGCTTTGCTTGGAGTGAAATAATTAAAAAAAAAAATGTACATGCACAGTTATTTGGCAACCACATCAGTTTGTCTTTTATAAACTGCAGCAGTCATCTCTGGTTACAGTCCAACAAGTCCAACAATAATCAGCCTGTATTGATGGATTTTTCCACCTGCCCTGATACCATTTTCTTCATTGCTGCAATGTCTTGATTAAATTGTTCCCTGTGCTTGTCAACTCACAGCACTGGGGGTGTAAAAAAAAAAATCAAAATAAGAAGTGGATACTAAAAATGTGTTACAGTCAAGATATTTGCATGCCTTTAGGGAGTCTTCCATTAGATTTTTGTAAATTTCTGCTCTTTCATTACCCAGAAATTTTGTTGCCACTGACTTGAATGCTCGTAATGCAATTTCTTCTTTCCCCTGTTAGACTTTGTCAAAATTTTCGTCCAAAAAAAAAAAGTATACAAATTTGGGGACCAACAAAGATATCTTCCTTTATCTTTGCTTCACTTATCCTGAGAAATGCATTTTGCATATACTTGAATGCTGCCTTTATTTTGTCTATAGACTTCCCAAAATATTTCAGAAGACACAAAGACGTGGTAACAAAGTTTTATTTGACTCAACTAGTGGTGTATTCTGAAGATTTTCCTTCCACATTCCAGTGATTGTTGTAGTGGCCAGTTTCTCTTCATGTCATGAGAACTTTGGTCTCAGCTGTTCCATTCACATAGAAAACCAAAGTGCTTAGTATATCCACCTTGCATTCTTAGCAAAAGAGCAACAGCCTTCAAATCTCAGCAAAATTGCCAGATGATCATAGTTGATACATATCAGTAGTAGTTTCATATTATCATAAGTTTGTTTTTTTTTTTCTTTTTTTCGTGTAGACTGCATGACCAACTGGAATTGAAGATAAAACATTACCCTTGTGTAACAAGGCAGCTTTGAAACTTCTCTTCAAGGAATCTATGACCAGCCTTCATTCTTCTGGGTTGTAACTGATGTTAAGTGATTGCATATGATCACTGATTTTATTGCAATACACCAAATCACCTTCTATGAACAAGAATAAGACAAGATTCCTGTGTTGATCACGGAAATGGGAAATCCTTACATCACCAGCTAATAGATTCCACTACAGTAACCTGGAACCTAACAGTTCTGCTTTACACTCTCCTTGATTTCCATCTTCCTCTTATTCTTTCTCTTTCTAAGACACCCACTGTACCTTCCTTTTTTTTTTTTTTTTTTTTTTCACTCTCATCTCATGTAATCCCCTGTGCACCAATGGCAGTACTGCCTTGCTTTGGGGTGAAACAATTATATAAAAAGCAAAAAAAAGGGGGGGGTTCCAAAGTTCTTTAGGTCTAAACTGTGTCTAGAGATTATATGCAAAAGAGGTATTGTCAAATGTTTTATGTAAAATTCATAGATGTGTGTTATCCTATGAAGTATTACTATTATGTATAGTGAGTAAGCATAAACAATTAAGTCCCAATTTTCAATTTTAGATTGATATTTAGTATTTTTTCAGTAATTATAGCAATTTGCCATGTCAAGAGATTATTTGCAAAAACTAGAATTTATTATTATGGCTCGTAAAAAAGAGCTAACAATGAATGAAAAGAACTATATAATCAAAGAAATTAGCAAAGGAAAGTCTTCGCTTCAAATTTCTAAGGATTTGAAAAGGGATAATTGAACAATCAAGAAAATATGTCAAATGGAAATTCAACCAAAGGAAAAAGTCTCAGGCTGAGTTCAGGAATTTAACAAAGCGAGATCTATCATATATTTGAAGAGAATTAATAAGAAACCCAAATGCATCAAGTGTGTTCATATTTGAGGCCGTCTGGAGCTGTTATGGTGTCAAGGGAAACAAGGTGTAAAGCATTAAGGAAGTTTGCTGATGTAAAAAATCAAATAAAGAAACCCATTTTAACAAAAAAAACACAAGGAAAGAAGATTGCAGTGGGCAAAAAAAATACATGAAAACTGATTTCAGTAAAGTGCTTTTTACAGATGAATCAAGGATCACCCTTGATGGGCCCAATGGATGTGCTTGAGGATGGGTTTGCGAACAACATTACTCAAGAACAATTTTTAAATGCCAACAAGGCGGTGGTGGGATCATGATATGGGCTGGGATTTTTGGTAATGAGCTCGTGGGTCCATTTAAAGTGAAAGACGGGTTAAAATGAATTCCTAAACTTACTGTGATTTTCTAGAGCAATATTTCTTTGAATGGCTTGATAACCAATCTTTAGCTAAGCGTAGATCTATGATCTTTATGCAAGACAATGCACCAAGTCATGCATCAAAGTTTACTAAATCCTGGTTGAAAGAAAAGGGATTTGTTGAAGATTCTCTTATGGACTGGCCTTCAAATAGCTGTGACTTGAATCCCATTGAGAACCTGTGGAGCATCCTCAAGAGAGATATTTATTTTAATGGAAGGCAATTTAACAGCAGCAAGTGTGACCTCTTGGAGACAGTTAAATTTGCTGCAAACAACTTACCAGCCACTAAAATTGCAAATCTAACATCAGATGTTGAGAATAGGCTGCTAAGAGTTATTGAAAAGAAAGGAGCATTTGTGCAATAAATTTTAGGAGATTCTTATTATTTTTTGTTATCTTTTATTTTTAAAATAAAATTTTTTTTTAATGTTTTTCCTTTTAAGAAATTGACGAATTTGTTCTAAAATCTTTTCATATTTTTTTTACATTAGTTTTACAAGGTATAATAATGTAAAAGAATCAAAATAAATAGTTGTGAATAAACTACTGACAGTCAAATTAGTCTGTTTTGTTAACTTAGTAAAATTTTTTCCAACCAAAAACAATAGTTTTCTCTATCACTATATATCTAAGTTAATAATATTGAGTAGAATCTAAACAGCGTCATAATAGGAATTTTAACATTAAAGACACAACTCTTTATACCAATTAATAATTTGCATATAATCTCTAGACGCAGTTTATTTTAGTCATGAGTTGTGGTTCAGAGATGGATGGATGTCTTGGCCATCTGAAGTTGATGGTTCAGGATCTGAGGCTTCATTGTCTTCCTCATCATCTGACTCCATTTCATATGATTTTGATGCTTTTGGGACTGATTTGTTTTTATTATAGTGAACATTATATAAAGCTAATGAAATATTTATATGTTACACTGTTCATTTCTTTTTCTCTGACAGTTCCTTAGCAATAGGAGACACCATGTAGAAGTAACCATCAGTGGCATCATGGGCACTGCAAAAAAAGTATAATTATTTTTTTTCTTCCTGAAATTTGTTGTACAGGTATTACAACATGGGTAATGTCCACTTGTCTTGGTCTTCAATTTTACATCCAAAATATAGTTGGTGAGCTTTTCTCACAATTGTTGTATTTCACTTTTGAGATGCAAAAGTCATTTCGCCACACAGATAGAAGTTATTGGATTTGTTCAGACATTCATGGGACATTTTTCACAGGTCAGTCACTTAAATGTGTGAAGACCTGAGTGGGAAGGAGAATAAGTGTATATAATGTTATTAAGCGGACAATAATTAGGCAAGGTCAACAATTTTGATGAAATATTATATAAGGCTAGTACTGTATTTTGAAATCCAGAGCCAATCAAGATATCATTTTTATTTTCATCACCCCAAAATTAGCTAAAATTGGCTACTTCTGTTTTTGAAGCTTTCATGTTGTACACTCTTCCCTAGCCTTTTCAACAGGAGTAAAGGTTTATCCCTTGTTTCCTGTTTAGGATTTGTTTTCCAGTTCCTTCTAAAAGTCTCTTTCATCTCTATACACCTAATGCTTGTCCTTTACTTTCCTAAAATAACTTCACACAGTAACCCACTACCTTGAGTGGCTCTCAGGTTTTGTATTGGGGAACATCATTTAAAAAAAAGAAAAAAAGGATACCAGTATAGTTCATGTTTTATACCAGCATGAAACAATAAACCTGTAGCCTGATACCTATCAGCTGAATTTTGGGATTTTAAATTTTCACTGTATAATATCAGATCAACAGGCTTTATGTTAAGAGCATTGATGAAGAAAGATTGTTATAAAAGTAAATACTTATTGAGTATTTTTTTTAATCATTAAACTGGCTTTATTGGTGAATATACATTTTTTTAACTGTTGGACTGCATTCTTATTTTCAAGTGAATTACTCTCCGCATATTCTTAATTGTATATAAGGTCTGATAAAAAAATATTGAGACTGTTGCTATGGTAACAGTTAAAGTGCACAGTGAAGCTGATTGGTACAGATTGACTTTGAACTCTGTTGCACATGCTCACTTAGTTATAACATTCTCACCCATTTTATAGCAGTGCTTAGGAGGAAAGTGTAGTGTGTGTTTGTCTTACTACACCACAGAAAACATTTTGAAAACTGTCATAACAGCCGAATTGTGGATCTGTGGCTATGACCATAAAACTAAGGCTCAGTCTTCACAGTGGAAGACCCCAAACTCTCCAAGACTGAGGGAAGCATGAATGAATCAAAACAATATGATGGCACTATTGACAGTTTTCTTTAGCTATTAGAGCATTGTCCATCATGAGTATTGTCATATGCCTGCCTTGACAATAACCATTAAGATGATTACACGTCAATTCGGGGATATTTACATTTCCATATCTATGGACAGATATGAGTTATCTCTCCTAGAATATGACAAATGGACAATGATAAACAAAGATAAGAAAATGAGAACACTGTTCGATTAATATAATTGAGCTGTAATCTTCCCAGGTCTGCTTCACTATCAACACATGCACTGACCAACAATTCAAGGATGAACGACAAGGCGAAATGATTTAAGATTTTAATAAGTAACAAAATATTAAAATAAAAAAAAAGAATATAAGAATGTCCAATGACCTGAACCTCAAAACTTATGTTCAGATGCTCAACTTAGTCGAAATAACAATTTATGACAAATATTCACAAATATGAACAAATGCAAGAGATTAACACAAAATACAAATGGGGAGAATCATGTAAGATTATTATTGGCACATATGGTATGGTGTTTGTGGCAGCATAATATTCGTGAAAGTGTATATATTTTCTAACACGGGCCTAAGAATATAATAATTTATCTTTATATCAGTTTATTCTGTTTTGTTTTACTGTCTTTTCTTTTTCTTTCTTTTTCTTTGTACAAATTTGGACTCAATCATGGTCAGCTTGAAATGTATGTAGCTGCGACTTTCTTTACTTTTCTTTTACTGTTGTATTTTCACCATACAAGTATTTTGGCAATATCTGCAATCTTCTTTATTTCTTTCTTCAAACAAGCGTTGTATTTTCCGCACAAATAATTCTGTGGTTTCTTCTCTTCACTATCTCTTTGTCCACATGTAATCTCTGCGTTGCTATCTCTCTTTCTTGATAAACAATTTGTCTTCGTCATCTTCTTGTTTTAGCAAGTAAGAATTTATACACTTGTATTTCTTATCCAGAGTTGCTTAAGATGAATTGGTCAAATTACGCCATTATCTCAAATGCGTTTTCCTTTTCATTCATAAGTTATCAGCGCTCAGCAATCGTGACTTGTTCATTCAAGATCTGATCTGCAACTGACTTCCAATCTCTGCTTTCCACGTGACTTGTCTTTTGGCGTGGGCTTTAGCTCCTGCAGCTTCATGACCTCATGTCTAGTCTCTGTCTATTTCCTGTCTAGACATTTGTTACTAAGGGTATCTGGGTCAACCAACTTTGACCTGCTATCCCAAAACTGAATTTAGGCTCCCACGTGACCGTCTCCTTGTTACCACGCCGAGACCAATCTTAATATATTTGTGTGTGTGTGTGGCTGGCTGGCTGGCTGGCTGGCTGGCTATCTATATATCCGTAACAGTATGCCCTACCTGGTCAGTCAGTAAACAAGGAGTGCTACAGTGATATTTTGCTGGATGCTGTCTGTCAGAAAAGGAAAGTTACATGTGTCTGGGGAGTGGCAATTCCACCATGATATTACACTTGCCTGTTCAGCTCAGCTTGTGCAGCAGTTTTGGTTAAGCTCACATTTTCCAGATCTCACCCCTTGAAGCTTTTTTTCTCTTTTCCAAAAATCAAATTCCTCTTGAAGGCTCATGGCCACAATATGTTGAAACACCAGTTCCTGTATGATCACCGAAGTTAAGCAACGTAAATTTTAGTCAGTAACTATAGCGGGAGACTGCTTTGGGATATCAGCTGCTTTAAGCTTGGATCTACTGATGGTGCAATGGATAATGACTCGGTTGTTAATCAAAGAGCAGAGTTCCAATTCCAGTTGGGTTTTTTATATTTGCTTGCATGTAAATAACTTTGGGAAATGTAAAAATCCATCTCTCTTCCTCACGACTATGGGTTAAGACTTGCATCACTAAATCACCATTATCTAAAAAAAAAAAAATTCTTAGAATCTAAAAATATTTTCTGGCTTTGAAAAACCTGCAAAGGGATGATAAGCCAGAGAAAATGAATCAATCATTAAAAAAAATCCCACTTTAAAGGAACAAGATTTCAAGATGTCAAGGTAGGTGATAGCTGTCCCAAAACAGGAGTTCCAGGAATCCTTCCATTGAAAGAGACAACACTGGATAAAATGTGACTTTAGAAGGGGTCTATGTCAAAGGACATTAAATGTTCTTTTTATAACATCAGTTCCAGTATTTTTTAATCACACCTTGGACAAATAAATTTTTTTTTTTTTTTAAATTCAGGGCAAAATTGTCTTATGGTCTTCTTTCTGGAGATTATTCCAAGCCTCCCAATGAGGATGAAGCAGAAGAAGCTGAATATTTGTCGGTAAGGTTTTCTGATGGGAAATGTGTTTCTGAGTTGCTTTTATTTTTTTTGTAATTTTTAATTTTTTTTTTTTTTTTTTTTTAAAGAAATACCTGCAGATTTTAATATTAACTTAAACTTCTTTATGATCAGCAAATTCATGATAAAAATAGCATATATATGATTTGAATGATAGATAACAATCAAACTTTCTTCTCGCTGCTGTAAAGAAAGCTTTCATGCCTTTTATCATACAGATATCAGTGATGTAGTCTTTTGGTCTTTGATTGAATGTGAACTGTTTACAGTTGCCATGCCAGACAGTTGAGCGCCTTCCGCATGAGATGCTTGAGAATGTTGCTCCGCATCAAATGACAGGACAAAGTTTCAGGCATAGAAGTATTCTAGCAAACCCAGATGGAGAGCATCCTTGTCACACTCATGCACTCCCAGCTTTGATGAGCTGGCTATGTATATCGCATGACAGACAACCACTTCCCAAAGCGTCTCTTCTATGGGGGAGTTCAAGGAAGGGAAACAATCTCATGGTGGACAGAGGAAGTGCTTTAAGGACACCCTCAAAGCTTCCCTGAAACACTTCAACATCCTCCACCCCTGTCTCCTGGGAAGAAGCTGCACATGACTGCCCTGTCTGGTGCACTGCAGTCAAAACAGGCGTAGCAGACTTTGAATGGCAATGCATCCAAGAACTTCAGCAAAAGCAACAATGCCAGGACAGGTCATACTCCCCTTCCCAGCCAGACATTCCATACCCACACAGCAGCAGAAAACTCAGAGCAAAGATTGGTCGGATTAGCTATCTCCACACCCATAATGTCTAGTAGCAATATGTGAAGGAAAATGGTCATCTTTGCTCGTGAAGGATGAACATCGTTATCATCAGGAATAATTCCATATTTGCTATGCTTGGATTGATGAGGAGTCTGTTGGAATTCCACTTTTAGATCAGTGTACTCAGTTCTAAAGTTTTTTTTTTTTTTGTTTTTTAACTTGTAGCTGAGAAGAGATGGCTGGTTTTTACTATTGTTTTTAAATTCAGGCTTATCCTTCTCTCCTTTAGCACACTTCATTTTTTCTATAATTGTTTTTCCTGCCACTGTATTTATTTTTTTTAAATTTATTTTTTTAAAAATTTATTTTATTATTTTTTAAAATTTTTTGAGAGAGCTAAACACATGAGCTCCTACTGTATTAAAATTGTTAGAATTTTCTTTGTATTGTGTGTACAGACTTGATTTTTTTCTAGTATCCACTCAGTACATTGTTCTTGTTATCACCTCTGCCACTTCCCAAACAATATCTGCCTGAGTAAATCCCTCAAAATCATAAGTCTGAATCTAATATTTCTATAATAAATGCTTCTTGAAATGCAGAAGCAGCCATTTTTGAGTGGGGAAAAATGGATGAAAAAACAAAAAAAACCCCAAAAAACAGCCTATATTCAATTTAAAAATTATGCACCTCATGTCGAATGTAGAACTATGCAAATGGTGTGTTGGGAAATGGAAGTTTACCCCTGTTCTGAATTGAAAGTAGGTTGTATCCAGCTTAAAATAAAAATTAATTTAATGAAGTACATATTTTAGGCACTCCTCCTCTCAAGGTGACATAAGGTGCCTACAGTATGTTAAAGTTTTTAAATTGGTTGACAACAATGGCTAAAGAACCCAGCCTGTAAGGTTTCATTATGATTAACAGTACATAAAATGGAATCAATCAAGTTCAAATTTTTGTTGAGCCAGTTTATCATTTTATGAGAAAATGTTAGAACGAAAATAAATTCTGTGAAGAGAAGTGATAAAAATAAAATAAGATTGCTTTTTTTTTTTTTTTTAAGAAATTGAACATCTTGATTTAATTTCTAATTGTAAATGTAAATGACACTGTATCATAAAGTGATAAGAATAATCCTGTTTTCATCTTCATATAGTTTGAAACTGTTATATTTATGTAGCAGACTAGATGAAGGTCTGCTATATTTATGGGTAAAAGTGTTCAGTATCAGTGATAGAGAATGTGCAAATGTAAAAGTGGACATGGAATTCAACACAGTGGTGACAGTCTGAAGATTGTGTTTAAGCATGAAACAGACTTTCACCACTGGGTGTGACCTCTACATATAGTGTCAACAGAGATTAAATTTTTGTAACTCACTGTCATCACCATCTATTTTTCTTCTTAATATTATCACTGTAATTGATTGCAAATAAAACTCGCTTTCTTTCCAATATATTAAAATGTCATAAATCTGTATTAAATGTGCACAATGAAATTTTGTTTATAACTGATTTAAATAGTGGTGGTGAGGGATATAATATCCAGCAATCTTTTGCTGAAATATGAATTTGTCGTTTTGTATGCCATCAGATGTTGTAAATTAAGTGTTTTTTATGTTATGCTACCATGGAGAAATTTCTTTCATATATATATATATATATATATATATATTTTTTTTTTTTTTTTAAGAATTGATATATTTTTTCAAAATAAACTCTTTCTAAAAATGAGTAAAGTTAATTATTTTTACTCTACTCAATATAAAGACTATATTAGTGTCTGCACGTTTTTTTTTTTGTTTGTTTTTTTTTGTTTTTTTTTTAATAAATTCCAAGATAAAAACTGATTAATAAACAATAAGCTTTTTACTGTATTTGAAAGATGAAGGGTTAAGTAGTATATCAGTTTGAGTTAACTTCTTCCTACAAATTATTTGCTTAGCTTAGTCTGGCACAAGGCTTGAGTAATGAGTCACTCAGGATCATAATCATGTTCTCATTTAAATTCCACTTAATAGAATTGCAATTAATTTTTCTTTTTTTTTGTTTTTGTTTTTAAAGCCTCCCAAGGGAATTCGGCCGCAGATGTTTAAAAATCTCATTGGAAGAGGACATGCGGAATTTTCATCAAAACGACAACAAGATGCACAGGATTTTTTCCTTCATTTAATCAATTTTATTGAGGTAAATTATATCTTCTTAATGGAAATGAGAGTAGCACATGTTTCTCCTTTCTTTTCAACAGGTTTAATAGAAGCAAGAATATTGACAGGCATGAAGGGGTCTTTGTTTTTATTTTTTTATTTAAAAAAAACTTTTTTCTTTTTTTTTTCTTTTTTTTTTCTTCTCTCCCACCTCTTTTTCCTCTCTCCTCTTTTTCCTCTCTCTCCTCTTTTTTTTTCCCTTTCTCTCTGTAAAATTTTATGTGATTAGCCATTTAAATTAGCAGTTTAAGTTTATTTTGGAAAACATTTCTTAATTATTTTTAAGGTTAGTGGCTATAATAATATTTCATCCCATACTTGTGCTTTTTATTTTATATTATCTTTTCTTTTAATTCAAAGGATTGTTTACAAGTCATATGTTTAACAAAAACAATTTTTGGCATTAAATAACCAACAGTGGTTGATATGCCGTTAAAATGGAACATTTGTCTATACTTCTGGGATGATGTAGTATTTACATTGTTCAGACTGTTGCTCTCATCTTTATGATGTTTCGGCTGTTGTACGCTTTGGCCTTCTATAGGTGATTGAAATTTTGATCACTGGGGTATATTGTTCTCATTCCATGAGCCAAGCCTTTTCTGGTTGTCTTAATTATCTCCCTTTAACTCAACTCTCTTTGTTTGCCACTACTTAGTTGGGGGATAACTTAAAGAATTGAGTTGAAGAAAGATAACGAAGATATCTTGAAGTATAATGGCTGATGGAACAAGAACAATATACTCCAAAGATTTAAATAAAGAGTTCGGTTTGAAATTCTAATCAGTTTAAGAAGGCCAGAGCATACCAATGGCTGAAACGTTGTGAATATAGCAATAAAGATGAGGACAACACTCCAAACATTGAAAATAATGTAAAGTGAAACAATAAAAAAATCAGTTATCTGCAATATCATATTTATGATAAGTCTGTATTTGTTAATTTTTCAGCGGCAATCTCGAAGTGGCTCAAAGCCAACAGACTGCTTCAAATACAAAGTTGAAGAAAAAGTGAAATGTGTGGCTTCTGGAAAAGTCCGATACACGTATAGAACTGACTGCATTTTTGGTGTCCCTGTGCCTTTGGAAGCTGCTACTAATAAAGGTAAAAATTAGTTTTAACCATACTTTTTTTTTTTAATCATTTCCACTCCAAACAAACAAGACAAAGCCACTAAGATGGAGTTACTGGGTGGGAAAGAATACAAGAAAAAGCAAAGCGTTGTTATAGAGAGAAAACAATAAAAGAACAATAATTCAGAAGACAACAATTGACATTGCATTATTGACTGAAAATTGTGAAACCAGAAGAGTTTTGACAAGTGAAAAGTGTGATTGAAGAAGCTGTTAGCATAGAACTTAGTTACATTTAATCATTTGAACTGTAAAATGATGAGATCTGTCGGTCAGTTAAGTGCCATATGTGAAACACGCTTGAGCAATCATGTCTCGAAGGAGACATGACAGACTGGGCAGAAGATTATCCTGCATTAGGTTGCCATTGTTTTCTGCGGTAGACTGGTTGCCAGCCAAGGCTATAGAACCCAATCTATCCTGTTATTTAACCCATAACTGGAAAGAAGAAACGGATTAATACCTTTCCCAAGGGTATTTGCGTGTAAGTGAATGCAATGAATTCAACTGGAATTCGAACTCGGCTCCCCGATTTCTTGTTCCGAGCCGATATCCACTGCACAACAACCTTCAGTCTAGTACTGCATCTAAATTCATAAAGTCTAGATACCAAAGAAGAAAGTTTATTAGAACAATTACATTGAAAATATTTATAGAAAAAGTACAGGGAACAGCAGTGGTAATGTGACTGAAGCTGAGATTGAGGATTTATTTCTAAAATATACTACTTTTATGTCGCTTCGTTTTGGTATAATTAGAAGATAACACAAACTTGAATTAATGATGTTTATTTTTGGTATAAAACTTTAGGTTTTTACATCAAGTTACAACCTTTAAATTTTGTGTGGATACAGTAGCAGACTAGCTAAATTCTCTTCACTGTGGGATGCTAGTAGTAAACAAGCCTATCCCTTCTGGACTCTAGTGGTCAACTCTAGCGTCTTCCCCTTTTCAAATCTCCTACACCAAATTACTGTCCTTAACTCCTACTTCTTACTCCTACCCTTACTCCTACCAAAAGAAACGGTTCCTTATTTTGCCGCCCAATTTTGAATTCTTGGCGTCAGTGTGTCTATTTTTTTCTATTTTTAGAACACTTGCCATTTTATAAACCATAACACTATTTTTATGATAACTCAAACATTTACAGTATTTACATTATTCAGACTATTGTTCTCATCTTTGTTGTCATTTATTTGATGTTTTGGCCGTTGTACTCTCCAGCCTGCTAGGAATTTTGAACTGAACCCTTTATTACAATCACTGGTGTATGTGAACTATCACTACACAAAAATTTTCATGTTTCAGAACAATAATGTTCTTCAGGTGATATTTTGAAAATAAATGGTGAAAATGATTTATTTAGAAAATATAAGATGAATTATGGTTATTCAGAAAATTAAGGAGGACTGATTGGTGGAAGTAAACAATATGATTGTAGGTGTGTCAATATCGCTCAATCAAAGGTGAGAATTAGGTTGAACTAGAGTTGAAAAATTAGGTCACCTGAAGAAGAACAATACTGTTCTGAAACATGAAACTTTTTTGCGTAGTGATTTAATGCTTTTATAAACCATTGTAATAAAAAAATTACAATATTAAGCTCTACTTTGTATTGACCACTCTTTATAAAAGTAAATGCATGAACAGTGGGTTTTAATCTGTCTGTGCTTTCCCTTCCTTTGTGTGTGTGTGTGTGTATATATATATATATATATATATATATGAGAGGGAGTTTTTACTGTTATTATAATCTGATTGTCACTGTTTCAGTAGAAACTGAATGCTAACAACAGTTTGTATACTTGGCCTGTGGCAATTGAAGTTTAAATCATTGAAACTAAATTAATCTGTTTCTCCTTTCAAACATGATTATCAGTCAAGAAAGGACACATTAGGTTGAAACTTCAATATATTGATGAAAAATTCTAAAAGAATTCAGTAATTTCAAACCATGTTAGATGGAACCTTTTTATTGTTTAATCACGTTAACAGTGAACTTTAGTAGAAAATAATTTTAAAAAATATAAGCTCAATAAGAATAAATATTTTCAGTTCAAAATTTAAAAATTGTTCTGTATTTTCTAATAATTTTCAAACATCATATTGTTGGAAATTGTGGAAAATATCCAAACTTTTCAACAAACACTTTCTAAAATTTGGAAAAAAAAAATTTATTTGGGCGGATTGTATACTTCTTTACAGTCTGTTTGTGTCAAATTGTAAATAAATGTGTGTTTGGCTGGTCTGTCTGAAAAGGGGTTAATAACCTTTTTGTCCCTCCAGCTATGGGAGAAATAGCAATGCAATCTAGGTTCTCTAGCCTTAGGTGGCAACCAGTCTAAGAGAAGGCAGTTTCTCAATTTAAATTGGTCTGGTTATTTCCTGCAACTGATTCTCCACTTGCTATCTTGTCTCTGGATTCTTTACAATCATGCACTTGCTGTTATTTAAAAAGAACCATAATTGTCATTCCTTGCAGTAGATAATGATGTTCTGTACAAGGCTGAAGAGCCACTCAAAGTAGAGGGTTGCAAAGTAATAAGCACAGTTTATGTGGTAGAAGATTAACAGCTGATCCTACTTTTGTACAGGTTAAGATTGTAGTGATTGGGAAAGCATCATCTTGGGAGTTGGTTCTACAATGTATTGGTTTGTGGGAAGAAGCTGCATAAGCGGAACTTATATCTCACCAATGGAATATGAAAGGGGTGAGGGTGAATTAGTGGGTCTTAACTGTGAGTATTATATCCACATTAAGGAATATACAGTGTAACCTTGATATAAGAGAGTTGTCGGGACCGGATAAAAGTTATCTTATATCCGGGTTTGGTCTATTTTATATACATTACCACAGACTCTAATTTGGGACTAGATAAAGCTCTCTTATATCCGGGTTTCTCTTATATCTGGGTCTTTTATATTCCGGTTATACTGTAGTTTATATATTAACTTTAGAGATGTCTCTGAAAGGATAATTTTGTATATAACTTCTTCCTCTCTCTACAGAAGAATTCATAATTGCTTACTATTAGTTTTGGTGCATCAGTACATGGCGAATGCTCTAAAAATAATGCCTCCTCTTTATTTCAACAGAACTAAATACAGTTGGCACAATAACAGCATTTGATATACCAATTTTTTTTTTTTTTTTAAGTTATTTTTCCACTTTTCTGAAACAGAAATGATGATGTTACTAAGAAAAGGCTGTCAATACATTTTGCATTCTACTGAACATGGCTGTGTTCACATCCACTGTTTGGTCTTCATGAATGTCAGTGGGTGCTATTTTTCTGCATTGAGGGAATAACACAAAACTGTTTTGTATGTTCTTTCATGTTGGATGTTATTTAATCAAATAAGCTTTACATAAGCATGGTGAAGTTCATGCTGTGGCTCTAGATATTACCAAAGGCGTTTGACAAGAGTTTTGGCATGCTGGTCTTCTGCACAAACTTAAGGGCTGCGGTATCTCTGGATGAATATTTGGCTTAACCCAATTGATCTTAACAAATCATGTAATGAAATTTATGTTGAATGGCCATACTTCTAGATAATTTCACATCGATGCAGGTATCTCTAAGGGCTCTATCCTTGAACCTTGTTTCTCATCTTCATCACTGATCTTCTCGATGTCATCTGTTTTCAACTAGGTATTTATACAGGTGACACAACTATTTATTTCTGTCTTAGTGGCAAGCCCGACCGATTCAACAAAAAACTGGCAACTGCTCTCAAAAAAACTACTGTTTAACTGGGGCAAGGGATGTAAATTGTAAATTTTAACACCTCTAAAACATTCATTTAATCTTCATAGTGAACCTTTTCTGATTGCCATCAGCATGGCTGATAGTAACATCTACTAGAGCAACTCTTTATGCTTTGGATTCATGTTTTCAACTGACATGAAGTGGAGTGATTATATTGAATCAGGGTTTACTGCCAGAAAAATTGATTTGTGTTGTGCCAGACAATTTTTCTCATCAGAATCCATCTTGCACATTTACACTGCATGCCAGAATTTTATGCAAATCGATTTCTTTTGTTCTAACTCTGATAGTTTTTAATAAAAATTAGTGAAACTTGGCACATTGTATGACAACACTAACACATGTGCAGATCTAAAATTCTAAGCTAATCTGTGCAATAGAAAACAAAGGGCAGCTATTTTGGTGACTTGCGGACTGTTTCAGCATGCCAACATTATATGCAAATCATTGCTAAAGTGTCAAATATGGTGAAGTGTTGACGGAAAATTAAAAGAATGATTACTTTAGGAATGTGTAATTTGAGAACAACAATAATACAGAGCAAACATCTTCAATATGGTTTCATAGTACAATCAATATTGTACATAATTGCCATTTTTATTAACAAGAGAAAAAAGCCTTTGGTCCATTGAAGATGTCAGACTTTCAATTTCTGGCACGCAGTGTATAAATCCACCATTTATTTGTGTATGGAATACTGCTGCCATATCTGGTCTGGTGCTCATAATATATATATCTCAAGATTCTTGACAAGATTTGAAGAAGGGTCTGTAATCTAATCGATCCTGAGCTGACATATCGCCTTTAGTCACATCTTCACCAATGTGACTTCCCTCTTATTCTACAAATATTTTCATGACATGTGTTCTAATGAGCTTTCCTCTTTGGTGCCTTGGCTGTATGAAGTTAAGTGTATTATTAGATTAGCAACTAGGTCTCACCGTTTTACTGTTGAACTAGCTAGAGGCAGCCAATACTTCTACTCTTGCAGTTTCTTTACTCACATTTCTTGCTCGTGGAACTCCTTTCCTATTTCTTGTTTCCCTGCCTCTTACGATCTTTAGAAATTTAAATGCAATGCCAATCACCATCTTCTGTCTTCTTGAATCTTGTTCTTTTATTGTCCTTTTCTTTCACTCTCTGAATAAACACCCAGCTACAAAATACAGCTAAAACCAAATTACATTGATATGATGATATACAAGTGCACATCAAAAAGACTTTACAATCAGATGAACGCTTTTCTAATTTAACACTAACTTCCCAGTAGGCTGATTACATTCAATGCCTCTAAAACTAAATGGGTTACATTCCATCACCACTGATCAAAACCTTGAACTACCGTCAGTCATGATGAATGGATGTCTCCTCTAGGAGGCCCCTTGCCTCGAGAGGATATTGGGCATCAGACTCAAACCTGAACTCAAGTGAATTTCCTATATACGATCCATCCAATGATGCAAGTAAAATGATCGGCTCCCTATACTGCTTCAGTAAGTACCTAACTCTTCATGTTATCTTCTACAGATCAAGCCAAAAATGGAGTATTGTTGCCATATTTTGGCAGGAGCTGCCCAGACCTCACTTTCTCATCTTGATAGTTCAAAAGCCTCTCCAAACTCTTGTTGAAGAATTATCTTCCACCTTCCAACCTCTCTCACAGGCAGAATGTGATGAGTCTCTCACTACTCTATCGTTAATTCCATGGAAAGTTCTCAAATGAACTGCATCTGGTTCCACCAGGCTTGACCTTTATGGCTAGGATCCACCATGCCACTTAGGTGGTAGAAAACCACCCATATCCTCTCCATATTCCATTGGTAAAAAGTAAGTTCCACTCAGCTTCTTCCCACAAACCACAGACCTATGGAACAGACCAGTAAGAGGATGTTTCCTAACCACTGCAATCTTGACCAGTTCAAGTCTAGAGTTAATCGTTATCTTCCCCTTGTATTCATATACACTACCCCTTAATGTAACCCTCTACCTTGAATGACGCTCTGGTTTTGTAAATGGGGAACTATACTGTAAAAAAAAAATCATCCCCATCCTTATATAACAACAATTTAAAAAAATATAATTTGTCTGCAAAATACAGAAAATATAAACAAATCTTAAAACTACTTGATTTGGCATAAAATGACCTGTTGGGTTGGTGTGTCAGTGAAATGACTCTAAAATAAATCTAAAAATCTTTCATTCTTGGTAACCACATGCATCCTAGTGGCATTATTACTTTGCATGGGTGAAATAATTTTAAAAAATTTTTTTTTTTTTTCAATCTCATAACTACCAAGATAATGTGTTAAAAATAGCTTATATTAAACAGCTCAGCAACTGGCCCTCTAAAATTAAACACGTTTTGTGTTTCTAATGTCTGCGAGATGGGCTTGTTTAGATTTATGCTTTCTTGATTTTGTTTGGGAATAAAAAAAAATCAAAGGTAATTAAAATTTGGAAGTGTATTGTAATTTCTGTTGTGAATTGTACTTTATATTAATTATTTTCCAGTGGAAGTTTCTGCATATGAAGCAAAGAAAGCTCAGTTAGAAGCCCAAGGTCAAAAAATGTAAGTCTTTGTTATATATCAGGCTCGTTACCAAAAGATGCCAATGTTTTTGCCATTCTACCTGTCAAGTGCTAAACAATATTAATTACATAAAGTCTCCTTTTTGAAGTTTATGCCTCATCTTTATTTTGTTCTCATAATGCTGTAACTGATATCCATTTTCCAGTCTTGGCTAAGGGAGCTGCCATTGTTCATCGGTCTGTTCGTGACAGGGGGGGGGGATGAACAAACAAAACATCGGTGCTGAATGTATTAACTCCTTGAATTTCAAATGTTTGGAAATTTACCTAAAATTTTTGGAACTGTGAAAAATCTGAAGTTTACACTTTGTTTAGTACGCCCTCCTCAACTGCAAAGAATACAAGAAAATACGCAACAAATATTATGATTTAAAAAACCTTACCCTGCTTTTCAAAAATGTATCTGCTCCTCAAATAATAGACTACCTGAAAGAAGTAGGCTGCTTCCAGCACTTATAGAACAAACCAGAATACATCTTATCTATAAACTATATCTTTAAAAAAAAACAAAACAAAAAAAACAATGTTTACCCTGAAAGTATAAAATTGCATACAAAACATCTGTAGTTAGGGCCGTAAAGTTGTGTATAAAATACTTAGATTTTGCCATTGAGTAGTTTTCTGAATACCTCTGTCAAGTAACAAGGTTTTTCTGGTTTGAGACAATATTTGTATGGATTATAGTTTTATTTGTTTACTGAAAATAAAGAGAAACCTATTTTTTGGAATATACAAATACAATTTTTTAATATGAACTTATTTATTTGGTTTTTCAAGATGAAACTTTTTAATTTTTTTTGTTTCATTTTTATTTATCCTATGAGTGGGCCTGTGCTGTCAAAAATGATGGCAAAATATTTATATCAATACACTGTCTAAAATGATGGCCACATATATATAGATGTACCTACATTAAGACATAAGGAAAAAAAAAATCAAACCCCTAGGTGTTACAGGAGAGAAAAAAATTTGATATACACGCTAAAAAGTCTGCCTCCTTCTACCAAGCGCCCATAGCTCAGAGGTAGAATCGCCGACTGACGCAAATTCGGTCGGGTTTCTATCCTGAGTAAAAAGCAATTGGCTGTCTAACCGTACTAATGAGCTGTGAAACAGATCTGTCTGAAAGGGATGACATATATATCATCCCCATACAAGCCTGTTTCACTGTGTTACATCTCATCGGTGTGGCTAGACATCTGATTACTTCCAGCTGTGATCAAAACTTGACTGATATGGCATCAGTCAGAGAGTCTACTCCTAAGCTATCAGTGCACGGCTGAGAGCAGATTTTAACATGTTATATATACACACAGTGTATACACATACCAGTGATACACACACAACTATCTTTATTATGATAAAGAGGATATATATATTCTTCACTATTCAGTGACCTAATTATTGCAAAATAATAGAATAAGTTAATGTTAGAGAGCAAACATGTAGCAAGAGCTTTCTTAACTGGTCATAAAGAGAATGAACTGGGCCAGTGCTGCATTGCTATTGTTTCTCTTTTCATAAGGGTGACAGAAGGGAAATGCACACACTCACATAAATAAATACACAACAGTCTTTCTTATAATTGAGAGGATAAAAGCCAGAAAGATTATTCAAAACCGCTATATATATAAAAAGAAAATTTTAGGTAGTTTTTGTTACTGTGTCTGTACTGTGAGATTTTCAATGTTCAACAAGTGGGTTAAGTATGTTTTGGATTTGATGGCAAATAAGATTTTCTAGCATTTCAACAAGAAATACCAGAAATGATTTTGAGGATTGTATATCAAGTGTTGCTAGACCATCAAACCTAATTGGCTCAGCTCAAAGCCAGTTTCATTTCAAGCATTTATTACAGATATGTAGAAATCTAATCATTTGGGCGGGAGAAGGAAATGGTTTTCATATTTGTAGCAGCAAGGAAGAATGGCTGTGATTAGTATATGTTTAGTGTGATGGGTGGCGGAAATAGCAGACAGACAAGTATTTGGTGGCATCTGTTGGGTGCCAGAAATGAAACAAGGGTTTTTGATTTTGTTAGAACTTCATTTGACCTAATAAGGCCAGTTCAAAATCAGTTTCTTCACACTCCGCCCATGTCTATTGAACAGGTGAAGAGCCTCATCCCTTGTTTCCTGTTTAGGTTGTGGTTTCCGGTTTTTCTCTTTTCCAATCTTTTCACTCTTACGTAGCCCCCTGTGCATCAGTGGCATTTTCGCCTTGCTTGGGGTGATATGATTAAAAAAAAAAATGTGGTTATTACAGATGTTAGAGTTTTAATAATTGGGGTGGGAGATGAAAATGAAATGAGTGTTTTTGATTTTGCAGCTGATAAAAAAAATGCTGACTTGGCTTGTGGGTCCTCAGAGTGGAAAACTTTTCATGCAATGAAGGGCAGACACAGACCTTCGTGCCCATAAAAAAATGTAGTATCAAAAGGATGTTTTTTCTCTTGGCACCACTGTTATTTCTTCACTCCTTGACAATGTTTATTGATTTAACAAGTGATTAGAATTGGAAAAAAAAACTAAACATCTGATGAAAGTGAATTGATAACATTTTTTTGTTCATGAGCATTTACAACAAAAATATTAAACACTAGATTGTTTATTTACAAGAATAATTTTATATTTCCAACATTCTAAAAACTAATACTTTTATAAGTAAAAATTCCTAAGAAGCCACCCATGTAGGTACTGACCAGGCTTAATGTTGCTTAGCTTTAGTGATTGGAAAAGAACTGGTGTTTTAATGTGATAGGGCCATAATCAATGAACTTTGACATATGGCAAACATGGAACTTTGGGTCTGTCAAAAGGATGGTTTTGCCCTTGACACCACTATTATTTTAACTACCTTCACTCCTCAGCAATGTTTATAGTTTTAAAAAGCTAGTAGTAGAATTGGAATAAAACTTCAACATATAATGAAAGTGAATTTATGCATTTCTTTTTTTTGTTCTTGAGCATTTACAACAAAAATATTAAACTTTGCAAATTTTTATTTTTTAGACAGTATATATCAGGTCTTCACCTTTACTATGAAAATGTATTTCAGGGATTTTTACTATAAAAATGTATATTTTTTTTATTTTCTTTATTTTTGTGTGGGAATTCACTATAGAGAGGACCCTAACAGGTGCTATTACCCCAGGTTAGGCTGAACCTGGGAACAGCAGCAATTATGAGTTGGTTCCATACTCATGAAAATCTCCAATCTCCCGATCACAGGCTTTGTTGCTGGATGAGTTTATTGTCAATCTATTTTTGGGGGACCTGCTTCTATGACAAATGTTTTCCCAACATTTTTTTTAGCCTGCCGTTCACACTTTCTGTATTTTATAATTATGATGATTTTTAGCACATCATTTGATTAATTTATTTTATTTTTTAATCTCTTTCTATTTAACTAAAAAGAACCTGACTTTTTTTTCTTTTTTTTTTTTAAACAGTAAAATTGCAAACAAAAGAATGTAGTTTAGAAGTGGGGTGAGACACAAAAAGGCGAGATTAAGTTCTTCAATTTTTATTAGAATTACAATTAAAGTTACTAATTGTCGCAGAGTGGCTGACACCTCTGCAGCATTCTCAATGGTGGAATGACCCATAGCCTGAAATGGTCTATTTAAGTAAAGAATAATAGCATTCAAGGAGTAATATTCAGAGTGATTACTTTGGCAACTATTGTAATCTAAACCCCTTCTATCTGTGTTGTAAGTTCTGTTGTGTGTGTTATTGTAACTATTGTACTGTTCTGTGTATATTCATTTACACTGGATATTGTGCTGATTAATACCACAGCACACTTTCTCTGTTGTGTATTGTATTCACCTTGGTGATACAACACTAATACTAGCTTGTAAAATTCTATACCTCGAATGTGGGTGATTGTATTGCACTAATTTTATAATTATTCATTGTTTAAAAATTTCTTGCTTGTGAGTGTAAGTACTGTTAAACCCGGTCAGTATTTTCTTATGGCACATGTGCATAAACGGATTGCATGATGTACATTTCATACCAGATTCTGTTGCTGCTGTTTTCTTTGGCTTGTTCATTTTTTCCACTTTTTAAAAGGGTCTGAAAAATCCTCTTTTTAGATCACCATCTGCTTATGTCACATTTTTCTTAACCTCCTTTATGGCATTTTAATGGCATTTTCAACTTTGGGAAAACCTAAGACACAGAAAGTTAAATCCAAACTGGGAGTGACGAATCTGAGTGGTGTGATTATTTTGTTAAAACAAAAAAAACAAAAAAAATCCCATACAAGACATGAAGAATCCATTAACTCTATGGATATAACGATCATGCAGTACACAAGTCCCATTGCTGATTGAGTAACCCCATGGGAGAATGGTTGTTCACAGATATGCAGTAATTTTCCTTCTGGGTTGCCAAGTTACAGAAAGGCTTACTTAATAACTTCAAAATGGTTGAATACATTCTGGGCAAAGTTTGTATGATATTTTATAAACTTTATCAAGGAAAACTGCTAAGTGAACTTGTTTCTGCTCAATATTTTTATTTTTATTTTTTATTAGAATAAGTTCTTACTGTTTTCCAACAGATGGCATTCCCAGAACTGTGTGGGTGTAGTTTCAGTTAATGCACCTATAAGGAAGTACTATAGGCAGGCTTGAAATTCAGTGTATGTCATTTCACTGAAGTGTAAACAACTTTGTTTTTCATAGCATTAAATGTATCAGATTTTGTGGCAAAGACAGTGCATTTCCAGGGAATTTTACTGCACTACTTTATTCAAAAGAAATCTGTGACTGAAGCACATAATTTTTGTTGAGACTTATGGCAACCATGTTCTGTCAGAAACAACTTGCAGAGATTGGTTTAGATGCTTAAAAAATAATGATTTTGCTGTTGAAAATAAACAACACTCTGGTTCATCGAGAAAGTTTGAAAATGAAGAATTAGAAGCATTACTTCATGAAGACTCATGTCAGGCACAAGCTAAACTTACAGAATCATTAGGAATTGATCATACAACAGTTTTAAAAGCATTAGGAATGATTCAAAAGTGAGGATATTGGGTGCTGTACCAGTTGAAGCCAAGAGACATTGAACGACTTCTTGCCATGTGTAAACAGCTGCTTCAATGTCAGAAAAGGAAAAGCTTTTTTTCGCATTGTATCATGACTGGTGAGGAAAAGTGGACACACTACAATAACCCTAAGCATAGAAGATTGTTGGGTAAGCCCAGCTATGCATCAATATTGGTGGCAAAGCCAAATATCCTTAGTTTGAAGCTTCTGCCCTGTATTTGGTGGGATCGGCTGGGTGTAGTTTATTCTATCAAATTGGCCAAAACCATCATGGGAGATTTCTATCACTTACAATTGATGTGTTTGAGTCAAGTATTGAAGAAAAGAGTGCTGCTATATGAGCAGAGACATGACAGTGATTTTGCAACATAACAATGCTAGGACGCTTGTTGCAAAACGGGTGAAAACCCACTTCAAATGCTTAAATGGGAAGTCCTACCCCACCTGTCATATTAACCAGACATTGCTCGTCTAATTATCACTTGTTCTGATTGATGGCACATAGCCTAGCTGAGCAGTACTTTCATTCTTATGATGATGCCAAAAAATGGGTTGACTCATGGTTAGCCTCAAAAGACGTGTTGTTTTTCTGATGTGGAATTCAAATGCTGCCAGAAAGATGGGAAAAGTACTGACTACCAATGAACAATACTTTCAGTGACATGTTTCTTACTAATTTTTGTAAATAAAACATTACTTTTCATGAAAAATCAGCAAGAAATTATTCACGGTCCTAATATTATAACCATTTATTATTATAAACATTTTCTCTTCAGCGATATATTTCCTGATAGATCTGGTTTTGTTTTTTAACTGTAATGACTGACAAACTAGAAATATACAAATTGTGCACAATATTCTGTTTTGTATGAAAGTTTCAGTTTATAAAGATTGCTGTTGAGATTTTGTGGCGTGTTAATTCACAACATTTTGCATTCTTAGTTTTACTCATCATCATCATCATTTATCCATCACACCCAGTGGTGCATAGGGCATCAACTTTTTGTTTCTGTAACAAATTGTTTTTTATGGGGCAGGGTTGTTAGCCCTGCATCCAACCCCATAAACCTGGAGGACCGGTGGACCATTCTTGGTCCTTACGTTTACAGCACCTGGTATTCCCAAATGGTCACCCATTTAAGTACTTACCAGGCTCGATGTTGCTTAACTTTGGTGATTGGACGGGAACCCGTGCATTCCACAAGATATAGCCGTAGACCTTACTTTTACTAATCTGAATTAAATTTTTTTTTCTCTTTTCCAGTTCCCCTGAGGAATTGGTAAGGCCAAGGATTTCACTTACCTCATGTATAGAATCCTTTGCAGCCGTAGAAACAATAGACGACTTTTACAGTTCAGCTTTACAATCCAAGTCCATTGTCCACAAGTAAGTTTTTTTTTAATATTATTGCATAATTAGCAAAATCATTTATAATTAAGGAACATACTATTTAAAATTTCTAAACATTCTTACAGCCCAAATGATATCATGTGACACTGCAAACATTTAAATTAAAAAATAATTTCACATTTACATGACATCAAATACATAAAAAAATTAAAGAATAGCTAATACCTCATATTTAGAAATGAGGTACGAAGCCACTACAGGATTCTAACAAAATGGACTTTGTCAAGTATCAGATGTAAGTTTGTTGAAAGTTTGAAATACTGACATGAACTGTTAATGGTTCTCTTATAATTTCAATTTTTTTTTTTATACAGAAATGAATCTGTAAATTAAAGAAAAACAATTTAAAATATAATTATTTATTCTGTTAAACAAAACATATTTACTGCATTTTCTTGTGCATAATACAATAATTTTTTTTTAATGAAAATTAAAGGCAAGAAAAGAGTATCTTATTATACACAAGTACGTTTTACTTAGCTTATTTGAAACAGCAAAATTGATATTGTGAAAAATCAAATATTTTAATGAAATGTATGTATAACATTGAGAATTTAGTGAATAATATGGTACAATTTAAAAAAAGACGGTGTTTATTCTATTATGAGGATCGTATTATACACACTGATTTAATTTATTCATTTTTATCTTCAGAAACAGTTTGTATTATACTAAAGAAAATATGGTAAAGAAACATTTGTTAAAACATACCCAGTAATTTTTGCAACAAATTTTTATCTAAATGGGCAAGAGTCAACTCCCTTTACAGTTTTATTTTAAGTTCTGTGAACGACGCTCTCAAAATATTCTTTGAATAACGTTTAATAAAGCAAAAGAAATTCTTACTGTTCCTTCTGATCATTGTCAACGTTAAATCTGTGTTTATTTCCAGAACAACAAGATTTGCTTCGTTTCCAGATTATCTTATGGTCCAGTTGAATAAGTTTGTTATTGGCAATGATTGGGTGCCAAAGAAACTTGGTATGTCATTTTGCTGTTACTTATAGGATGTTTTATTTGGTAAAAAAAAACCCTACAAAAAAAAGTAGTTCAAACAAATGTTTGAAGTATCATTTAATTTTAATGGGCGCACAACAAAGGCAGACGACATGAGTTTAAAAAACAGATGATGAATTAACATGCAAAAATGATAAATTACATAAACTAAGTGCATTGTATGTCAAATGATGTCCACATCTTAACATTTATGATAAATTATTAATGAAAATGAAATATACTTTTTATAATAAAAATTATAATGTTGCATAAGATTCCTGGAAATGAAAATTTCATATAAAATGTAGAAAAGGAGAAAATAATTCTTTGAATAATTAAAACAAAAATGTGTACAATTTTCAAAGCAAAATTTATGGTAATGGTGAAAAATAGAACAAGCCCCAAAACCAAAGAATTTTCCTTGATTTAGGAACAACTTTGATGTTTTTTTTTTTGTTTTTTTTTCATTTTTAGCAGAATCATTTATAATTAAGGAACATACATTCTCGTCTGGTGGTTGTCAATTTTTTCTTTTGTTTTTCTTTCTGGACTGGGGACAACTTTGATTCTTGCATCGATTCCTTGACTCTGAAAATTAATTCCAACTCCAAGACATAGTTCTGTATACACCCAGCAACATAAATACATTCATATATTTGTTATTAAAAAAAAGTTGTTTTTATCCTTTTTTTTTTTTATTAGTTCATATAAAATTTAAAAAAATATCCTTAATCTGTTACCAAACTGTTTTAATGTATACCATTATTTTTTTTACTATTATTTCTTCTATCTTAATTTCGGAAGCTTTTTATTACAGATCTTCAAAATTTAATCTTTGATAATGTATCATTTTATAAAAGAAAGAAAAACTACTGCTAATGTTACTATTTTAATGTATACAGGACATGACAAAGTAAAGCCTTTTTTTATTTGTTTGTTAAAAAAAAAATTATGGTAGTTTAGAAAAATTTCTAAATATTGTCACATCAAAACATGATTTGTTATGATTAACAAACTATTTAACATGTTCAAAGTGGTGATGTTTAATACAGTGTCAAACTATATCAGAAACACTTCTACAAACTATTTGACACAATTCTCATTAATTTAAGAAAATTTATCAGAAATTGCTTTAATTCAGGTTTTGGTTTGAGCCTGCAAGAAAAAATGTCTGGTGCTTGTGATGGCTACTCAATTGCTCTATGTTGTCCTGTCCACCTTGGCTCAAAATCAAGATTTAACTATTCTCGAATGCATAAGCCATGGTAGAGTGGCAAGCCATCTTGTTCAAATATCATTCTGATTTCTCTTGGCCAGAATTCAGTTTGCACCCAAAAAAAAGGCACTACTTTTGCCGCACCCTGTATATGAAATGCTTTGAAGTTTTACTGTCTTCTATATTTCCAGATTACTCTTGAACAAAATTTGTGTTTGTGTCTAGGAAAAAATCAACTCTTAAGTCCAATAAAGAAGTCAAGGCGTAATAAATGTGTTCTTTTAATTTACAGATGTATCAATGGACATTCCCGATGAACTTGACCTTACTGGTCTTCAAGGAACAGGTCTTTTGCCTGGTGAAGAGGAGCTTCCATCAGAATCATCACAATCTGGTAAGCTAGGTGTGAAGAGGAAGAGAGGTGGGGTGGGTGCAATTAAAGTTTGTTATTGAATTCTTTTTTTAATCAAGCTAACAACTTCTCAGCCTCTACTTCATAATGTACATATGTGTCTACTTCAGTCATTTACTTTAAATTTTACAACTAAAATGTGTGTGTGTCTGTATGTATGTATACTTGAGTATAGTGTTTTTTTTTATGATCAGTTTTTTTTTTTAACACAAAAATCAAGTGGTTGCAGTGTACACGGGTAAGAATTTTGAAGAGGCTAAAATTCATGCATTTTCAGTGACTGGTTGCACTACACACTTGTAATTTTTTTTTCTGGAGGAGTTAAAATTAATCAAAAAAATTTAGGGTAGCCTTATACATAAAGCTGGCTTATACACAAATATATATGGTATATATATTTTTTAAATAGATTTTTTTAAACTGAGGTTATTTCTTATTAGTACAAATGTTAGTTTTAGTCAGTACATGGGTTTGAATTGCTATTTCTGTCTTTTTTATTTATTTATTTATTTTTTTTAAACAGTGAAATTAATAAAAGGCCAAAATGGAGAAGTCTTACTAAAGAAAAACTGCATCCCAACAGAAATTGAACCTGCATTGATTCTTTTCAGGAGCCACTATTTTTCTTTAGGACTTCTTGATTTAGGCTGATTGTTATCAATTTCACTGTTTCAGAAAAATAAAACCGAGATAACAATTCACGTGAACCATATATATATATATATATATAATTAGTGTATCGATGCAGCAATTTTCTAAACATATACTGTTAAATATAAGAGACAATGAATGTCTATTATGTTTAATCATGAGCCATTCTAAACGTCGTATTTTGGCTTTAATTTCAGTTGAAAATAAAGACAAAAATTCTCCAACATTTGGATAATTTTTTATTAATTTGGTTCTAAGCTTTCGGCTCACATGAGCAATCTTCAGAGAAGTTATTAAGACTGTAACACAATAACATCCACCATCACCAACGATTTTGTGTTGATATAAAACTCCGCTAGGCAATGGCAATAGTTACCAAAAATAACAAACACAGTTCGCAAATTTGCAATGTGGTTCTATGACGTCACACTGCATGATAGCGCGAAATAACAACAGAACCACGTATTCAAATGTAATGTAATGTGTTATGGCCAGATTTAAACGTGATTTTATTAAGTGTGGGTTGTTTGGATTTAATGTAGATGGCCTCCAATATATGAAGGTTCTTTTTACTGTGTGTATGAGTAAGGATTATTGTATTATTGACTAAAATCTGTCTGATATTACCTACATGAGATTTCCCTAAATTAAATTCTTATATTTAAAGCAAAAACAGTATTTACATTTAATCACACTTCAATTAAGAAACTATTTTTTTTTTTTTTTGAGAATTATACAGAACAAGTTTTTTTTTTTTTATAAATTACATTAATAAATTGTTTTTGTTGACACAAAAAAAAATTGGGTTAGGTGAACTTTAGTCTAAAATATGTAAGTAATCTCCCTTGAATCAGCTTAGAAATATGGGGCTAAAATTAATCAGTGATACTTCCAACTTTGTTGGATACAAAATTCAAAGAAAACATTTTTCTGTAATAACATAAATAACACTAAAATGAATTATCAAATAAAATAGGTAAATATACGTCATGTGAACAAAATATTTCACAAATTCAATTAAAAACAAAATGGGGACTGTAGCATCAAAATAAATTAATAGTAAGAATGCTTATTTTACTATATGAACAAAACATTCTCATCACCTTCACAGTCTACAAACTGTCACCAGGATCTTTTAGTCTGAAAATAATTAAATCAAATTTGTTTTTAATTGATGAGAAAATTAACCAAGTCATTCACTATGAAACATTTAGCACAACAGGGAAACTTAACGAAAACAGTGGAAAGTATGTTGAGAAATACCAAATGATGCAGGAATGTTTGTGGTGTATTCTGAGCAGATTAATGCGAAGAGCATTTGTCAATGATTACTTGTACAGCGTTCTCTGTTCTACCCTTTCTATTTGGCGCTTGCCTCTTCAAAAGGGAACTCTCTTTTGGGAACCTAAGAAGCTGCTCTTGATATTCCAATGACAACCTGTTTCAGTGATGGATAAGGTTCTGAGCAGAGAACCTTCGTTCACAGCTAGCTGTATTTACAGCCAAGTTGGTGATCAGTTAATCAAGGATGCTGAGATTAGAGGGAATGTCTTTTAGGTGATATTTTGTTACCAACGCCTAAAGTTTCTACTTGCTGTCTCTGGGATAGTGCTGTGCGTCAAAGCACAGCACTATCTTCAGCAGGTCCCACTCCAGTCAAGGCTGAACAGCATTGATAAGGGGCTGTGTAGTAATCTGGCAATCCTCTCCATCCTCAATCCATTTGTGGGTTTGCTCATGTCCCTAGTGGGAAATTAGAATTTCCAACTCCGTCCTTTCCATAGACCTTCAGCTCTTCCTCACTCATGAAGCAGATGGGACTGAAACTTAACACACCAAATCCACACAACAGAGGTGTTTGGAAACCTGAAGTGCATGTTATTTAATAATTTATTAATGACTTTGATGCCCAGTTGTTCCAGATGGAATGTGGCCTTTTTGACCTGATGCTTACCCTTGTACATATTGCCTTGGATGTCTCTGGCTAATAATGTCAGTTTGGGAGATGTCACTTCCTTGATCTGGGTCCTGGGTATGACAATAAACTGCATCCAGCAGCAAGGCCTCTGATTGGGAGGTTGTGAAGAGCATGGAACTCCCTCTTAATTGCTGTTGTTCCCAGGTCCACCCTGACCCGGGGTGGTAGCACCTGTAAGAGTCCCAGCTATGGGCAAATAGTTTGACCTTCAAACTGACATCAAAACTCTATGAATGTATAAAAATAGACTTTTATAGAAAAATGTACGTTTTTGAATTAAAAATATTACCAGCAATACATTTTTGAAGAAAAAAAAAGAAAAAAATTTTCAACAAATCTAACAAAATCAACTTTCTCACTCTAACTGAACATTGGAAAAAATATCTTAAAACCCTATCTTTGGCATTAAATAACCCACAGAGGTTGATATGCCGTTAAACAAAATTCAGACTCAGACTTCCTTGATCTTTTCCAGATTCTTTATAGCAATATCTAATTTCCATTTTATTTAAGTCACATCCACATTTTCTGTTTGCAAGAACTGGGATAAGATTGTAACTGGGGTCATGACATCCATCATGAGAGCAGTGATGCTGATAAACTTCTCTGTTGAATATTTCTTTTTTTTAAGGCCATTTAACTTTGGGTCTTTGCTGAAATCCTGGGACACTTCAGTAAAGTATACTAGCAGGCTATCAATTGTCTTATGCACAGCCTGAAGAGCATTGTAATATGATAGCCATCAGATGGATTGCAGCTCTTTGTGAGTGAGCATTGGGTCTTCTGGCCATTTTCGTACGTGTCTCCTTTTGGTTGCTCGTTTGGGACTAGCACGGAAGTAACAAAACAGATAAGAATGTGCCGATGGCTTTTGAGATCTGCTATTGACTCCGCTGCTTGAGATGTGTACAAGTCCATGGAGGGAGTGGGCAACACAGTGCACATTCACCGTGTGCAGCCTTTCTTTCTCCCAGTCATTATGGCAGCTCCATGTAATCCCATGCTCAGCACTTTTGTTAATGGGATTTCTAGTTTTAATATGACTTCTTACATATATCCAGCAATCCCTCTACAATGTTAACAACCTGAAAAATCTTTTTGAAAAAATAAACTCTAATACTATTTTAACCTTCCTCAAAAAGATCAAACTATACAACAAAATATAATCTAAGTAAAGATCCAAAGATCAAAAATAGATCTGACCCTCACCAGGGGGAAAAATTTAAAAAGTTATGCAACTTGAAAGCAATGGACAAGTTTAAAAAGCAAGATATCTTCCAAAATTCTGTAAAAATAATATAACCTTACCCAAAATCATGACCTTAAATGATCCCATATGGATTGATAGGTTGTTAAACCTTGAAACCAACAAACAAATTAATGACTTCCTGTGTGGATTTTGCAATTCTTATGCCTGGTGTATCAACGCTCTTTATTTGCAACAAAATGGGTACTTGGTTGATGGGTCAATAATTTGGACATATACAACAAGGCGTTTGTGTTTGGTTATGTCAGTAGATTTATCTATGAGCAGAGTAACAAATGGGGATTTAGTGTTTTTTAAAGCTGCCTGTTCAGTGCCTGCCATACTAGATAGCAATCATTCACCTGTATATCATGATCTGTCTACGGCTATATCGTATTGAATACACCAGTTCCCGTTCGATCACCAAAGTTAAGCAGCATCGAGCCTGGTTGGTACTTAAATGGGTGACCATTTGGGAATACCAGGTGCTGTAAATGTAAGGACCAAGAATGGTCCACAGCCCTGCCCTGGTAAAAAAAAAAAAAAAAGTTACAGAAACAGCAACAAAAAGTTGCTACTCTATGTACCATCTGGGTGTGATGGATAAATGATGATATCATGATCTATATGCTACTGCTTTTTGCTGATCTCAGAGAAAGAGGAAATAGAAAAAGAATACACTTTTATTCCTCTCCCCAAATATAGTTAATCATTTCTATTGATGGAATGCGTATGTGTCTGTCGTGAGAAGAAAGCTTCAGTCGCTCGCTCCCTTTCCTCTTCTAACCCTCTACTCCTGTTTGATTCCCATTGTGGGGTAGGACCAGGATATTCCTCTACAACAATATCTCTCCAGAACAGAGACCAAAGATACTCCACGTACTGACTGACACATGGTCAACATAGTTATTTTGTTGGTCAATCTTTGGCTGCTATGAAGGAAAAAGAGCATGATAGTAATTCATTTTCACTATCAATTGTTAAAGGAAGAAGATTGAAATTTGATGGAAAATGAAAATAAAAAAGGCCACCCCATAATGTAAACCATAACTTCAACTTAACTAAAATCAGTTAAAAATAGCGATACCTAATTTATTTAAAAAAAAATAAAAATCGCCTTTGAAATCTTAATTTTTAGTTTTAACTTCAGGATATAAATTTAATAGTCCCAAAGATAAAAACATACTTTGAGCGTATTTAAAAACGTAAATGAAACCAATAAATTGTAAACGCAAATTCTACTTCAGCAGCTTCTTCTCTCGTACTTCCCGCCTGTGGAATTCTCTTTCGTTTACTTGCTTTTTTGGCAGCTACAATCTTCAAGAATTCAAATGTAAAGTCAATAGTCATCTACTAACTTGTTTCTGTTCTCTCTCTCTCATGCTTCTTTCTTTGTCCACTCCACTCTCAGCAGTATTATCATCCTTCTCCTACCCTCTTTCTGACACCCCCTGTTACCTGTCACTCTTTCTCATAACTTATCTCCAATGTAACTCCCTGCTCAACAGTGGCAGTACAGGGTATTGCTTGATTATTATATATATATATATATATATATATATACACACATGCATGAACATGTGAACAGATATACATATGCACATAGAAATATAAACATATATAAAAATGCACATACAAATATATATATATATATATATATATATAATTCATACATACATACACATAAGCATTTGAAACAAAATAATGCATATGCCTACTAGTACATACACACATGCACACCTACATTAATACATAGACAAACCCATGCACTCAAGTATATATATATATATATATATATATATATATATATATTTATTTTAATTTAAACACAGTTTTAAAAAAAACAAAAAAACAAATTTACCAGCAGTTAAAACCAGGCACTAAATAGTTTTTTTATTTTTAAAAATTCTTTCTTGAAACTTTCATTTTAGCTTAATTGAAAGGTAATTGATTAAATTTACTGTTTCCACTAAGCAAAATACTATAGTGTATTTCAAACAGAAATTATTTTCATTGGAATCTAAAATTTTAAGGTTTTTTTTTTTTTTTTTTTTGTAATTTCCAGTTTTTTGAGCAATCAACATATTTGTAAACAAAAGTTAATTGTCGGTTTTCAAAATCTTGCAAAAATAAAATATAATCTCTCACTCATGATGTTTTGAAAATTTGCAAATTTAAAGTTAAATTAATCTGATTTGAAACAAGTATTACTTGTTTATGGCATGGAATTTAGAATAAAAGTATTTCTTAAACACAAAGGTCTGACTTGTTGACCTTTCAGATAGGCGATGACAGCACCTGTTATCAATCACTCTGTAAGTATTGTGACCAAAAATTGACATAACCCGATTTAACATTTCGTAAGGGGAACAACTCTTAAAACCTGTGACCTTTCAATGATAAGTTTTTAATAAGTTTCCATAGTAGAAGAAAATGTGCCGTTTCACATAAATAAAAAAACTTTTAAAATTATTTAAAAAATCTTAATTCTAAAAGATTTGTATTAAGCTTTTGAATTTTCGATTTGTAAATAAAGTCTATTTTTGATGAATTAATAACCAAAGACACCGAGTAAATGGAAGAAATTTAAAAGATGTTTGAAACTTTAATTAGCAAAGAAAAAAAAATTAAAACAATTCTTTATAAAAATTCATTATTCATTGAAATTTTTTTTTTTCTTTAGAATATAATATCCTAAAATTATATTATTTATAAAATCAATGAAAAGTTTATCTACATTAAAAATAGCAGACTTTTAATGCAGTTTAGATTTTACTATTTGGAGCAGATTTTTGGAAAAATGGCCTGGTAATTAAAAAAAAATACATGATTTACATTTCCCAATGAGTCCTGCATTTAACTAATAAAAAAAAAAATTAGTATAGATAATATATTTCTTGAAGTTTTATGCATTTAATTGGAGTGTGGGGAAGGGAAATAGATGTTAAAAACATTTTACCAAGATTTTCTAAAAAATAATTACTGCTTGAATAATTTCATTCATTTGTGAATAACTCCTGAAAGTTTCATTAAAATCAAACAATTAGTTGATTTTTGCAAGAATTTTGGAATTAATATATCTTTCAACACCAAAAATGACTTGTGTAATATTACAATTTGCTTAATAGTCACATTATGTAAACATAGCGTGAATCGCTGATGAAAAACAAAAGAAATTTTAACTGAAATTTCGAACGTGTTAAAAAGGATTAAAATATTTTATAAAATAATGACTACAAAGTTTGATCTTTCCTCTTAGTAATAGCATAAACATTTCGATGATAAAACTTTGTTGATTATTATGTCAAACTTTTAACATCATGCTGTGCTGTTTTTTGGCAATTGAGTGGAGGTACCTATATATATATATATATATATATATATATATATATAATTATTGTGTTTAATATGCTTAGTGCCAAGATTTTTGTTAATGTTTTACTGATAAAAAGATATTTTGGCAAGCTGTAGTTTTTTTTTTTTCATAAAGTACTTGATATACAGATAGTGTTGAGATATATATGAGTGTTTTATTTATTTATTTTTTCTTTGGTCACTTAGCAGGCTTTTACTAATACCTTGGTTTGTTGTATATCAAAGGGAAACACAGGTTCGCTCTCCTTTGATAAATGCATTTTCTTTATGATGATTTCTCAAATGTGCAGGCTGATAGAATCTTTTGATAAAAAAATAGAAACGCTTGTTTGTGTTTTCATTTTATTGTTTGTATTATCATTCTTCTTCTCCTCGTTAAATCTTATAACCATGCGAATGCCTGGAAAATTACTTTCTCGTGATGTAGATGTCATTTCCAATGTGAAAATTTCTTTATTTCAGTTGTACGGATAGATGATAACTTAGTGTCCCAACTTCTTGATATGGGTTTTCCCTTGGAGGCTTGTCAAAAAGCAGTGTATTATACAAACAATGCTGGCTTGGAGGTTGCTACCAACTGGGTGATGGAACACATTGGAGATGACGGTAAGTCTTTGTCTTTTTTTTTTTTTTTTGGATTAATAAATAGTTCTTTTTTACTCTCTTCTACCGTCACCCTCCTCCCACTGGGCATTATTTTTTTTTTTTTTTTTTTTTAATTTCACTTTTAACTAGACTAATCCACTTATGATTTTTCTTTTTTTTTTTTTTTTTTTTTTTGTGAGGGAAGTAAATTTTTGTAGATTTGCATTCTTTAGACCTGTACACTTGAATTAATTTTTCAGAATTGAAAATTAGATATTTATTTATTTTTTTTATTGTTTCGGAAGTTGAGAGGGAAGGTGCTGTTCATAATATTGATAGTGTGAAAGTCAGGGATAAATTTTACACTGAGTTATTAAACTTAGTTATTATCTACAATGTCAAGTCAGAAAGTATGGTAACATCATTAGCGTCTGCATATTTAATTTTCTGAATTCTTTAAAACTTTCTTTCGGAAGCATATGCACGGACACTGGAAGATAATAATTCAGTCAGTTAAGTGCCATACGTGAAACATGCTTGGGCGATCATGTCTCAAAAGAGTCATGACTGACTGGGCAGAAGATTATCCCACAGTAGGTTGCCATTGCTTTCTACGGTAGACTGGTTGCCAGCCAAGGCTATAGAACCCAATCTGTCCTGTTATTTAACCCATAACTGGAAGGAAGTGATAGATTAATACATTTCCCAAGGGTATTTGCGCGTAAGTGAATGCAATGAATTCATCTGGAATTTGAACTCGGCTCACCGATTTGCCGTTCCGAGCCGATATCCACTGCACCACAACGCACATCCAGATAATAATTATCTTAAATGAGGAATAAATAGATACATACTTTTAATTTATAAATTTTTGTTAATTACACATTCATATATCTATTCTTTATTTAAAAGAAATCTTTATTTCTACAAAAGAGTGTTTTTTGTATACAAAACAACTAAATCCAATAACTGTAAAAATTGGGATTAATTTGACAAACTGTATTGATATTATAAACAGGATCTAATTCTTTAAAACAATTTTAAAAAAAAGTATTTTTGATACTTTTTTTTGTACTTATGTCAATTATGTGCAACTAGCAGTATAGCCCAGCGTTGCTCGGGTGTAATGAAAGCTTTAAAACTAATCCATGGTCCTGGAGCTCAGACTCAGCCTAAAGAATATTTGAAATAATAAAATAATTGCGACAATTTATCAATCGCACCTAATATATATATATATATATATATATATATATATATATATACTAACAGTATAGCCCGGTGTTGCTCGGGTGTAATGAAACCTTTAAAACTAATCCATGGTCCTGGAGCTCAGACTCTTTGGACGTTGGCACGAAAGACTAAAAAGCAATAGTTGTTTCCAGTTAAAGCGAAACCGTAGACTGAAAGAAAAATGAATGGATGTAAGTCAAATTTTGATTTCCTGGTATTGATATCAAATTGTCTGCACTATTGGAAGAACTGCAACCTTGAAACTTCTGAATATCGTGTCTTATGTTTTTGTCTGTGAGTGTATCAAATTTGATTAAAATCTGACCACTCCTTCTTTAACCCGATTTTTTCGATTATCAATTTTCGATATTTATCAGGGGTACCTCGACACAAAACCTAGCTAAGAAAACTCGCAGACGCTTATAGCACAACTGTGTAAATTTTCAATATAATTGGTTCCGCCATTTTGGAGTCTATAGGTAACGGAGACACACACACACACACACACACAAAGTTCCATTTATAAATAAGTTTAGATATATATCAATTTGAATATTAATTAAAAAAAGATCCTAATTTTTAAAAAGATTTGTTTTTTATATCTGAATTTGCCAGTCTTAATTAGAATTGGTTATGTTTGATTTTTATGGAGCTAACTTATCTGTCTAAACCTGAATCAGACAAACCAAAATCTATATATTGGTATCTACATTGTATGGTCAACACTATAGCCTATTAACTACAGTTGACAGAAATTTCCGTCATTGCCATTCCAGCTGAAAATTATAGAAATTACTATCATGTTTAATGGATTAAGATTCAAAAATGGAAAAAAAAATAATTTTTTTTTTTCTTTTTCAGATTTTAGCTCCCCTTTGCAACTGCCAGGCAGTGATCAGTCCAAGTCTGACGTTTGCCCCGATGAGAGTACTCTTGCCATCATCATGTCAATGGGATTCACTCGTCCACAAGCTCTGAAAGCCCTCAAAGCTACAGTAAGTCTATCTCTTTTAACAAATTTTATATGCTACTAACTGGTTTACACACACACACACACACACACACACACACGACTTTAAAGCATGTTGTGTGTATCTAATAATTATGTATTAGATCCAGGAGATGATTGGTAAATAATCCCAATGAATCCTAGTAATATTAGGTTAAATGTTAAAATTGATCTAATTGAGAGCTCAATGTAAATTTACAGAGAAGATATTAATTTATTTCATGTGTAAATTTAAATTTTACATTTAAAAAAATTTTTTTTTTATAATCAAGTCACCCCAGCAAGGCATTTTACTGCCACTGTTGTGCTGGGGGTTACATAGGAGGAAAGTTATGAGAAAGTGTGACAGGTTACAGGGGTGTCAGGAAGTGGGTAAGTGAAGGATGAGAATACTGATGAGTGGAGTGGACGGAGAAAGGAGCATAAGAGAGAATGCAAGTTAGTGAGATAGGATATGACTATTGACTTTACATTTGAATTCTTGAAGATTGTAGCTGTCAGGAAAGCAAGTAAACAGAAGGGAACTCCACAGGTGAGAAAAGCTGCTGCTGGAGTAGAATTTGCGTTTATAATTTATTGGTTTCACAGTGAAAGCGTGTGACCTAATTGGTAATTTTGTGGCTTGAATGAATTCATATATAGAGGGTACCAGTGAGCTAAGTTCATTTGGAGAATAGTTATTTCAACAGGTTCTTAGAACCTGTGTTGTTCAACCCCAGCTGGACATAAAATGATACATTTTTTTTGCACCAGAAATAAAAGTTAGTAAAGAAAGAGGTAAGGAAGTTAGGTTAGGAAAAGGCCAAGAAGTGGAGAGAGGGAGAATAGTAGTGCCCTAAACACTGGAGTGGAGGGAAGGCACCTTGTCCGAAAGGTCAAGGGTAGCCTCTAGGAATAAACTTAAGGATCTCATATATAAATTTTAATTCTAACCAGTATCAAAAAATTTAGGCTAAAAATATAACGATTAAATATTTTTTTAATCGTTTCACCCCAAGCAGGGCGGTACCACCACTGATGTGCAGGGAGCTACATAAGAGTAAAAGTTTAGGCAGGAGGAGAGTGAAGAGAAAGACGAAGGTGTGTCAGAGAAAGGGCAAGAGAAAGATGGGAACACAGGTGTGAAGACAATTACAAAGGTAGAGTGAAAGGAAAAGAGCAAGATATACGGGGTGATGTAGAAAGGGGCTGAAGTCAAGTGGATAAGAGATAGGAATTAACATTGCATTTAAATTCCTGGAGGTTGTAGCCGTCAGGAAAGCAAGAATATGGAAGGAAGTACGAGAGCAGAAGCTGCTGAAGTAGAGTTGTTGGCTACATTTGGTTGATCTAACTGTAAAAGGGTGGGACCTTGTTGCCAGTCTGGTTGCACGAATAAATTCTTGTGGTGGGGACACCAGTGACTTAAGTTCATCGGAGCAGAAGCTATGAAAATATTTGTAGAAGAGACAGAGGGAAGCCACATCCCGCTGGTGAGAAAGTGGCTGGAGTTGAGCTGCCAAGTCAGGACCTATCACATTACAGATTCTCCTTTGGAGCCTGTCGAGAACACTGAGATGAACAGCAAGGGCAACTGACTAGATATGACAGCAGTATTCTATACCTGGACGGATGGTTGACGGAAGGAAGGGAATATTTGAAACATTTTTAATGTAGCATATATATATATATATATATATATATATATATAATCAAGAAACAAAAGTTGGATATTTTTACAAATCCATTAGTAATATCATATTTCACGGCTCTCACCCCTTGTCAGATCAAATTCATACCTTGGTTATGATACTTTGTTAAATTTAACAATAAATTAACATTGAGTTCTCTTTGGAGTTAGTCTTCATTGGAATTTACCTTACCAAATATCAAGGATTCTTCTCTCTCACACACACACACACACACACACACACACACACACACACGGTTACATCTTAGACCTCTCAACCACGAATAGCCTCCAGTCTAAACGAGGTTTTTATCAAGCCTATATAACACAATTTTCTGCTCTGAAATGTATTGTAATGTAAACATGTTACGGAAATCAACAAATCAACGAATTTTAACTTGGTTATAAGCAACCGGACAATTTGAAATGAATTGTTTGAACTTATTTTTTATCAATAATGTATTTAAGCAGATATTCTATTTTTAATTTCATTTCAAATTGTCAGTTGCTTATAACCAAGGTTGTTAAAATTCATTGATTTCCGTAACATGTTTACATTTGTTGACATTACGATACATTTCAGAGCAGATATGTTTGTTTACATGGATGAAAATTGTGTTATATAGGCTTGATAAAAACATATATATATATAATGAGAAATTGTAGGAGGATTTGTAATTCAAGTTTTATTCAACCTCAACAGAATGTGTTGGACGGCTGTTTCGTCCTATATTTGGGACTCATCAGCAGTGCGCATCCACTACCAGGAATTGAAACCCAGACAGTTGCGTTATTAAGCGAATGCCATACTAACTGTAGTGGATGCGCACTGCTGATGTGTTCCAAATATAGGATGAAATGGCCGTCCAGCGCGTTCTGCATTCTGTTGAGGTTGAATAAAACTTGATGAATTACTTAATAAATATATATATAAATTTAAATCAAAAGACTCGCATGAACCATTCACACTGTTCATGTAAGATTTTTATGCAAGTTTGCAATTAAATTATTCAGTTTGTTCTTATTACTCAAAGTGTTATATTTTAGAGTTGACATTTTAAACTGTGAAATTAATGCCAAATAGCTTACAGATTGAGAATTTCAATTAACAGAAAATTTACTTCCTAATGACAATCAAACTTGTATAAGTGTTTTTCTATCAGTGAAACCTGTTGTTTCAGTGTGCTTTACCTGTTAGGCTACAGGAAACCATTATGATAAAGCAAGGTTCAATTACCTGCTTAAGAAAGTTACCACTCTTGTTGGAACTTTTCAAAGTTTATATCTGAGGTTTTTATTTTTATAAACAAACAAGCTAACTTTTAATCATTTAGAATGTGTGTGTATTATATATATATATATATATATATATATATATATATATATTAATCCTTTTTTAATTTATATTTGCTCTGTAATATTTTATTACATGGAGCTCTCTTCCTGTATCATTTTTTAATATTAAAATAAAATTTTTAATATTAATTAGGATCGGGTTTTTGGAATTTACTTTCCTGCTTTTTTCACTTGGATTAAAGTATCTGATTTTAAAAAAAAAAAATATATATATATATATATATGTGTGTGTGTGTGTGTGTGTGTGTGTGTAATTCGGATATACGTATAGTGGTGGGAGGATACCAAACATGTCATAATGCTCTAACAAAATAATGAATCACTTCAGTGTGTGTGGGGGGAAGTGAAACAGGCTATTTATGTCAACATTTTAAGTTGCTGTGAAGAAAGTGTTGTGGCACGCTAGATTTTTGCTTGAATTAGATACGAGCTAATGAGAAAATATATTTTCATGATTTTTAACTTCACTCACCTGGCTTAGGAATGAACAGTTTCCAATGAAAATAAACTGCAAGAATGTCTCAGAATTTTGCTTTTGTCTTAATACCCTCTCTTCACCAATTTTTAAAAATTTATTTATTATGTGTATATAGCAGTTATAACATATATATCTCCAAATAAGGAAACTGAACATGATCGGCTTCACTAAAGAGTTTTGCCCAATACCATTAATTGCTACAAAACCAAAATCTAAAAACTTGACTTGTGTTCTTAGCTAGTCTCATCAGATCAAGATTACCATATGGATGTCATGTATAGTACCAAATTCAGAGATATCTGAACTCACAGCTGTTTACAACTGCTTTCTCAGATCAATGGTTAAAAATGGCTTTGAGCAAATGAAGCCAGTAGGTCTTGGTGAGGAATATACTTTTTTGAACCTCATAGCTGGCACTAAGAAATCACAAACAATGAACTGTACCAAAAAAAAAGCCACATTACTTGAGGACTTTCAACAGCAACAACAAATAAAAATGAATAGCACGTGTAACTTGAGAACATGACAACATAATCTAGATGTTGATGTTCCACACGACTCCAAACAAAAGTTTAGGAAGGAAGCTCCAATCAGTATTAATAACAATTTCAGAAAAAATATTTTAAAAGGAAGATCTTATACATTTAAAATGAAAATTGCACTGGCTGTTCAGACAATGGCCACATGAGGAATGTCTAATATTACCATTACAACTAACAGTGAGAACAGATATTACACTTTGATCATGCTCTGGCTATCAGACTATTGTCAAGAAAATGTAACTCTAGTTGCACTAGCTGCTCGGTCAATGAATAAGAAAATGGCTATCATCATCATTGTAGAGTTTTTTTTTTCCAGTGATACTTGAACGTGTCTCAATTTCTTTCATGATGTCCTGTTAACTTATTCATCTTTGAGAGGATGGAAAATAATTGTTGATTATGTGGAGCAAAAATTTTCTACTTATTCTTTCTTGGTTTTGTTTGCCATCTTAGCTTCCTTGTAATATTTTTTTTGTCATCAGTCTTCTTTCTGGATTTGCACTGATTTCCTGGGTATGACCGTAAACTGCATCTGGCAACAAGGCCTCTGATTGGGAGGTTGTGAAGAGCATGGAACCACCTCTTAATTGCTGTTGTTCCCAGGCCCACCATAACCCAGGGTGGTAGCACCTGCTAGGGTCCCAACTATGGGTAAATAGTTAACCCCCCAAACCAGAGTCAAAATGCTATGAAAAATATATTACCAACAAAACTTTAAGACTGACCCTTAAATGACCAAAATGGTTGATGGGTTGTTAAACCAAACCAAATTGGTTTCTTTGGTCCTGGGTGAAGGCTAGAAATAAAATGAAAATAATTTTCATCTATCAGCAAAATGTTCATTTTTGAATCTTTGTTCAAAGTTGACACTTTGTTCACGCATGAATACTTTAAAGATGGAGGATGGTAAGTTGCATTTCGCCATATTATGCTTTGTGAATTTATCAGAACAGTGAAAAAACTTTGTTGGGGGGTGATTTTAACCTAAACTATCAACCATGCCCCAGTGAAAATTCTGTCATTGA
>JBBBDQ010000925.1:3385000-3510000 GCA_037127315.1 Ascarosepion bandense
TGGCATGTCCAGATCCAGGTCTTTGTCAACTCTTATGTTAATAAAAGTGACAAGGAAAACCTGCAGTTTGCAAAATTAGGTCTCTTGTGAAGATGTTCATTTTGTTTGTGCTGCTGCTCTTTCTGAGGCAGTGGCCTTACTAGTTATTAATTAGTTTTATTTTGTTTCCTCCCATCTCTTTCCCTGTGTCCATCTCAACATGGGCTTACAGCCTATCACATTGAATACACTGGTTCTCGCTCGATCACCAAAGTTAAGCAACGTTGAGCCTGGTCAGTACTTAGATGGGTGACTGCTTGGGAATACCAGGTGCTGTAAGCGTTTAGTGATGGATGTATGTTGTGGTGCAGTGGATATTGGCTCGGAAAGAGAAGTCGGTGAGCCGAGTTTGAATTCCAGTTGAATAACCTGCATTCACTTAAGCACTGGTACCCTTGGGAAAGGTATTAATCCGTCCCTTCCCTCCAGTTATGGGTTAAATAACAAGGATAGGACTTGGAGACCCTGCCCTTAAAAACGAAATCCCAATGAATCTTGATACTCGAAAAGAAAAAAGTATTACTAGACACAAAACTTATATAAAAAACAATAAATTGTTGAAAAGAAAAAGGTATTACCAGCAATAAATAAATCAAATTTAGTTGGCAATAAATGACCTGCCGAGGTTGATATGCCATAAAAACAACCAACCAACTCAACACACCTTTGCTTTATTTTACAATACCAAATTATCAAAACATCAGATTTAGTTGATTTTTTTTTTTTCAGCACCCCCCTCAATATCATGAAGTTTTGCTATAGGTCAATGTGTGTTTTATAATCTTCATATTTTCTTTTTTCTTTTTTTTCAACAGAATACAAATTAGTTGCCTTCATTAGCCACATGGGCACATCGACACTTGTGGGACATTATGTCTGTCACATCTTGAAAGACAACCACTGGGTTATTTACAATGATGAGAAAGTGGCCCTGTCAGAGAACCCACCAAAGGACCTTGGCTACCTCTATCTCTACAAGAGAATATGAGCAGGCTTCCGCTTTTGTTTTAGAAAGAAGAGAAAGGAAAAACAAAAATAAGTACCGCTGCTGCTATTGCTACCGCTGCTGCCTCCATCACCTTGTTTCAACAACAAATCACTTTTTAGAATTTGTTATAATTATTTACTAAAACTATTGTTGCTATGGCTACAGAATTTTGTTTGTTGTTTTGATATCATTGCTATTCTTACTATTACTACTACTAATTGCTAAAAAATTAATGAAGCAAGTGTCTTGACTCATCTGGTAAAGAGAATCTTTGATAACATCAGATACCAGAGTTTGAGCCGCCATGCAGCTATTTTGGCCTTGTCTTTCATGAACTAACACACCTGTTTAGTTCATTTATGTACTTGTAAAATCTACAAGAAATACAGATGTCTACCTATTACTATCTTTTGATATTTTTTTTTTTCTCGGGGTGTGGGTCCAAAGAATAACAACAACTGAATATAAATATATATATATATATAAATATATATATATATATATATATATATATATATATATATTTAAAAAGAAAAAGTGATATTAATCACTTATTTGCTTAGGTACAAAAAAAAATATTTAACCTGTGTTTTAAACCTTATCACTCTGTACGTGACTTCATTTGCTGTGCAGAAGCTTTATCCTGCCACTGAAAGTGACTGATCCTTGAATTTTTTAGTTGTGTTGTTATATCCTTCTATGGCAACAGAAAATACCTTTGAGTAATTAACCATAAGGTTACTGCAATTGAGGTTTTGAAAAAAAGAATGCATTATTAATATTACTTCTCACTGCTAAAGGTTAATTAATGTATGACTCTTTTTTTTTTTTTTTTTTTTTTTTTTTACTGTATAGAAGGTCCTGAAATACGATGAGAATTTGAACACAGTTGACTAAATTGAATTGATAAACACATGTACAATGCTGATAATTATGATTGTGAAGAATGAGTTGAAAGAAAATCTTAGAATAACAACTAATAATTTAAATAAGATAACCACTCTTGTTATTGTCCTAAATCTACCTTCAATTATATTTAACTAGTAGTATAGCCCCGGCGTTGCTCGGGTGTAATGAAAGCTTTAAAACTAATCCATGGTCCTGGAGCTCAGACTCTTTGGACGTTGGCATGAAACACTAAAAAGCAATAGTTGTTTTCAGTTAAATCAAAACCATACACTGAAAGAAAAATGAATGGATGTAAGTCAAATTTTGATTTCCTCGTATCGATATCAAATAAGTTTTTTTCGTCGTAAACTGAATTTTGAAGGCTAAATAAGTCCTCTGAGTAAATGGTATCATGGCTGAGACTAAGAACTACAATTATACCTACTTAGAGCCAAACCCGAAGCAAAAACTAAAATAAAAGGGCTGAAAAACTGATTTTGATCAGAAACGGTATCTTGCCTTTTTTATATATATATATATATATATATATATATTATCGATTTTCTGCACTATTGTAAGAAGTGCAACCTTGAAACTTCTGAATTTTGTTTCTTTTGTCTTTGTCTATGAGTGTATCAAATTTGATTAAAATTGGACCACTCCTTCTATAACCCGATTTTTTCGATTATTGATTTTCGATATTTATTGGCTGTACCTCGACACAAAACCTAGCTAAGAACACTCGCAGATGCTTATAGTACAACTCTGTAAACTTTCAAGGAAATCGGTTCAGCCGTTTTGGAGTCTATAGGTAACGGATACACACACACACACACACACACACACACACACACACACACACACACAAAGTTCCATTTATATATAAGTTTAGATTAGATAGATTTAGATTTACATTTATTAAAATTAACAATAGATAACAGTAGTAACAATAGTTCAATGATGGTGATGTGATTGTTTAGTGAGGCCTGAACTGTACTTGTCAAAATTTTAGGATTTTTTTTTTTAAGTTGTCTATCTCAATCACATCATATTTTGACAAGTACACCTCTGGCCTCATTGAACAAGCATATATCACCATAATTAAGCTATTGTTACTGCTTTAATTGCTTATTAAATGCAAGCCTGGCCTAATAGGCAAGGTTGTCTTATTAGGTTTTGTTTAAATTCATTCTTCACTATTATGTGGGTGTTTATCAAGGTTGTCTCCCCACAGTCCATACATTTTTAAAGCTTTTTAAAGATTTTTCTTTCTATTTTCTTAAATGGAAATAATTTGAGAAATTATTATATTGCAAAAATTTTAATTTAGGCTACATTATTTATTGATGTAATCAAGTGCATTTTGAATAGCTTTAAATTTGTCAAAATTTAAAAATGAAATAACTATACAATTAATAAATGTTCATTACATGTTGGAGAAGAGACCTGCAAGGTGCTATTTCATCAAAAGTTTATGAGAATTTGAACAGCAGACCTGAACCAGATGTTGCACATAACTTTTGGTCAAATTTCCAAACTTTTAAGAAAGCACCTTGTTGGCCTGTAAGTTTCTGACAGCAAAAATGTCCTGTAGAATATATATATATATATATATATAAAAAATATCAATCTCTCCAAATGAGTAAGGAATGAACAAAATAATTGCAACGTTCTACAATATATATATATATATATATATACACACACACACACACACACCTTGATCATATTATTACAACTCTAAATCCATATTCCTAACCAACACTACCATAATAATATTTATAATTATAATAAAAAAAACATTAAATTTTAATGCAATCAGCATATGCAAAGTTGTTTTTTTTTTTTTGTTTTTTTTCCTCTCCTTTTTAATAGTGGCTTTTGGCTTTATTGCCTTGCATCTAAAACAATGGGTTACTGAATGAGAAAAAGAAAAACCTTAGAGAACAATAAGGGGTTATTGAGGATAAAAAAAAAATAATAGCTTGGATAATATTGCATTTATATTTTGTAAATGACAGGATAGTAAGAACCTGGAAGTGAGTTCCACTAGAAGTGTGAGAGAAGAAACCATTAGAATAGAACTTATACTTATTTGACTGTTTAAACAGTAAAATAATGCGACCCATCTACCAGTCTAATTAATACTACTTTATGAAGTTAAAGACGAAAGCTACTCAACAAATATTTAAAATATAAGATAATTAATACTACTTTATGAAGTTAAAGTCTAATTAATACTACTTTATGAAGTTAAAGACGAAAGCTACTCAACAAATATTTAAAATATAAGATACTTTATACGTGCTGTTTTTTCTTGTGTATGTTAAGAGAAATTTTGAATGAAAATTAATGGCAACAGGGCTGCGGTTTGTATTATAAACAAGTTGTGGCGCAGTGGATATTGGCTCGGAATGAGAAATCGGGGAACCGAGTTCGAATTCCAGTTGAATTCCTTGCATTCACTTACGCGCAAATACCCTTGGGAAAGGTATTAATCTGTCTCTTCCTTCCAGTTATGGGTTAATTAACAGGACAGATTAGGTTCTATAGCCTTGACTGGCAACCAGTCTACTGCAGAAAGCAATGGCAACCTACTGCGGGGTAATCTTCTGCCTAGTCAGTCATGTCTCTTTCGAGACATGATCGCACAAGCGTGTATTGCGCATGGCACTTAACTGACTGACATACCTGTGCAAATTAATTTAAAGAAAAAACAATAATATATCCTTAGGCATCTTTTTACATTGGGTTGATGACAGCGGCAGACAGAATACCACGAGACCAATTAGACTGGGCAATGAACTAATGCATAATAAAAATATTAACTATCAATGAAAGGAAAATATAAAGTATCGTTGTCCCCAAGTAAAAAATTAAAAAAAATATATAAAAAAAAGAATAACATGCCAGTTACGAATTAGGGATATCGAAATCGGCTATATATATATATATATATATATATGAAATCAGCTATATATACACCTTTTTGCAAATGAATTGAAACAAAAATATTTTCTAGGATATTTCACACTTTACCTGATCACATATAAGTCGTCTCTTTGTGTTGTTTTACTCTTCCTACCGCATTTTCCGTTACGTTTTCGGCTGATGAATCCAGTTTTTTTCTTCACCTTGAAGAAGAGAATGACAGTTGAATGGCTGACACCAACTCTATCCGCGATCCTTCTGCAAGGATTGCCAGTATTTTCATGTATCCTTATAGTTTTCGTACACTGCCTTGGAGTAATGTCCATTGCAGACAACTAATCTTATTCAGAGACAACTGATGTCGATTAGTTGTTCTACGGACAATTAATCGACTGTCAAGACAGTAAGACTGATGCAGTCACGGATGACGTAATATTTAACTGACTGACTGACCTAACTCCCATCACTTCCAGTGGATCATAAGGCCATCAATTATCCTTCACTATCACACTGCTTAAGTGAATGTTTTGATTTGTTATTGTTGATGCTTTAGTAATAAACCTATGCAAATCCCATTATATTCTGGGCAAGGTAAGTAGTAATACCTTGGTTAGGGGGTAATTTAAAAAAAAAATAATCATTTCACCCCAAGCAAGGCAGTACTGGTGCACAGGGGTTTACATAAGAGGAGAGTGATGAGAACACTGGTGTGAAGAGAGCTGCATGAGAGTAGAATGGACAGGGAAAAGAACATGAGGAAAAAGAATGCAAGTCAAAGAGATAGGAGATGACAATTGACCTTACATTTAAATTCTTGGAGATTGCAGCTGTCAGGGAAGCAAGCATTTGGAAGGGAATTCCTCAGGCAGGAAGTGCAAGAAATGAAGTTGTGGTTACATTTTATTAGTTTCACTGTAAAAGGGTGGGTCGTAGTTGCTAGTCAAGTAGCTCGAGTAAATTCATGCAGAGGAGCCACCAGGGAGCTAAGCTCATTGGAGCAGAAGCTGTGAAAGTATTTGTAGAAGAGACTGAGGGAAGCCACATTACACTGGTGAGAAAGTGACTACAGCTGAGCTACCAAGTCAGGATCAGTCACATTGCAGATTCTCCATTGCAAATAGCAGGGGTACCCCACCAGATGTGACAGCAGTATTCAATACACAGGAGGATGGATTCAGATGGGAAAAACTTCCTGGCCCAACACGGTGAACCAACCTTCCTAGCAGCAGATTTAGCTATGGAATGTAGAGTTAGTTCGAGGAGGTGCAGTGTTTTTTTTGCCTTTCAGGGAGACTGATCCATGCTGAGTTGGGGGGGGGGTAAGAGTGATTGTCTATGGGGGTTATCAGATAGCAGCTTCATTTTGAAGTTAATTCAGCTCTGCTTTTTTTATTTTGATCTGATATACATTGCAACTCAACGTGCACACATTCACAAATACTTTTTTTTCAAATCAGGTTATAATAGATAAAAAAAAAAAAAGTTGATAACAATTGTTTAGAAATGTTATTTTATCTGTCAGCAATATTTGTTCTTTGGGAATTTAATGTCTTTTGTTTTGAAGAATAGCAGTTCACAGAAATTGATTTAAAAAAAATAAAAAACAACGTAATGGCTAAGTAGCTGATTCCTTTCTATTCTTTGTCTATGACTATATTGTGTTGAATACACCGGTTCTCATCTGATCACCGAAGTGAAGCAACATCAAGCCTGGTCAGTACTTATACGGGTGACCATTTGGGAATACCAGGTGATGTAAACATAAGGACTAAGAATGGTCCACCGGTCCTTCAGGTTTGGGGGTTTGGGCACAGGGCTAACAACCCTTCCCCATAAAAAACAGATTGTTATGGAAACAGTAACAAAAAAGTTGATGTCCTACACTCCATTGGGTGTAACAGTTGAGATAAATGAGCATGTTTTGTTAACTGCTTATTTAATTTGTCCAGCTTGATTATCACAGGTATAGGAAAATCTCATATGGGAGGTGAAACTTCAGGTGTTTATTCTTTCTCATTTTCTTTACCAGTCAGTCAGTTAAGTGCCATACGTGAAACCTGCTTGGGCGATCATGTCTCGAAAGAGACATGACTGACTGGGCAGAAGATTTTCCCGCAGTAGTTTACCATTACTTTCTGCGGTAGACTGGTAGCCAGCCAAGGCTATAGAACCCAATCTGTCCTGTTATTTAACCCATAACTGGAAGAAAGAGACGGATTAATACCATTCCCAAGGGTATTTGCGCGTAAGTGAATGCAATGAATTCAACCTGGTATTCAAACTCGGCTGAGATGATGATGATTCTATTTTTTAATATCTTGAAAAATTAACATATGGCATTAAGATTTTTACTTTTGAAAAAAAAAACAAAAAAAAAAACAAATCTTTAATCGCAATAACTGTACTTTTTGATCATATACTTAAAGATGTAATTTATTTAATTTTTAACTTGTAAAACATTCCCTCTGCGATTGACATTTTCTTTTGTGTGCAAGGAATGCACAAAATGAGTTACCATTTTTTTTTTTTTTTTTTTTTTTTTAACGAGACCACACCGCTATTCTACTATTCACCACTTTCTTGCTATTTCTACCTTCTCCAAAAATGGACGAGGAGGACATCACCAGGGGCAGTGAAAGTTTTATTTTTGACCTCGGAAACAAGGGGGAACTGTACATGAAAAGGAAAATCTGGTAAATCCCCCAACCTTTTAATAATTAAAAAAAATGGTTTTGTCTTGAGTATGTGCGTTGTGGTGCAGTGGATATCGGCTCGGAGCGAGAAATAGGGGAGCCGAGTTTGAATACCAGGTTGAATTCATTGCATTCACTTACGCGCAAATACCCTTGGGAATGGTATTAATCCGTCTCTTTCTTCCAGTTATGGGTTAAATAACAGGACAGAATTGGGTTCTATAGCCTTGGCTGGCTACCAGTCTACCGCAGAAAGTAATGGCAAACTACTACGGGAAAATCTTCTGCCCAGTCATTTCATGTCTCTTTCGAGACATGATCGCCCAAGCATGTTTCACGTATGGCACTTAACTGACTGACTGACTGGTAAAGAAAATGAGAAAGAATAAACACCTGAAGTTTCACCTCCCATATGAGATTTTCCTATACCTGTGATAATCAAGCTGGACAAATTTAATAAGCAGTTAACAAAACATGCTCATTTATTAAAACCTGATAGCCTAATAATCAACATTCCTGATCTGAAAACTCGAAAATAGAATCGTTTCAGTTTAAAAGAAAAATCAAAGACATCAACGCATGAACAAATATAGTAGTCAGTATAAGAGGTATCATTAAAGGAAAAAACTTCCCCATTCGTGATGTGCTGCTGTTGCCTACCCAGGATGACTGGCTCTGACGAGAAGAGACCTTCAAAATAAAAAAAAAAAAAGGCATCATAAGAGTCATGGCCGAATCTGACTATCAGTGAAAATCCAAACAAAGAAAAATGTCTTCGTCAGAAATCAAACTAAACAATTCACGAAGAAAGAAAAACGAAGAAATGAACGCAGTAAAAATCTTTATTTATTAAGTTTGGGAGAAAAGACTGGTTATACTCAGAAAGTCCGAACCCGATTTCCTGCTTTCGTTCACGTTCTGTGCCTAATTTCCATTGGAATAGCCGAAAAAAATCCGCAAAAATCATAGTTTCTGGAAATGGATGCCACTGATGACGTCATCACATTGTCGACTAATAAATCCGGGCAATATTTTTTTTTTTTTTTTTTTAGCATCAGCTACGGCCCTGATAAGAGTCAAGTACTTTTGTTAGCATAGACTACGAGTAGTGCTCAGTTTCATTCAAGCAGGAACATTACTAATGTAACATGGTAAGATAGAAGTAAACCTGGACAGAAAGATAGGGAAATGCCACTTTCATGTTATGCTAGTCAGAAAAGTTCTCCATATATTGCTGCAAAATCATCTTTAAAAATGATAATAGACGAAAATCTTCAAATTCCCTATACGGACTTTAAACCAAAATAAATAAATATATAAAAGATAAATGGCAAGAATCATGGAAAAACCGGAAATAGTTTATTTCAAATCAAACTTAAAATGGGGGAAAAATCTTGGAAGCACTTGGAAAAAAATAAGTCATCATAACTAGTAGAATACATTTAGGACACACATACTTAACTCACTTTTATATATTAAAAAAGGACCAATCCACCAAAATGCAAGTTGCGGAAGCCTAATTACAATAAAACATATCCTACTGGAATGTAAAACCATAACTAAAATAAGACCAAAATATTTCAATGGAAAAAGCTTAAAAGAAATTTTTAGCAATACAGACACAGATAAAATATACAACTTTCTCAAAGAAATCAAGATCCTCAACAAAATATAATACTTTCAAATATTGTATCTGCAAATGTTTACTGATAGATTCCGATTTTAGTTCCACATACTCACACAGAAAGAAAGAAAAATACTGGATTTTAAAATTAAATACACATAGGCTAGGGTTAAATAGGGACTTAGGTATTTTGAATCTTTATAAATATTTCAATAGTTCAACATTTTTTAGATACACTTAAAATTTTTTTCTTTAAAACAACATTTAAAAGTAGTATTACAGTCAGGTTTACGTTTAAAAAATATAAAAAAACTATTTTTTTAAAATAAATTGCTTTATCTTGTGATTGTTTCTGATTGTATATCTGCATACCTACATGTATGCGTATGCATATATATGTATATACAAATGCATACATTTAGGTAAAACTACTAAAAAGTTGTAAGTTTAAAAATGACAGTATTTATTTATTTCTATTATATATAATATATATATTTATTACAAAACGTACCAACAAAACACACATACTTGTAGGTGTGCAGATATACAATCAGAAACAATCACAAGATAAAGCAATTTATAAAAAAACAAAACAAAAAAAAAATAATAAAACCCAACAATCCCCCAACTTTTTTTTACAGAATAACTACCCTGTATAGATAAACAAACAAGGCTTCGGCATAAAATGACCCAAATAGGAGTTGACATGCCGTAAAATCCAATGATAGACATGAATAGTTGAATGTTACCAGTCATATTTTCAGAAAGAAAACCCAGCATGTTGACACTAGTGAGATTGGTAATTGTTATGGTGCCCTTCTATGAGGAATGAACTCTTCCTCTTACTGTATACAATTACCTGCGTGACTTCCGGTATGGTAGGCAGTTTGCCTTCTGCCTTGCGCATTGTCGAACTCTCTGCCCGAAGGCAGAGAGTAATAACCTAGTCAAGTTTCTGCTGAAGGGTAGAGTCACGTCTGGGGAAAATTAGATATAAATATTTGCCCGAGCTATATGGTTCAGATTACCCACGTTAAAAAGACCTTGTGCCACATTTTGACTTAAGTGGGGAGGCAGTTAAGTAAGCAGTTAAAGCCAGCTACGATTCGGGCAATAATCAGCGTAACTGTACTGTTTGGACTTTTCTATTTATTTAATTACAAACACTTTGTACATATGTTCTTGTTATACTAATACACTGATTTGAACCTGCCTCTTGTATTCCATGTCTGACTTCCTGTCAAACCGGTCACTACAACTTTGCGGCTAAGTTTCGCCACAACAAATTGGCGACCAAGATCCACAACAGTAATCTTGACAGGGGAAAAAAAAGCTCTTATATCGAGCCGCATGTTTCATTACTTCCTAACAAATGCTGAAAAGACCACAACTGAAGACAAAGAAAGCATAACGACCATCACAGATAGAAAAAAAAAGTCTGTTGGAGATTGAAAGATGATTGAAAAGTGGGTGGGGGCTTAGAAAAAGACAGCAGTATCTCCATCGCTACTAGACCCTCGGTTCGAGAAGGAAACAGCAACAAAAACCCCGTGGAAAACCTGAAGAAAAGAAAAAAATTATCAGAATGATCCTTACTAGGGAAGAGAAAGGGTTCTGCAACTGAAGAGCTAGAAACAAAATTCACCGAAGACAGACGAGTGGAAATCGTCTCCCTTACAGCCTACCAAAATTAATTCACCTAGTCAATGGCCTGTTCCACGATCAAGAGATTACTGCCCCCTATGGGATCAAGTTGAAATAATAGAAAACGCCAATTAATTTTGGTTTAGTGAGCATTTAGGTTTAATAAGCATTAGGTTTGTAAACCCCAGAAATTCATTTGATGTCGTCCTTCAGGACACATGAACCAGTGGATATAAACGTTTGTTAGTTCCAGAGACTTGACCCAAGAGTTGTGAGTTCAGTACCAGGCTATAACCCTTTAAGTTACTTAGTGAACAAGTAACTTAGAGAGCTTCGCACAAGAAATGCGAATGATATACTCAGTGATCGTAATAAGTTTCGGTTTGAAATTCCTAGCATCTGGAGAAGGCCAGAACGTATAATGGCCGAAACGTCGTACAAATGGCAACAAAAATGAGAACAATAGTCTGAATAAAGCTCTACATTTGGTGGGATCAGCTTGGTGTAGTTTATTATGAGTTATCAGGTAATAGTGAAGATTTTCACCGAAAAAGACGAAGAATTGGAACCATTATTTCATGAAGACGCATGTCAGGCGTAAGCTGAACTTGCAGAATCATTAGGTGTTGATTACACAACAGTTTCGAAACTTTTGGAATTATTAGGAATGATTCAAAATCAAGGACATTGGGTGCTGTACAATTTGACGTTGAGCAGCATCTGTTTTTTTTTTTTTTAAACATATCACCCCAAGCAAGGCGGTAACGCTACTGATGCGCAGGGGGCTACGTAAGAATGAAAAGATTGGAAAAGAGAAAGCCGGAAACCACATCCTAAGCAGGGAACAAGGGCTGAGCCTCTTCACCTGTACAATAGACGTGGATGGAGTGTGAACCGGGCGATAGTTCAGTCTATCTACTCCAAATGAAAAAAAAAAAAGTAAAGAAAGAAAGAAAAGAGTAAAAAGATTGGAAAAGAGAAAGCCGGAAACCACATCCTAAGCAGGGAACAAGGGCTGAGCCTCTTCACCTGTACAATAGACGTGGATGGAGTGTGAACCGGGCGATAGTTCAGTCTATCTACTCCAAATGAAAAAAAAAGTAAAGAAAGAAAGAAAAGAGTAAAAAGATAGGAAAAGAGAAAGCCGGAAACCACATCCTAAGCAGGGAACAAGGGCTGAGCCTCTTCACCTGTACAATAGACGTGGATGGAGTGTGAACCGGGCGATAGTTCAGTCTATCTACTCCAAATGAAAAAAAAGTAAAGAAAGAAAGAAAAGAGTAAAAAGATTGGAAAAGAGAAAGCCGGAAACCACATCCTAAACAGGGAACAAGGGCTGAGCCTCTTCACCTGTACAATAGACGTGGATGGAGTGTGAACCGGGCGATAGTTCAGTCTATCTACTCCAAATGAAAAAAAAAAGTAAAGAAAAGAGTAAAAAGATTGGAAAAGAGAAAGCCGGAAACCACATCCTAAACAGGGAGTAAGGGATGAGCCTTGTCAACAAGAACAACTACTTTAACGACAGAAAAGGGAAGTTTTTGTTCTTTTTGCATCCTATCGGGACCGGCGATTTAAAGTGGATACACTGCGATAACCCTAACCGTAGAAGGTCGTGGGGTAAGCCCGGATATACATCAACATCGATGGCAAAACCTAATATTCATGGTTCGAAGCTTCTGCTCTGCATTTTTGTGGGATCTGCTGAGTGTAGTTTATTATAAGCTGCCCAAACCGACTGAAACCATCACGGGAGATCACTATAACCAAAGTTAAGCAACGTCGAGCTTGCTCAGTACCTAGATAGGTGACCGCTACGAAATATCAGGGGTCTTAAGCGTGGTTGTGCGGGTGGTGTAATGAATAACGGTTCGGAATTGGAGATCAGAGGGCCGAGTTCCAAATTCCAGTCACGTTTTGTTATATCCACTTATGCGCAAATACCCCTGGGAAAAGTATGAATCTACCTCTTCTCACCCCCTGCTATGAGTTAATTATTAGAACTTGTATGAATAGATCATTATTATCTCTCCCCAAATTCTTACAATCTTCGAATATTTTATAGTTTTAAATAACTTGGAAGTTGGACAAGCTGTAAAAAATCAAATCAATTCAACTTTGAATTTAAAACTGTAAGGTGATTTAGAAGTGACACAAGGCCGGAAGTATGGGGCACCCAGCGAGGGTCGAACTCATTATTTAGTTGTAATTACTCTAGAGAGACAAGCTTGCTTAACTATTACGCCAGCAAATGGGTCCCTAGCGAGGCACCTACTTGAACTGTAGCTAAGGTTCGTTTTAGCATAGTTACAGTTAGGATGTGCGTTGTGGTGCAGTGGATATCGGCTCGGAACGAGAAATCGGGGAGCCGAGTTCGAATTCCAGTAGAATTCATTGCATTCACTTACGCGCAAATACCATTGGGAAAGGTATTATTCCGTCTCTTCCTTCCAGTTATGGGTTAAATAACAGGACAGATTGGGTTCTATAGTCTTGGCTGGCAACCAATCTACCGCAGAAAGCAATGGCAACCTACTGCAGGATAATCTTCTGCCCAGTCAGTCATGTCTCTTTCGAGACATGATCGCCCAAGCGTGTTTCACGTATGGCACTTGACTGACAGTTAAATTGAATTAACCTGCAAAATCAGTCAGACAACAAATTCACTGCTTAATTTAGTCTGAGAGAAAATTCTGTTATTCAATAAAAGGGGTGGTTGGAATAAGAATGTCTCCAGTGTATCGTTTCTGTCTCTTTCTCTCTTTCTCTTGTAAAAAATAATTTCAAATGTAATAATATAATGAAGAACACATTTTCAATGCATTCTTATGGTAAAAACATTTTAAATGCAATAATACCAGTAAAAAAATATTTGCAATTCATTCTAGAAAACATTCTTTTTTTTTTTTTTTTTTTTTTTAATCATATCACCCCGAACAAGGCGGTAACGCCACTGATGTGCAGGGGGCTACGTAAGAGTGAAAAGATTGGGAAAGAGAAGGCTGGAAGCCACATCCTAAACAAGGAACAAAGGATGAGCCTCTTCATCTGTTCAATAGACGAGGGTGGAGTGTGAACCGGGCGCCAATTGAAAAAAATAAAAGAAGAGAGTGAAAAGATTGGAAAAGAGAAAACCGGAAACCACATCCTAAACAGGGAACAAGGGATGAGCCTCTTCACCTGTTCAATAGACGAGGGTGGAGTGTGAACCGGGCGATAATTTAGTCTATCTACTCCAATTAAAAAAAAAAAAAGTGAAAAGGTTGGAAGAGAGAAATAGAATAATATAATAAAACAAAATTCCAATCCAGTCGTAGAGAAAAAATAATTTTGAATTCATAAAGAAAAGCATTTTCAATACAATTTATGGCAATTTTTTTAAATGGTATAATATAAACGCTAACAAACATTTCAAATGATTTGGTAGAGTAATAATCGTTTGGAATGAATTATCGTTAAAACATTGTATGCCATAATATTATTAAAAAAACATTTTCAATGCATTCTTAAAATTAAAAAAAAAACATTTTAAATGGAAGAATATAATAAAAAATAAACATTTCCAATGCAGTCGTAGAGTAAAATTATTTTGAATTACATTTCGTTGTCTCCATTCAAAAAAAAAAAAAAAAATTCACGATTCTATAGAAAACAATTGTTCACTTTTATTCGTGTCGTACGGGTCCGAGAAAAAGTCTTTAGAAATAAACAAAAATTTGATCATTGGGTTAGATATTTAGAAGGAAGTCGAATCAAGAACTTTTCAACACCTTTCACTTCTGTTATGTTCATTTTCTGTACATTTTCTAGAATGCAATCGTTTGCAGAGCATTTCTATAGTAAAATTTATTAGCAATGCATTCCTATCTTCTAGAATGTGGTCGATCATTCTCTGTAGCTCTTACGTTTGCCTCTTTTTTTTTCTTTTACTTTTCCATCCGTTCCTTGTTCCGTTATCCAATTCAGTCAAGTGCCGTACCTGATACACGCTTGGAGCGATCATGTCTCTTTCGAAACATAATTGACAGGGCAGAAGATTATCTCGCAGTAGGTTGCCATTGCTTTCTGCGGTAGACTGGTTGCCAGCCAAGGTTATAGAACACAATCTGTTCTATTATTTAACCCATAACTGGAGGGAAGAGACAGATTAACCAAGGGTATTTGTGCGTAAGTGAATGCAAGGAATTCAACTAGAATTCGAACTCGGCACCACGATTTGTCGTTCCGAGTTGATATCCACTGCATCACAACGCACACACAAGCTCTTTAAGCAGTTGTTCGCTGTTACTCTTTGTTTCCCTTGCCTTTAATATGTTCTGGTGCGTGTCAAAATCGTTGGACCCTCAGTTCTTATTATGTGGAATTCTTACTGTAAAAACATTTTCAATACATTCCTACAGCGAAATAATTTGGGATGCGTTCGTATAGTAAAATCAAGTCAAATGTTTCCTATATAATAATTTCCAACACTATTACTATTAAAATCATGCCAAATGTTTCCTATAAAGAAAAACAATTTTCAAAAGCATTTTAATAGTAAAATCATGCCAAATGTTTAATCTATCGAAATCATTTCTAGCGCATTTCTATAGTAAAATCGTGCAATCTATAACGTAGTAATTTTTAACGCAATTCTATAGTAAAATCACGTGAAATATTTCCAATAAGGAAAATAATTACAAACGCGTTTCTATAGTAAAATCATGTCAGATGTTTCATCTGGCTAGATCATTTCCAACGTCATTGTGTATTAAAATCATGTCAAATGTTTTCCTATTAAGAATTAATTACTAACGCATTTCTATAGTAAAATCATGTCAAATGTTTCCTATAACATAATATTTTCCAACGCATTTGTATAATAAAATCACTATAGTAAAAATATTGTATAGAAAAAAATGTCAAATATTTCATCGGGAGAGAATGTGCACCGTTTCGGGGCCTTTGAGAGGAAGGCCCCGAAACGGTGCACATTCTCTCCTGATGACCCCAAGAGTAATAGATTATTTGAACTTTTACGAATTGGATTCCCAAAGACCGTCATAGAAGCATTGTGCCGATAGGATAAGTGGAATTTTAAAAGCTACCTTTTTGGTAAGTTTGAATTACTTTTGCAGTAATTTCCTTCTTCCTACAACGTAATCATTTCCAACGTAGTTGTATAGTAAAATCATGTCAAATATTTCATCTAGCGATATTGTTTGCCACGCACTCATATAGTAAAACTTATTAGCAATGCATTTCTAACTGTTATATATATATTAATTAGTTAATTTTTGGTCATAATTAAATTAGACCAGTCCGCAGTTGTATTAAAAAGTGTTCAAGTGTAGGACTTTTGAATATTTTTCGTTTGGAAATGAGTTATTTCCGTGACCTAGGTTTCAACCTTTCGATATCTTCAGGTGATTTACAATAACTGTGTTTACCGTTTTTCAAACGTTGGAAAAGAGATTTTTACGAACGCGCGACTGGAATTTTCAAACCGAATTTTTTTTTTTTTAATTAGAGAGGAGTTATATAAGGATTTTAGAATAACATAATAGCTAACTTTTCCTCCAGGCACAATATACAGACATTACCAACGTTGTATGGTTTGGCTATTTTCATTATACACCAAATTGTATCAGTTTTTTTTTTCCATATGTGTGGAACGTGTGGACATTAAAATTGAAATATGGAAAAGACCCTGATAAAACTTGGAGCATAGTGAAAATAGACAAACCATACAACGGTGGTAACATATGCAGATTGTGCCAGGAGAAAAAAATAACTATTATGTTGTTCCCAGAACAAAGAAAATACTAAATAACAGATCAGAAATTATGCCCAAATGTAATCATACCCATAAATACTTACTAGAATCATATAAGCATGGATCAAAGTGTTGTAAGATCCTTAAATAACTGCTCCCTAATTTTGAAAATTATTTGGTTGTTTGAAAATTCTAGTCAAGCGTTCGTAAAAAATCCCTGTTCAAGCATTTGAAAAACGTTAAAATCAGTTATGGTAAATCGCCTGAAGATACCAAATGGATGAAACCTAGGTCACGTAATAACTCATTTCCAAATTATATACAGTACTGTGCAAAAGTATTAGGACAAGAACTATTTTATCTTTTATGAGGCACAGTGACAGAAAATAAACAATTTAATTAAAGTAATTTTATTTGATTTACTCAACAAATGTTTTAACAAGAAAAAATACTTGTTACAAAATAAATTTAATATTTAGTATAATAGCCTTTTGCTTTGACCACAGCATAGACATCACAGGCTATTTCAATGTATCTAATGGTATCTCCTGCCAAGCAGCTTGTATTTGTTCCCAAAGTGTGTCTTACGAAGTAACATTAGAATTATCAATTTTTTTTATCCAAAATATCACATAGACGTTCAATAGGATTGAGGTCAGGGCTTTGTGGGGTTCAATTCAAATTCCGAAGCCTTCCCCCCTCTTCCTTTTTAGTTAAATAATTCTTACAAAGGTTTGGCTTTTCACCCTGTATTTGAATTTCAGTGGGTTTTTTTTTTAGAAAAATTACCTCTTTCCTAATACTTTTTCACACTACCGGTAGTGTGCAAAAGTGTTAGGAGAGGGGTGGTTTTAAACTTTATTTTGATGCCTCATAAAAGATAAAATAGTTCTTGTCCTAATACTTTTGCACAGTACTATATATATATATATATATATATATATATATATATAACCTGTTTTCAATGCACTCGGTCCTGGGCATGACGGTAAACTGCATCCGACAGCAAGGCCTCTGATTGGGAGGTTGTGAGGAGAATTGAACCACTTCTCAATTCCTGTTGTTTCCAGGTCCATTCTGACCCGGAGTGGTAGCACCTGTTAGGGTCCCAGCTATGGGAAAATAGTTAACCCCCAAACTGGGATCAAAACACTATGAAAGTATAAAAATAGACTTTTATAGAAATATATTCATAAAAATAAACTTTTATAAAAAAATATACATTTTTGAAGGAAAAATATTACCAATAATACATTTTTGAAGAAAAAATTATTACCACAACACATTTTTGAAGGAAAAAAATTATACTCAGCAAAACATTTTGTATACAAGACTACAAGATATTTTCAGTTTTCTAAAATAAAAAAGAATAAAAACAAAAAAATTTCATTTAAAATCTGACTAAATCAACCTTCTCACTATAACCGAACATTAAAAAAAAAATACCTCAAGACCCTACTTTTTTGGCATTAAATAACTCATAGAGGTTTTGATATGCCGTTAAACAAAACTCAATCTTAAACTCAATTCAATGCACGCATGTAGTAAGATTATTGTTGGTTGCATAAACAGCTGGTTTATGAATAAAATAACCCAAGACTGGATACAATGTATTTATAGAGAGGGAAAGAGAGAGAAAGAAGAGACATTTAGTACGTTCATTTTTTATTCTCGACCACTAGGTGGCATTTATTTGACCTCCACCGCCACGGTTTTTGATGGAACATGCCGGCCGACCACACCGTGACTTGGGGTCAGTTTTAACCCAATGACCTACAAACCGTTCTTACTCATTATTTTTAGCGGCAATTACGAACCTTCCGGATTTGCGTTGTGGTGCAATGGATATCGGCTCGGAACGAGAAATCGGGGAGCCGAGTTCGAATTCCAGTTGAATTCATTGCATTCACTTACGCACAAATACTCTTGGGAAAGGTATTAATCCGTCTCTTTTTTCCAGTTATGGGTTAAATTACCGGACAGATTTGATTCTATAGCCTTGGCTGGCAACCAGTCTACCGCAGAAAGTAATGCCATCCTACTGCAGGATAATCTTCTACCCAGTCAGTCATGTCTCTTTCGAGATATGATTGCCCAAGCGTTTATCAGGTATGGCACTTAACTGACTGACTGAATTAACAGGATATCAGTCAGTTAAGTGCCATACGTAATACATGCTTGGGCGATCACGTCTCGAAAGAGACATGACTGACTGGGCATAAGATTATCCCGCAGTAGGTTGCCATTGCTTTCTGCGGTAGACTGGCTGCCGACCAAGGCTACAGAACCCAATCTGTCTTATTATTTAACCCATAACTGGAGGGAAGAGACGAATTAATACCCTCTGTGCAACCGCTGAAGACAACAGTCATAGACGACAGAATCCATTTTGTTAATATCCTGCCTACACACCTCACACAACCACTGCGCTGGCGATCTCAAAGATCCATGAACATGTTTCACAGTCTTCCAACTATCTGTATCAAAATATCTTTCAAACTGTCTGGGTCAAAATATCATTCCAACTATCCGGATCACTATATCTTTTCAACTATCTGGATCAAAATCTCATTCCAACTATCCGGATCAATATATCTTTCCAGCTGTCTGGATCAAAATGTCATTCCAACTTACTGGGTCAATATATCTTTCCAACTATCTGGATCAATATATCATTTCAACTATCTGGATCAATATATTATTCCAACTATTTAGTTCAATATATCTTTCCAACTATCTGTGTCAATATATCTTTCAAACTATCTGGATCAAAATATCAACAGATCTGGATTGACACATTTTTATCCAGGCATACTGTTGGTATTTCAGAAAGGTTTTGTACCACAGTATCTCCAGAGAAAAGTTATCCATCCATAGCACGAATGACATCTTTTTTACTAAGTAGCCAAGGATGTATAAATTCCTGCCACTGGATGATTTCTTAATAGGGTTGACTTATCAAGTTTTCTAGTTCCTCAAAGTGGACTGAAAGTATCTTCAGCATGAACTTCCATGTTTATACTGAATGATATTGTTTATTATTTTACATATATAATATATATATATATATTACATATATATATATATATATATTACATATATATATATTACATATATATATATATTACATATATATATATATATATCTGTGTGTGTGTGTGTGTGTAAAACAATAAGCCATATTCATTCAGTGTAACCATGCAACACATTCAATATATATATATATATATATATATATATATATATATATATATATATATATATAATATTATAAATTCTAAAACACTGTTTATATTTACCGGTAGCATAGCCTTCGTGTCTATTCTACCGGGACAGGCAAATTCGTTGGAATAAAAACATGTAAAAAAACGGAAATTCTTTCCATATCAATAACAATCATCAAGGCATATAATAATTATTAATGTGTATTTATATATTTACTGTTTTATCTCTAGTTGTAAGGGAGGTAAATCAATTTAAGTTATAAATTTATCGGTGATTACTTCCCTTGGTCGTTTTAATAATCTATACAATTATAACATCTCCATTTAGACAAAATCAATTCCAAGCCAAATTAAAAAGTTTGATTTAATCAGCTCCTTTATTCCGACGTTTCTTAAATTGCAATCTTCTTTGTTCAAGCCTTTCATGTGAGACACTCAGATACTTTTGCCCATTAAGTGACCGTCTTGCTTCAGCTTGGCAGGATTTGTTTTCTTTGTCGTTCTGTGACTAGTACTTTTCTTCTGACATATTTCCGTTTCACTGTTATATGAAACACTTGAAATTTTTAACATAAAAATATATTAAGTAAAAAGTGATTCATATAATACTAAGAGTAATCAATGAATTATGGATACCATCTAAAAATATAAAGATAACGAATTAATCAAGCGGATTATTGGCCTCTGTTTTAGTTGTGAATTCTTTATCTTCGTTGGATTGAATCTCAACATTGTTTCAAGACTTTTGTTTCATTGCATCACACTATTAAAACATTGCCGTCATGGCGAAGGTCACTATTCATTCACGCGTCGTCACACGGACGAAAGGACCAACCAAAAACTCGCAGCTCTAACCAACCAAAAACTAGCAATTTGTTCTGACTATTAAAATTTTCTGATGTCCCGATTATTTACTCCTGTATTAAGTCTAATAGATTTGATAAAATCAAATTGAAAAACCTTTAATTCCGTTTTCTCTGATGTGGGTATTAAATTTTGTGCCACTCTGTTGAATAGTTTGTCCAACCAAAATCTCCTTAGAATATTTTCTGCCATGACATTGGACTGACTGAATTAACAGGATATCAGTCAGTTAAGTGCCATACGTAATACAAAGTGACCTAAAAAATGACTAATTATGAAAGATAGCTTAGATGTGCCACAAGGCCGAAAGTATAGATCCCCCAGTGAGGATCGAACTCACTGTTCAGTTGTAATTGATCTAGCGAAACAAGCTAGTTAACTCCTACTCCACCTTCAAGTCCCTTTGCCAGTATTTTATATAGTCATTAGCTGTGTGGCCCAGCGATGCTCGGGGTTTTTTAGTGGTTATATTGAAATGGTAAGGTCAAATGCTTATTCAAAAAGCCGCAGTATGGGGTTGCCGTGATGCGTAAGTTTAAAAAAAAAAGCTAAGTAAGTATTGGTTTTGTTGTATTTGTAAAACAGGATTCATGCTTTGTCAATTTTGCCAATAAACGGGAATGATGTATGTATAATTGGAAGAACAGAGGCGGGCGCTACAGGAGCCTGTAATTTGATACGATTACGTTGTGACGCAAAAGAAGCGGATGCATTTTCTCTGCAACGTCGGAGGGGTTGGCACCTTGTAGAAAACGAGAAATTGTTATGGCATATGATAAGATAATAGTTACAAAAACATTGTTTTGTTGGAATACAACTAAGCATTTTCGAAAAATAAACCATCGCTAAAAGCAATATTTTCCATTAATTTTTGCCACACCCTGTGTGTCAATTAAAATTTTTGTTTGCATATCAAGGCATCAAACTTTGATCTACCAGTGACACCGTTTTAGTTGAGTTTGGGTCTTGGAGAAATGCATAAAAGTGCACAAAAGACCACCCGAAATTATCTTTGTCGTTGATTTTTTACGAACTCTGTACATTGATTCAATTTGTTTTGTGTACATCAAAGGTTCTGACCTTGGCCTACAAGTTACCCGATTTTGGTTGAATTCGCATAAGGCGTCTCGGAAGAGAAGAGTTTGTAAATTCTAAGACTTTTGGTGATTTCTGCCATACCTTGTAAATCGATTCGAAAATGTTTTTGCATATATCAAAGTTTCATGACATGATCGACAAGTGACTCAATTTTGGTTGAAATCAAACCAAGGGTTTCGGAGGGGTAGGGTTCGTTAGAATGAAGACACACAAACACGCACACAGACAGACATATCCATTTTTATATATAGAGATTTTCTAAGCATTGTTTAGATGTGGCAAAAGGCCGAAAATGTGGAACACCTAGTTAGGATCGAAGTTACTACTTGGTTGTAATTGATCTAGCTAGACAAGCTTGTTAACCATTACATCATGTTGAATGTTAATTTCTTTTTGTCGACTTTGTGTAATCAAGAAGGAACCGACGTTACCGAACTCCTAGCGACCAAGATCTTGATAAACGAAAATAGTAATAAAATGTAATGACGTGACGTGCGTGTGCGCGCGCGCGTGTTCATGAAAACTGCAGGGTGTGGGCCAATGTTTTGTGGGAGGTGAGGAAGTAACACTTAGAGTTTATTAGGTTAATCATTTCGTACTTTTATTTTGCCATTTCTGGGTTTGTGGGGGTCGCTGAGATCGGCAGGGTGGTTTTGTTGCAAGTGAAAGGGAAAAGATGAAAAAAATGCGAGGAGGAAACACACAGAGATGAAAGGGGGTGGTAAGAGAAAGCATGTATTCATTTAAAATGAATTTCTTTATTGTCTGACAAAAAACAAAAAACAAAAAAAAACCCCCAAAAGCATAAAGACTTTTTTAATATATTTTAAAATTTACAGACGGTTTCTATATTAAACGAGTGCACTGTCGTCAGAAATGACGACAAAATATTTGAGAGGATTATTAGCTGTTTCCTCAGTGGTTATCCCCCCATGTTCTGTGTTACTGTTAAGTACAGTCCAGAAGAGAGTGAAGAGAAATCCATGAAGCAGCATGGGTAAGATGGTAGGAGAACTGGATATTTCGGATTGGTGACCACTGCGAAAAACTTCACGCCTGACCAAATGTGCATTGTTGTGCAGTGAATATCGGTTCGGAACGAGAATTCCTGTTGAATTCCTTGCATTCACTTACGCACAAATACTCTTGGGAAAGGTATGAATCCGACACTTCTCTCTCCAGCAATGAGTTAAATGGCAGGACAAATTGGGTTCTATAGCCTTGGTTGGCAGCCAGTCTACCGCAGAAAGTAATGGCAACCTAGTGCGGGATAATCTTCCTCCCATTCAGACATGCCTCTTCAAGACGTGATCACCCAAGCGAGTATCACGTATGGTATTTAACTGACTGACTGGCATCTCTTCTAATTTTTTTTTCTCTCTGACAACCTGTTTTTGTTTGGAGACACTTGAGAACTTTTACTCTGTAACCCGCTACCTCGAGTCGTAATCATGGTAGTATAGATGAAGACAATAGTCCGAACAGTGTAAATAGTGTAAGCAACAAGAATGTCTTTAAAAAATAATAACACAAAGGACACTTATTTAAATCCGAAAGAGACAGCTGAAATTTCTTGGACACATGATGAGGAAGGTGGCTTGGAAAACTTAACACTCACAGGGTATATCGTAGGCAAGAAAGATAAGCTAAAGCAGTGAGCCACCAACATGATGAGCTTGCACGGCATAGGGAGAACGCTACTAAGGATCAAGAGGCGTAGGAAGTTATGGAGAGTTATAATCGCCCACGTTCTGAAGGAATACGGGACATAGATTATGTCATATCTTCTCTACTTTTTTCTCCGTCACCTTTTACTTCTCCTTCTCCTCCTCCTCCTCCTCCTTTTGCTTCTTCTCCTCCGCTTTCTTCTTCTTCTTCTTCTTCTTCTTCTTCTTCTTCTTCTTCTTCTTCTTCTTCTTCTAACGTAAAAACCATGTCATGATCTTCCATAATCTAAAGTTATTTATAAAAGGAACGTTGTTTGTTTGTTTGTTTGTGTGTGTGTGTATGTGTATCCGTTACCTATAGACTCCGAAACGGCTGAACCTATTTTCTTGAAAATTTACACAGTTGTGCTATAAGCGTCTGCGAGTGTTCTTAGATAGGTTTTGTGTCGAGGTACCCCCAATAAATAACAAAAATCGATAATCGAAAAAAATCGGGTTATAGAAGGAGTGGTCTGATTTTAATCAAATTTGATACACTCATAGACAAAGACATGAGAAACGATATTCAGAAGTTTCAAGGTTGCAGTTCTTACAATAGTGCAGAAAATCGATAGTATATATATATATAAGGCAAGATGTTTGAGTGTGTGTCTGTTTATCTGTCTGTATGTCCTTTATACGAATCCACAATTTTTATCCGATTCTCACCAAACTTCACACAAATATACTTTAGGCTGAGTCTGAGCTCCAGGACCATGGATTAGTTATAAAGCTTTCATTACACCTGAGCAACGCCGGGCTATACTGCTAGTCAAAGATAGAACAAAGCTTCAAACAGGAAATAAAACAATCATTAATGTTTCTAAACAAGGTTTTTATTGTTTAATGTGATTTTTCTTATGTGCTGTGTCCCTTCGGAATGTAGGCAGTCATGGCCCTCCACATCTTCCTGTTCCTTGTAGCTCTTAATATATATACTATTATCTTAATATTTCTCCCAAACCCTACTCTACCATCCATTTGCTTAAGCTCATCAAGTATATCACACACTGTTTTCTTTTGTTCCTCTTTCTCTCTATCTGTTCTGTGAGTATTAGATTTTCCAAGCCTTCTTTCGTCATCATGTGTCCCAGAAATTTCAACTGTCTGTTCCTAATGTTAAGTATATTAACTTTTTATAAAACTTGTAGACTGGTGCTACAGAATCACAAAGAACTATACCAGATAACAGAAGCCAGGACTTTCAACAACAGTAACAAGTAAAATGTATAGCACATCTAACACAATGAGAAAATAATGACATAATAAGAGGTTGACACTCATCATTATCAAAGGTAGAACAAAGCTTCAAACAAGAAATAAAGCAATCATTAATGCTTCTAAACAAAGATTATTTTTAATTGTTTCATGCAATGCAAAAACTAAAAAAGAAAGTTTATCCCCAGTAATCAATAGTTTCTAAACTAGTCTGGTTTTCAATTTAATAAAAAAACTCATAAATATTCCCCTTTTGCTTCTCTTAAGTCATACATCGTGGATGGTCTTATGCCATCGTACTTACACAAAGTCATTACAAACGCCCACCCTCTCTAATTTCTTTCAAGCACAGAATTATGCTTACGTTTCTTACACCCAGCATCATCATCTGTATCTCTTGTTCTCTTGGGTGGCATCCTGAATGGGTGAAATATAAAGCTACTAGAAGTATAGCCCGGCATTGCTTGGGTGTAATGAAAGTTTTAAAACTAATCCATGGTCCTGGAGCTCAGACTCAGCCTAAAGAATATTTGAAATAATAATATAATTGCGACAATTTATCAATCGCACCTAATATATATATATATATATATATATATATATATATATATATATATATATATATATACACTAACAGTATAGCCCGGCGTTGCTCGGGTGTAATGAAACATTTAAAACTAATCCATGGTCTTGGAGCTCAGACTCTTTGGACGTTGGCACCAGAGACTAAAAAGCAATAGTTGTTTCCAGTTAAAGCGAAACCGTAGACTGAAAGAAAAATGAATGGATGTAAGTCAAATTTTGATTTCCTGGTATCGATATCAAATTAGTTTTTTTCGTTGTAAACTGAATTTTGAAGGCTAAATAAGTCCTCTGAGTAAATGGTATCATGGCTGAGACTAAGAACAACCATTATACCTACTTAGAGCCAAACCCGAAGCAAAAACTAAAATAAAAGGAATGTAAAAAAAAAATCACTGTGACAATTTAACAATCGCACCTAGTATATATATATATATATATATATATAGTAGTAGTAGTATAGCCCGGCGTTGCTCGGGTGTAATGAAAGCTTTAAAACTAATCCATGGTCTTTGAGCTCAGAGTCTAAAGAATATTTGTGTGAAATTTTGTAAGAATCGGATAAAAATTGTGGATTTATATAAAGGACATATAGACAGATAAACAGACACACACACAAACATCTTACCTTATATATATATATATATTATCGATTTTCTGCAGTATTGCAAGAACTGCAACCTTGAAACTTCTGAATATCGTTTCTTATGTCTTTGTCTATGAGTGTATCAAATTTGATTAAAATCGGACCACTCCTTCTATAACCCGATTATTTCGATGATCGATTTTCGATATTTATCGGGGGTATCTCGACACAAAACCTATCTAAGAACACTCGCAGACGCTTATAGTACAACTGTGTAAATTTTCAAGAAAATCTGTTCAGCCGTTTCGGAGTCTATAGGTAACGGACACACACACACACACACACACACACACACACACACACACACACACAGACAAAGTTTCATTTATAAATAAGTTTAGATATATAAGAAATGAGCTAGCCCGTATCGCCAAAAAACTCTGCTGCTGTCGACTGCTACGGAAAGTTTAATAATTCCGATGTGTGTTTTACACCACTTCCTATTTTTGTGTATTTACCGAGAGGAAAAGACAGGTGAAGTTCCTGGGACATGCAATGAGGAAGGAGAGCTTGGAGAGCCTGATACTAACAGGCCAGATAGAGGGAAAAAGAGACAGGGGAAAGCAACGGATAACATATTTGAAGGACCTGATCTGGTTGATGACGGAACGAGGGTTGCATGGTGCAACAGGAGAAAGCTTGCTAAGAGCTACCAGTGATAGGGAGATGTGGAAAGCCATGATCGCCCACGTCCTGAAAGGACATGGCACATAAAAGAAGAAGTATCAAGATATATTTCAGGCATATATCACTATGGATGTGCGTTGTGGTGCAGTGGATATCGACTCGGAACGACGAATCGGAGAGCTGAGTTCGAATTCCAGTTGAATTCATTGCATTCACTTACGCGCAAATACTTTTGGGAAAAGTATTAATCCATCTCTTCCCGCCAGTTATGGGTTAAATAATAGGACAGATTGGGTTCTGTAATCTTGGCTGGCAACCAGTCTACCGCAGAAAACAATAGCAACCTACGGCAGGATAATCTTCTGCCCAGTCAGTCATGCCTCTTTCGAGACATGATCGCCCAAAGCTTGTATCACGTATGGTACTTAACTGACTGATCCCTAAAAAAATTGGCAAACAGTACGCAAGAAAAAGAAGAATAAAACGATAATTTCTGAAAAGAACATTCACAGGCAATGAAAAATGGATAGTTTACAACAATGTCGAGCGTAAAAGATCCCTGGGGGAATTTAATTATTATTAGTAGTAGTCGTTTACTCCGCTTTATGCAGACTGCGCGTATTCTTCTCTGCAAAGTGCGATCACCAACAGCAGAGTTCAAAAGAGTAAAGGTCAAATGCAGTCCATAAGTAGACATTATGAAGCCAGCATTTTGACTGTCGACCTCTGCTTCTCTAACCGGTCAACTTCTAAGCATAAATTACCCCCGCCATGAGTTAATTTTTTTGGTATGACAATGCAGTTTAAGTACTCATGACTTGATAACTGATGTAATTGGCTTAAGCTTGATAATGTTGTGTAGCTCATAATTCTCATGTTGTGAGCTTTTGAAGTGACTTTGCCGTCCATTTAACACAATCGAAACCATATAACACAACTGGTAGAATGTCAGTGTCAATGATCTTAGCCTTCAAATGATGAGAAACTTTGATCTTAGCACTTCTTTGCTTCTATTAAAAGCTGCTAAGTCCAGGGCGATGCGATGTTGCGCATGGAATTAAATGAGCCACCATTAACAACTTAAAAAGCCAATCTGCATCAAAAGATGGTTATACTGTGCGTTTCCAGTGATATTTGACGGGCATATTGCGTATTATGAGCCCCTTCCAAAGAATCAGACGTTAAATTCTTCCCAGTTTAGTGGAAGTCGGTGAAAAGCGGTCGCAATTAGCAATTCGGAAGGTTGTAGCTTTCCATCACACCCGATAGAAGTTGCTGCAGCTTGACTGGAGTATTCTACTACACCCGCCATGATCACCTCACCGTTCACCTTCGGATTACTACCTATATCTGCTACATCCGTCATGATCACTTGATTACTGCCTATTTCTACGACAACCGTCATGAACACGTAACTTTTCACCTTCCGCTTACTACCTATTTCTACTACAGCCGCCATGATCATCTGACCTTTCACCTTCGGATTACTACCTTTTTTTTATTACAACCGCCATTATCATCTGACCTTCCACCTTCGGATATTTTTTTTATAAGCGTTTCACCCCGAGCAAGGCATGTCACTGGCACTACTGCGCAGGGGGCTACATAGAGTGGAGAAAGGAGGATTAAATATAGAAAATGTCAGAGGGTGGGTGATAGGCGGGTAGGGATACCGAGAATGGTTAAATATAGGAAATGTCAGAGGGTGGGTGATAGTCGGGTAAGGATACCGAGAATGAGGGTTGGGTAGATGAGAGTGTTCTGAGAATAATTGGGAGTTAGTGTGATAGAAGGTGTCTATTGACCCTACATTTAAACACCTGGAGATTGTAGCTGTCGGGAAAGCAGACTTGTGGAAGGGAGTTCCACAGGCGGGAAGCGCGAGAAAAGAAGCTGTTGGAGTAGAATTTACGGTTACATCTTATTTGTTTAATTGTAAAAGGGTGGGACCTAGTTGCTAATCTAGTATCTCGTGTAAATTCGTGCTTAGGCGGCACCAGTGATCTAAGCTCATCGGAGCAGAAGCCATGAAAGTACTTGTAGAAGAGGCACAGGGAAGCCACATCTCGCCGGTGAGAGAGTGGTTGCAGGCGGTCTGCCAAGTCAGTATCAACCACGTTACAGATCCTCCTTTGTATTTTGTCAAGAAGCCCAAGGAGAGCAGCAGGGGCACCCGACCAGATATGGCAGCAATATTCAATACACGGGCGGATAGTAGATTTGTATATGTGCAGAATAGATTCAGGTAGGAAAAACTTCCGGGCCCTGCACAGAGAGCCGACTTTCATAGCAGCAGATTAGGGATTTCTACTACAGCCGCCATGATCATCTGACCTTTCACCTTCGGATTACTACTATCTATTTCTATTACAACTTCCATGATCAGATGACCTTTCACCTTCGGATTTCAATCCCTAAAAGTTATCTTTATAGGAAGAACGTCAATTCTCTAGAAACGCCCAGAAAAATATTCTGAGAGGATGAAATCAAGAAGCTAACTCAAAAATGGCGAAATGTACCGGAAATGTAAATGGCACATATAGTTTGAATAAATCGATGTATTAATATTTCTTTTATTACTTTAAACGTTATTTTTAGCGAATGCCCGTATTAGAGACTCAGTTTATTTTTTTAAACAGGATTTATTTTTTCGTCTTCTGGCTTGAACATTCGAGAAATAGTGGTCGTCCCCCAAATATTTGACACCATTTTGTAGTTTAATTGCGTAGCCAATTCTCACTCAAATGATCCCAAATTTTAACAAAATGTATAAAAACTAAGTTGTTTGTGCGGACTTATCTCAATGGGAATCGATCAAGAAGATGGATCAGATGTTCCACTGATAATCACAATGTGCTGTTTAAATGGCCACCACGTTCATCTGATTTGACACGTTGTGATTTTTTTTTCTATGAGCCTATGTGAAAGAACAAGTCTATATCCCTCCTCTTCCTACAAACTGAGAGGAACTTAAGCAGAGAATCACTGAGGTACTGAAGAATGTTACGCAAGAGATGCTGCAGCGTGTTTGACAGGAGCTGGACTGCTGATTTGACGTGTCACGTTACTGGTGTTACGCATACTGAACATTTACGAAGCTTTCTAAAATCGTTTATAAAATCTACATCCTTTTGAATATCTTGTTTGAATTTTGATAAATAAATATTTTATTGCACAACATGAAGCCTATTTAATTACGTATAACTGGGCCATTATTCAGATAATGACATTTTTAATTTTGTCAGTTTTTGAAGACACCCTGTATCATTAGAGAAAAAATACTCCCAAAGGCAGTATTCGAACCTGCGTCTTCCTTTGTTAGATCTGAAGTGCATTAACCGTTTTGGCTACGAAAACCGTCGTGATTAAGCGAGGTTCTATTTTTCGTTTACAGCATACCAATTTTCCTCGTCTTCTTAAACGTTCTAAAATGTTCTAAAAATAAAAATCTGTATTTAAATATTTAAACATTGTCTTTGAAATTCACTTAAAAGTAATGTACTTTTCTTTTGACCCAATGTAATCAGGCGCATATACGTAAGTCTTCTTTTATATCAAAATACAAGTGCCGTATGAACTATTTGCCGGTGTAGGGTTTTTCAACTAAAAATGAACGTGCTGGCCAGTGGCAGACCTCTATTTTTGAAGTTTGAACAAATATGGAGGATCTCTTTTGAAACTGATAATAATAGATTCAGGGATTCGGCGACAAAAACGTTGGCGATGAATAGATTGTGGCGAGCTCAACGAACCCATACAGATGTTGATTTTTAAATTTTACCAATTACAGGCTAGTTTAAAGGCCGCATGAAAGGGGTATTTTCTTTTATAATCATTTCACCACAAGCAAGTCAGAACTGCCACTGGCGTGCAGGAGGTTACATATGAGGTGAGTGATGAGAAAGCGGAACAAGTTACGGGGGTGTCAGAGAACGGGTAAGAGAAGGGTGAGAATACAGGTTTGAAGAGGATTGCTTGAGCGTAGAGTGGGAAGAAAGAACTTGATACAAGAGTTGTCATAGAAAGTATATGCGTCAAGGAGATAAGAGATGGCAATTGACTTTGCATTTAAATTCTTGGAGATTGTAGCTTTCAGAGAAGCAAGTATATGGAAGGGAACTCCACAAGCGGGAAGTACGAGCAAAGAAGCTGAAGAGTAGAAGTTGCTGTTACATTTGATTGGTTTCACTATAAAAGGGTGGGACCTAGCCGCTAGTCTAGTAGCTCGATTAAATTCATGCAGAGAGGGCACCAGGGATCTAAGCTCATCGTAGCAAAAGCTGTGAAAGTGTTTGTAGAAGAGACAGAGGGAAGCCACATTACATCGGTGAGAAAGTGGCTGAAGTTAAGCTATCAATTACATTGCAAATTCTTCGCTGGATTTTGTTAAGAAGCCCGAGATGAATAGCAAGGACACCCGACCAGATCTGACAGCAGTATTCAATGCACGAACGGATGGTAGATTAATATATGTGCAAGATGGATTTAGACGAGAAAAACTTCCTGGCCCTACACAGGGAACCAATCTTCCTAGCTATGGATTCAATGTAGTCATTCCACTTAAGGTGGCTGATAGGCCGAGGAGGCGCAGTGTTTTGCTGTCAGGGAGACTATCCTGATCCATTCTGATGGGGGTGGGGAGGAGCGATTGTCTGTGGTGGTTTAAGGATAGCAGCTTCGTTTTGGGTATTAGAGCATATTCCAAGGTTGTCATGAGCGAATTCAACCCATTGGCTTATGATTCTATTAATATAATACCCTTATTTTAATAATAAGCACTAAAAAATTAAAAAACAACAATCTATTTCGGTCTACTCATATCTATCTATCTATCTATCTATCTATCTATCTAGTCTATTCTATCTATCTATCTATTCATTATCTATCTATCTATCTATCTATCTAATCTATTCTATCTATCTATCTATCTATCTATCTATCTATCTATCTAAGTCTGTTCATTATCTATCTATCTATCTATCTATCTATCTATCTATCTATCTATCTATCTCAGTCTGTTCATTATCTATCTATCTATCTATCTATCTATCTATCTATCTATCTATCTATCTGTTCATTATCTATCTATCTATCTATCTATCTGTCTGTTCATTATCTATCTATCTATCTATCTATCTATCTGTCTGTTCTTATCTATCTATCTATCTATCTATCTATCTGTCTGTTCATTATCTATCTATCTATCTATCTATCTATCTATCTATCTATCTATCTATCTATCTCCGAATGGCAAACCGGTTATGAATAATAATAATATATCCTCTTCATGTCAAGCAAAAATGAAAATCAGTTTTGAATTGCAAAACAATAACCTTGTAGCAAATACAAAGCCAGAAACGCCATTATTTTACAATAACATTTTTTAACATTTTAACGAGAACATTTTAAATTGTTTTATTTAATTTTATTTAAATTACCATCTTTGGATCACAAATTTTCAAACAATCACCGAACAGGTTTTTCTCATTTTTTTCTTCAAATATATGGGTGTCTACACATATATCAAATGTTTATATTGGTAGAAACTTTTTCGTTTGTTCATTTGTTTGCTTTCAGTTGAATGTTTCAAATAGGTAGACGAACGCGTCAGCGTACGGTGGGAAATATAATATAGTTAATGTCTTATGTTGGCCGCCATTAAGCCCATAACTGCGAGCCTGCTCTTTTCGGCCATGAATGATGGTTCGTGGAAGACCCTGCGTCTTAATACGTGAAAGGTGCTAAGTTATTTATTCTGAATGTTTTCGTTTTTTCTTTTCTTTTTCTGTTTTTAGATTTTTTATTTGTGTGAATGCATGTTTGGGAATATTTCGATTTGGGATTCTGTGACAATCGAGACGAATGTGGAAATGGATTGATGATTCGAATGTTATAGCGTTCATATCGATATGAAATTGAATTGATCAAGTTCATGCGTGTTCAGATATCTGCATAATGTATATATGTGATGGACATTATGCCAACAGTTTGGTTTGGTGTGTGTGTGTGTGTGTGTGTGTGTGTGTGTGTGTGTGTGTGTGTGTGTGTGTGCATAGACTTTTTTTTTGGTGGGGTGAGAGTGGGTATAAGTTGTGCGAAGTCGCGTTCGTATGCGTATTACATTCATAATTATAACATTAATCTTCGTTGTTTATATTCGATTTTTGTAACAGAAACGTTCTTCTTTCTTTCACTGCTGATTCAGAGTTCAACAATTTTAAAATATGGAAACGTTCAGAGGTCGTAAAAACTGAGACCCGATGTCAGACAACAAATGTACAATCACATGTGAATCTAAAGTATAATATATTTACACAATATTTAATTAATATGTTTGTTGTTTGTGTGTGATGGCGTTTAGGTCTATAGTTTATATCTTACACGCACACACATACACATATATATGCTTATAATGTTCTATGTATATATCATATATACATGTACAGAGTTTGAAAGTGATATTTATTTTATTTTATAATTTGATATTTTTTCTTTAAAAACAATTTAAAAATCTCTCTTTTTCCAACCAATCGTAGCCCTTTATAATGTAGATAAGGATTTACAAAAAAAATCCATTTGTTTTATTTTTTCTGTTTATTTATTTATTTTTTTTATATTTTGCCCACATTTTGGGGTGGGAGGTTTCATAAGAAGTATATATCTTCCTTCGTTAATATTTTTCCCTTACTTTTTTCGATACTGCAATTCCAGGTTTACTTTTTCGCTGATAATGAATTTCATTGTCTTATTTTTTAAAGATATTGTTTTATTTTATATTTTTTAATAATCTTAAGCAGAGTTCTAGTCTTTGTTTTTGTTTTAAATTCCCGTTTCGTCAGGAGAAAACTTCGCCCTGTAGTTTTTTTTTTTTTCCTTTTATCGCTTTCGGCGTCGGATTTGTATGCTGAACGGATGTGGCATGTTCGTTATGCCAAACACACCTTTCAAGGGAGGTAATTCATGTCCAAGTGGGCACGTGAATTCAAACTGCTGTAACATACCAGCAAGTAAGAGAAACAGTTCCGCTTTTGCTAATGGCTCCCCTAAACAACTGCGTTTACCTGCAAAGAATCAAAATAAATACACATTGAAGAACAGGAGACAAAAAAAAAAAAAGAAAAAAAAAAAAAAGGAAGCAAAAAAAGAAAGAAAATCTTGAAAAAGAAAAAAAAGTGTTATTTAGAGGGTGTTTCACTATAAGATATATATGCTTATAAATGTTCTATGTATACATCATATGTTTTTTTTAATCATATCACCCCAAGCAAGGCGGTAACGCCACTGATGCACAGGGGGCTACGTAAGAGTGAAAACATTGGAAAAGAGAAAACCGGAAACCACATCCTAAACAGGGAACAAGGGATGAGCCTCTTCACCTGTTCAATAAACGTGGGTGGAGTGTGAACCGGGTGATAGTTTAGTCTATCTACTCCAATTGAAAAAAAAAAAAAAAGAAAGAAAGAAAAGAGTAAAAAGATTGGAAAAGAGAAAGCCGGAAACCACATCCTAAACAGGGAACAAGGGATGAGCCTCTTCACCTGTTCAATAGACGTAGGTAGAGTGTGAACCGGGCGATAGTTTAGTCTATCTACTCCAATTGAAAAAAAAAAAAAAAGAAAGAAAGAAAAGAGTAAAAAGATTGGAAAAGAGAAAGCCGGAAACCACATCCTAAACAGGGAACAAGGGATGAGCCTCTTCACCTGTTCAATAGACGTAGGTAGAGTGTGAACCGGGTGATAGTTTAGTCTATCTACTCCAATTGAAAAAAAAAAAAAAGAAAGAAAGAAAAGAGTAAAAAGATTGGAAAAGAGAAAGCCGGAAACCACATCCTAAACAGGGAACAAGGGATGAGCCTCTTCACCTGTTCAATAGACGTAGGTAGAGTGTGAACCGGGTGATAGTTTAGTCTATCTACTCCAATTGAAAAAAAAAAAAAAAAAGAAAGAAAGAAAAGAGTAAAAAGATTGGAAAAGAGAAAGCCGGAAACCACATCCTAAACAGGGAACAAGGGATGAGCCTCTTCACCTGTTCAATAGACGTAGGTAGAGTGTGAACCAGGGCGATAGTTTAGTCTATCTACTCCAATTGAAAAAAAAAAAAAAGAAAGAAAGAAAAGAGTAAAAAGATTGGAAAAGAGAAAGCCGGAAACCACATCCTAAACAGGGAACAAGGGATGAGCCTCTTCACCTGTTCAATAGACGTAGGTAGAGTGTGAACCGGGTGATAGTTTAGTCTATCTACTCCAATTGAAAAAAAAAAAAAAGAAAGAAAGAAAAGAGTGAAAACATTGGAAAAGAGAAAACCGGAAACCACATCCTAAACAGGGAACAAGGGATGAGCCTCTTCACCTGTTCAATAAACGTGGGTGGAGTGTGAACCGGGTGATAGTTTAGTCTATCTACTCCAATTGAAAAAAAAAAAAAAAGAAAGAAAGAAAAGAGTAAAAAGATTGGAAAAGAGAAAGCCGGAAACCACATCCTAAACAGGGAACAAGGGATGAGCCTCTTCACCTGTTCAATAAATGTGGGTGGAGTATGTATAAAGTTTGAAAGTGATATTTATTTTTTAGTTTGATATTTTTTCTTTAAAAACAATTACTTTAAAAATCTCTTTTTTTCTAACCAATCGTAGCTCTTTATAAGGATATAATGCGCTACCAATATTTTGTTATTCCCCATCAGAAATTCAACATAAATCGTGTTTTATAATAAAACCCATTTTCTTGTAACACAAAAACAACGTACTAGCCATATATTTAACTAGTTCATATTTTACAAAATGCCTTTTCAAGAAAAATATGCTCTAATTAAGGTTTTAATCCTTAATAAATGACTTTTATTCGGTTATGAGAAAAAAAAGTAGTTTTTCTAGTGTTGAATTGTTGAGTCGTCCCTTTCCGTGGTCAGTACCTAGATGAATGACCTCTTGGGAATACCAGGTGCTGTAAGCTTGGATGCGTGGGTGGTGTCAAGGATAACGGCTCGGAATTGTTAATCGGAGAGCCGGGTCCCAGTTCCCGCTGGGTTCGTTGTATCCACTTACGTGCAAATAACTTTGGGAAAGATATGAATCCCTCTCTTCTCCCTCAATCTATAAGTTAATTAGTAAGACATGTATCACTAAACCATTACTGTCTAAAAATAAAATCCTAACAATCTAAACAATCTAAAAATATTTTCTGGCTTCAACTAACCTGCAATGGTTGATAAGCCATAGAAAACGACATACAAAGGCATGCCTTTTGCATTTATTTACATTCTCTGGAATATAAATGTACAGAATCTACCGTGGCCACAAAGTGAGAGATCAGTTTATATATTGATTGTAAAATAGAATTGATCCCCCAATATTTCTAAATTAGAAAACATATAGAAAACAAATCAATCTATCATATACTGATTAGCTACACAGACATGTCCTTTAGATTTATTTACATTCTCTGGAATATAAATGGCTAGAATCTACCGTGGCCACAAAGTGAGGGATCAGTTTATGTACTACTTAAATTTTTGAAAAATCAGCAAGAATTTCTCTTTTTTTTTTTCAACAGTTCTTGCAGATAAGCGTTCGTTAGAAACATTTCTTAGAATCGACAAATATATATATATATATATATTTTTTTTTTTTATATCATTTGAGAAGGGGATAATATAAATACGGTGCCAAATCGAACCATGAATTCTGATGTGCTTTTCCTAACTTGTAATTGTATACGGTTATTAATGACATAAGCACAGTTGCAAACTTGATATCTGTAATTAAAAAGAGAGTACAGATAACTCTTTTAGAAGTGCACACTCTACCCACGTCTATTGAACAGGTGTAGAGGCTCATCCCTTGTTCCCTGTTTAGGATGTGGTTTCCGGTTTTCTCTTTTCCAATCCTTTCACTTTTCTTCTTTTTTTTTTCAATTGGAGTAGATAGACTAAACTATCGCCCGGTTCACACTCCTCCCACGTTTATTGAACAGGTGTAGAGGCTCATCCCTTGTTCCCTGTTTATGATGTGGTTTCCGGCTTTCTCTCTTCTAATCTTTTCACTCTTACGTAGCTCCCGGCACATCAGTGGCGTTACCGCCTTGCTCGGGGTGATATGATAATAAAAAAAACAACAAAAAACAAAAAAAAACAAAAACAGACTGCGACAAGGTTGATAGGTAGATAGATGGAAATGATAGAATTACGATAGATATGAATGTAGGCATAGATAGATAGATATGAGCAGACTGAGATAGATAGATAGATAAGAACCGATTTGAAAGAGAAACAGATAGAGAGAGAGAGAAAGAGAGAGGGAGATACAGACAGACATAGATATGAACCGATTTTCGACAGACATACAGAGATAAAAACAGATTGACGGGAGATAGATAGCAACCAATTTCAGAGAGAGAGAGAGAGAGAGAGAGAGAGAGAGAGAGAGAGAGAGAGAGAGAGAGAGAGAGATTTGAACCAGTTTCCGACAGAGATATTGATAGATAATTCTCGATCGATATATCCTTACATACAAACCGATTTCCGAGTGATCGTTAGAGAGATATGAACAAGTTTTCGAACAATTGATAGGTAGATATGAACCGATTTTCTAGCAATAAATGATAGATTTCAACCAATTTGAGAGCGATAGATAGATATTTTTGAACCAGTCTCTAAACGGTAGATTAGATTTGAGCCGATTTTCGAGGAATAGATCGATCGATATGAACCAATTTCCGAGCGATATTATAAACCGTTTTCCGTGCGATAGATAGATATGAACCGAGCGATAGCCAAATGTATATGAAACTATTTCCGAGCGATAGGTAGATACAAACCGATTTCAGAGTGAAAGGTATATACGAACTGATTTTCTAGCGATAGCTAGATAGATATAAACCGATTTCCCAGAGATTGAGTGATAAATATTAACCAATTTCCGAACGATAGATAGATAGATTTGAATCGATTTCCGTGCGATAGATTTGAACCAATTTCCTAGTAGATAGTTTTGAAGCGACTTCCGAGCGATATATATATTTGAAACAATTTTCGAACGATAGATCGATAGATACATACCCATTTTACAGCGATTGATAGACATGAATCGATTACCAGGCGACTGATTGACAGATACGAACCGATTTTCGATAGATAAATAGATAAATATGATTTTCGATAGATAGATAGATAGATAGATAGATAGATAGATAGATAGATAGATAGATAGATAGCCGATTTTCGAGTGATAGACAGATATGTACTAATTTTAAAGTGATAGATACGAATCGGTTTCCGAGTTATAGATAGATAGCTAGAGATGGATAGGACAAGACAGGGGTGATGGATAAAACATATTTCATATACTACTTTATAGGATTTTAATTATTACTTATAAAATTTTCGGTGTGGGGAATCTTATGGAGAAAAAAGGTATCTGACTCTGCCACTCAAAAATATTATTTGCTTCTGAGAGAAAATGTGTGTGTGTGTGTGTGTGTGAGTGAGAGAGAGAGAGAGAGAGAGAGAGAGAGAGAGAGAGAGAGAGAGACTGAGAGATAGACTGTGTCTGTTTGAAGTGCCCATATGAAAAGTGTTGTGGAGTAGTTTCGCACTGAAAGGTTATAATCGTGTTATGTCGGTTGCTAATCGACTTAACTCACCCAAAATGTTAGGAACTTGGTAATCTTCCACTGAAAACTGACTTCTTAGTATTCGGCTAACTGCCGACTAATATCAACTGCCTATTGGTTCTACTGAACTCCAATAGAACTCTAAAGAACTCCTAGGAACTTCTCAAGAACTTCTCCCGTTAACTTCCTGTTAACTCTTATTAATATAGGAGGGAGAGTCCATTATCTGAGGAATAGGTGTGTTTCCCCATAACAAAAAGGGAACAAAAATGTGAAAAGGTAACATAAAAGTTAAATACTCACCAATAAAAAAAGGAATAAATGCTCCTGGTTTTTGATTATTTTTTTTAGAATATTCCAAAAATCGTTCTGGACGGAAATTCTCCGGGTCTCCCCACAGCTCTTTATCTGTCATTACTGAACCAAGGTTAGGTATGATGATTGCCTCCTTGGGGATTGTGTAGCCACCGAACGTGATGTCTTTAGGTGTCTGACGACCGAGTAGTAATTGAACAACGTTTCCGATTCTTTGGATTTCCATGATGGAAGCATCGAGAAGAGGCAAATGAGGTCGGTCAGCCAATGTCGGGAGACGGTCCAGTTCTATATTGTCGTCAATTTCTTTCTGAATTTGTTTCTGAATATTTGGATAGTGCAACATGTAGACGAGTGCCCAAAGGATAGTAGATGTCGTCGTCTCGGTTCCAGCAATTAATAAGTCACCAATTACTTTGCTCAGCTGTTCCTCTGCAAATGAAGAAAGCAGACGATATTGGAATCCATATTGAAAATGATAGAAAATATTGCAAAAAACAGATTTTCACAATTAGCAAATATATTCATCATAAGTAGAACTTTATCTCGGATTGTTTTTGTCTGGCGAGAGGCCATAATTGTGAATAACCAACCTAATCTATTACTTAATAGACTTACTAATTATAGCGGATTAGGCCACGAAATAAACTTGCAACCTTAAGCACTGACTAGTATTTGCGAAGCATAGCTAAATCATAAGCGAGTGAGCGGGGTACATCGACGTGATATAATGGTTAACAAGCTTGTCTCGCTAGATCAATTACAACTGAGTAGTGAGTTCGATTCTCACGAGGTGTTTCCCACTTTCAGCCTTGTGTCACATCTAAGCGAACGCACATAAAATCATTGAGTAGTAATCGTCTGTGGCGTTCGAGTAAAGTAACGGAAAGTGCAATTCGCAAGCTGAGTTCAAATACCGGTCTAGTTAGTTGCATTCACTATTGCAGAAACACCTTTAGGAAAGGCATGAACCCGTTTCTTTTTTCCTTATCTCTCAGCATGGGTTTAAGTAGCACGTTATATATAAACTTGAACGGCAACCAATTTAAGAAATAGAAAACTTTATTTCCAAAACGTGGAAATGGCACTGGGAAACCACTCCACCATATTACTCAAGAAGTTACAGCAACAGACTGAACGATGAAACGATGAAGTTAGAAACAAAAAGGTCGGTTATATTTAGAATCAGAAAGAGACTGTTGACATTTCTGGGGTACATAATGAGGATGAAAGACTTGGAAAAATCTGACACTCACAGGACTTATTGAAGGCAAAAGAGAAAAACGGAGTGGATAGTAAGCTTTGCTTTTCGCCATCCTAAGGGCTACCTTGGGAAAGAAGGTAATAATCCGTTTTTTCCCTCCAGTTATGGGTTAAATAAAAGGACAGATTGGGTTCAATAGCGTGGGCTGGCAACCAGTCTAGCACAGAAAGTAATGGCAACCTACTGCGGGATAATCTTCTGCCCAGTCAGTCATGTCTCTTTCGAGACATGATCGCCTAAGTGTGTATCATGTATGGCAATTAACTGACTGAAGGGCTATAAAGTATAGGAAGTTGTGAAGAGCAGTAATAAGTCACACCCTGAAGGATCATGGAACACATGTTGACGGCAATTCAAAGATATTAAAGAAAATGAAGGTGTGGAGATCTATAACTGCCTATGTTGTAAAGGGGCAAAAAAAGTGATGAACTGTGATACTTGCTTGCTAAAGTTATTTACTGAGTCTGACAAAAGGTCACATTAGTGAGGGTCAAACTCATGATATAAACTTAATTCAGTCTAGTACAAGGTGGATGTACGTTGTAGTGCATTGGATATCGGCTCGGAACGAGAAATCAGGGAGCCGAGTTCGAATTCCAGCCGAATTCATTGCATTCACTTACGCGCAAATACCCTTGGGAAAGGTATTAATCCGTCTATTCCTTCCAGTTATGGGTTAAATGACAGGACAGATTGGGTTCTATAGCCTTGGTCGGCAACCAGTCTACCGCAGAAAGCAATGGCAACCTACTGCGGGATAATCTTCTGCCCAGTCAGTCATGTCTCTTTTGAGACATGATCGCCCAAGCGTGTATCACCTATGGCACTTAACTGACTGACAAGGCTCTATGTCTGAAGCACGCGCTGAAGATCGAACATCCTACAGTATTAATGATCTGTTAAGCTAGCTTGTTAACCATCACTATTCGCCTGATTCCTGTGTTTCCAGGCACGTAGGGTGCTGAAAAGTTCTCAGCCCTACCAAAATGCCCTTTAAAGTAAATAAAATCAGATGTTATGGGCGTTAGAGCTGTAATAGAACAAATAAAGGTCTCTGTAAGAAAATTATTTTGAAACTTTCGCTGGATATTTCGGCAATAGATATTTCAGTAAGTTTAGTTTATTTTGGGACAGAAATCTAATAAGGTTCAATTTCCCAATATTAACGAATGATCGAATAGGAAGAGCTCATTAACCATTACTCAATGTCAAAGGGATTATATTATATCGATACTTCTTGAGCTCAGCTTATTTGGACGTCCGGCTATAAAAGAATGGGATTGTCTCGGTTCCTGATTTCGCTAATATTTAGTGTGTTTGTGCGCGCGTGCGTGTGTGTGTGTGTATATGTGAGAGAGAGAGAGATAGATAGATAGATAGATAGATAGATAGAGAGAGAGAGAGAGAGAGAGAGAGAGAGAGAGAGAGAGAGAAGATAAAAAGAAAAAATGAGTGGAAAGAAAAATAAAGTAAATGAGCTGAAAGAAAGAAAGAAAAGTGATTAAAAAGAAAGAAAAAGAAAGAAAAGTGAATGTAAAGAATAAAAATATTTGAAGAAAAAGGAAAGGAAATTATGAGAAATGCAGAAAGAAAGAAAAAAGAAAGAAAGGAAGTGGAAAGAAAGAAAGAAGAAAGAAAGAAGAAAAGAAAGAAAAAGAGTAGAAAAAAGAAAGAAAGAAAGAGAATGAAAAAGAGAAAGAAAAATGGAAAGAAAGAAATAGAGTAGTAAAAAAGTATTAGGAAAATAAAGAAAACAAAACTAATAGCAGAGGACATATGAATGTAGAAAAATCAATATCGATTGCTTCCTGTGATCCATCAGTAACTGTCACCTGTCCCCCGACGAATGTCTCACCTTCCGAGTAACAACGGCGTTTTGTCTCGAGAGTAGGACGGAGCGGACATTCTTACACCAAATGCACCGCACCCGTGGGTCACAAGAACATGCCCTTATTGCACCTTCCTCTCTCCATTCACAACAGCCAACCCCTCACACACACAGGGGCCACTGCATACCTATAACTATGCTAACCCAACCTCTGTTAAATTCCCGGGAGCCCTTTTCTTGCTCTCAAAATACCCATCCTCTGTACCCCTACCATCTCAGCTGGCTTCGTTCTCCGCCCCACATTCAAATGTGTGTTAGTCAGTCAGTAGAACAGAAAGAATGGCGGGGCGGAAGTTGTAGACATAGAATAATGGCGGAACGAAAGATGAGGGAAAGAAAAAAGGGAGCAGGGAAGAAAAAAGGGGGCAGGGAAGAAAGGCTGGTTAACATAAGAAAGGCGGTAAAAGTGAGCAAGAGAGTGACTAAAGAATAAAAAAAGCTAACGAATTAAGGGTAGAAGGCCTTGTATTAGCAGTTTTAACAAGTGCAGGGACAATACGGCCCACAGCAATTACGGCCTGACCCAAGACATTCTTTAGCACTTAACATCATCCAGCCGAGCCAACTCCCTACCCACTTAAAGTGATACATTTTGCTGTTGTTGTACACTAGGGACTTTAGGTACAACTTTGTGTCGAAAATGGGGGTTTGCTTGTTATACACCTCTTTATATATATATATATATATATATATATATATATATATATAGGAAAGAATATTAAAAAGTTTTGAGTTTAAAAATGTGTTTCTTTGACAGTATTTGTTTGTTTCTATTATATATATATATATATATAGGGTGTCCATAAAGTTCCTATGCACTTTAAAATTATAAATTATTTAAAGTGCATACGAACTTTATGGACATCCTGTATATACATATATATTAAAAATTCAGTGAGATTTTTTATTTTTTGTACACACACACGCACAAGCGCGCGCGCGCACACACACACACACACACACACACACACACACACACACACACGAATTAAAATCCTGACAGTTTCAAACTTTGATACAATGGAAATGTTGCATAAAAAGAGAAAAAAAAAATTTTTTTATAATCGTGTCGCCCCAAGCAAGGCGTTTTACTGCCACTGTTAAGCAGGGGGTTACATAGGAGGTAAGTTATGAGAAAGAGTGACAGGTTACAGGGGGTGTCATGGAAGAGGGTAGAAGGATGAGAATACTGATTGAGTGGAGTGGACGAAGAATGGAGCATGTGTGTGTGTGTGTGTGTGTGTGTGTGTGTGTGTGTGTGAGAGAGAGAGAGAGAGAGAGAGAGAGAGAGAGAGAGAGAGAATGATGATGCAAGTTAGTGAAATAGGAGATACTATTGACTTTACATTTGAATTATTGAAGATTATAGTTGTCGGGAAAGCAAGTAAACGGAAGGAATTCCACAGGCGGGAAGTGCGAGAGAAGAAGCTGTTGGAGTAGAATTTGCGTTTACAATTTATTGGTTTCACAGTAAAAGGGTGGGACCTAGTTGCTAATCTTGTGGATTGAGTAAATTCATGTATAGGGGGTACCAGTGAGCTAAGTTCATCTGAGCAGAAGCCGTGAAAGTATTTGTAGAAGAGACACAGGTAAGCCACATTGCGTCGGTGACAAAGTGACTGTATCCGAGCTGCCAAGTCGGGATCGATCACATTACAGATTATCCATTGGATTTTGTCAAGGACCCGTAGGTGGATAGCAGGAGCACCCGACAAGATATGGCAGCAGCATTTAATGCACGGGCGGATGGTAGATTTGTATATGTGTAGGATTGTTTGAGACGGGAAAAACTTCCTGGCCTTGCAGAGAGAAACGATCTTCTTAGCAACGGATTTAGCTATGGATTCTATATAGTCATTCCACTTGAGGTCTGTTGTGAGAGTTAAGCCGAGGAGGCGCAGTATTTTACTCTCAGGGAGACTAGACAGATTCATGCTAATGGGGGGTAGGAGCGATTGTCTGTGGTGTTTAATAGATAGCAGTCTCGTTTTGGAAGCATTGAAATTCACGAGCCATTTCTTACCTCAGCTCACCACGGATTGGAGGTCTTTTTCAAGCTCGGCAGTGAGAGTTGTGTTGTTAGCCTCGGCAGATTTTGGACCGAGACGAGAGTAAACAGTAGTGTCGTCAGCGTATATGCCTACTCGGGGTCTTATTACATAGGGGAGATCGTTAATGTAGATAAGGAAAAGCGTGGGACCTAGAATAGAGCCTTGAGGGACACCCGCGTTCGTGTGATAGTATTGGGAGGTATGTCTGTTCAATACTACCTTCATTGTGCGATCTGAGAGGAATGACTGGATTAGGTCAAACAATTGTCCACTTATACCGTAGCCCAGCAGCTTGCGTAGAAGGCCAGCATACCAGATTCTGTCAAACGCTTTGGAGATGTCTAGGCTTCGCCGTTCTTGTCGAGAGCTTGGTGTATATACTCAGTGATGGTCGTGAGCATAGCAGTAGACCTGGGGAAGCAAAACCATACTGTTTATTAGAGAAGAGTCTGTTGGATGTGAGATGTTGTACCTCATCGGCATTGATGATGGCTTAGAACACTTTGCCAAGATCGGTAGAAGGCTGATAGAGTGATAATTAGCGGGGTCAGAAGGTTCTCCAGAATTTTGATATATAGGAACCACAGAGGAGGATTTCCACCAGGCAGGAAAGCAAGAAGCAGAGAAGCAGTAGTTTAGAGAGAACAGAGGAGAGTTCAGGAACACATTTCTTTAGGACAATGATTGGTATTCTGTCACCATCACTTGCTTTATGGGGGTAAATCTTTGAAATTATTTTGGAGACCACCGAGGGAGTTATGTGTATGTCAGTCAGTTGGTTCTCAGTTCGGGGTGGGAAGTCGGGTACAGATACTCCAGACGAGTCCAGTGTTGAATTGGTGGATAATCCTCGAGCGAAGCACTCGGCCTTGTTTATTAAAGAGGTGAGGACCTGAAATTCGTTGATTTGGGGGGGGGGGTGAGGGCTTACTACTGTTCAGCACACTTTTACAGAGCCTCCAGTAGTCTTTGGAGCCAAACTTATGGGATGCTATGCGCTGCTTCATTCTGGATGCAAACATTAGCTTAGCTCCTTTAAGTATCTTCTTGCACTCATTGCGAGCCGAGGCAAAAAGGCGCCTGTTATGGTCTGATACGTGACTCCGGTAAAGACGAAAGAAGTGATTTCGGTGGGCGATGGCAGCCGAGCAGGCAGGGGAGAACCAGGAGGGTGAGTGGGATTTAAGTCTTAACTTTCAGGCAGGGATGAAAGCATCGATGCCAGCCTTAACCCAAGAGGAGACTTCAGGCGCACAGTCTTCAACGAGAAGGCTAAATACTTTGTTCCAAGGGACGTCACACAGGAAATCGCAGAACGAGTTTCAATCAGCTCTTTGGTAGCAGTATGATATTCTGCTGGTCTGTGGTTCTTGGATGGAGTGGGATTAGAAAGAAGATGCTAACAGAAACTACCACCTGGTTAGAGTTTCCGAGGGGTCAGAGTTGTTTGACATTGCAAGAGTCAGAGGTGGAGGTAAAACAGAAATCTAGTAGTAAGTCGTGTCCATTAGGGTTATAAGAGAAACGTGTGGGGAGTTCCTCACACGTTTCTCTTATAACCCTAATGGACACGACTTACTACTAGATTTCTGTTTTACCTCCACCTCTGACTCTTGCAATGTCAAACAACTCTGACCCCTCGGAAACTCTAACCAGGTGGTAGTTTCTGTTAGCATCTTCTTTCTAATCCCACGTAATCCTAATCCTGCGTAAATGGACTGAGTGATTGAAAAATTCATGGTGTGGACACCAGCGAGATCTGTGACGGAGTTCTCCAGCCACTTGACGTGGTGGGCGTAAAAGTCGCCAAACACAAATATATGGGTAAATGGATGGGAGAAAATGGCCTTGTCGATATTATTGGAGATGCTGTCAAGAACGGAACAGTCGGAGATGAGGGGGGCGGTAGAGAAAGAAGAGATAGCTAACTGAGCTTAGAAGAGAGAGCCGGAAACATATATAAGAATGATATAGGGATTCAAGAGTGACCACCCTAGCTAGAGGAAGGCGTTCACTGATGTAAGCACCAAGCCCATGCATATTGATATTGGTGTCTTTCCTGAAGAGGGGAAGGTAGCCAGGGACGTAGAATTCAGAAGAGAGGATCAAACGGATGATGCATTTCGCCAATTTAAGGCTTCATCAGATCCAATACGCAAAAGATAAAAACATGTGTGTATTCGCGGATGCTTAAATTAAATGAGTTTCTTTCTTTCTTTCTTTCTTTCTTTCTTTCGCAATATTACTTTTAACAATTATGAATTAAATCCCTTTTGTGGTACAGTGGATATCGGCTTGGAACGAGAAATCGGGGAGCAGTAACTAAACTTTATAAGATTTAATTCCCATTAACATTGAGTGAAATCTGCCAGTTTGAAATATGCACCTGATGATTGCATAATGCATGTAACTCCAAGTCGTGGCATAGACGTGGGATAATATGTATATTTATCAATATATATATATAATACAGCTCTGTTCATATATTGAGCACTGTTTTTTAACATCTGAATAATAATACTATACATATGCACACTCACCTAATATATATATATATATATATATATATATATATATAAACATGCACACATACATACATATATACGCTCTTATATACGTGTGTCTACATATAAAACCACCCAGGCATGTACATGTATTAGAGGCATTTTTGTTTTCCATACTTGTACATACATGCATACATATATATATATGCATTATATATATATAAAAGGCAATCTGTGAGTCTGTGTGTGACTGTTTCCTATGCACGCCTACATTTTTTAAGCTACGCCATTCAAACTTTCTAGGGACACATATCTACAGGGAAGCCAGGTCGACATATACTTTTTGAGTTTAAATTCAGCAATTTTCTCTTTCGCACTTTTTGGCCAATGGAGCCGATTGTTTACATTTGCTCCGTAAAATATCTAAGATGGTTGCTAAATTACGTCACAGAAATCAAATCACACGTGTAAGACGCGACTAAAATTTATTTTTTATTAAAAAATAAATAAATAAAAATGAGCCTTTATATTTAATTTTTATTCCGACGTTTTAAAAATTCATTTGGTCAACAAAAAAATGTGAATATTTTCCCCCGTAATTTTGAAACAAAAGAAATATTTAAAAATATATATGCATTCAATGCCTTCTTAATGCTGAAAATGTTTACTAACAGCCTCAGCTCTCCTTTCCAAATTTCAATAAATGATTTCCATCTACTCCTCTCATTGGCATCTTCTCCTACTACTAAAATGTTTTGAGTTGCACGGGCAACGCCGGGCTATGATGCTAGTATATATATATATATATATATATATATATATATACTTGTACGCACAAACACAGAAACATACACATAACCACACACACAGACGCAATCATACATGCACGTACGCACGCACGCACATACATTTACACACAAATTCTTACATACTATTATCTATATATACCGTATACACTTATATATCGCGCGCACGCATGCAGACACTTATGTATGCGCGTTGTGTGGGCGGTGATCTAATCTTTTGCAGAGTAGATCAATAATTCCGTTGCCTAATGCTGTAAAAAGCATTTATTTTGCACAAGAAATGTTTAATTTTCAACATCGTCACTATCCTTGTCATTGAACTTAATCCAATGCTTCTGTCTTAATCACAAAGGCCAAACATTATGCCATAAACATTTCAGATATCAACCTCATATTTGTATCAAGCTGTGGGCTTATCCGCCCAAAAGCACTGTGTGGGTATGTGTGAGATAGATAGATAGATAGATAGATAGATAGATAGATTATGAACAGACTGCGATAGATAGATAGATAGATAGATAGATAGATAATGAACAGACTGAGATAGATAGATAGATAGATAGATAGATAGATAGATAATGAACAGACTGAGATAGATAGATAGATAGATAGAGAGAGAGAGAGAGAGAGAGAGAGAGAGGGGAAATGAAAGAGTAAGAAAGAAAGTATGAGAAATAAGAAAGAGAAATAATTCATGCAAAAGAAAGAAAAAAGAAAGGAAAATGAAGAATAAAAAGAAAGAAAATTGTAAAGTCGCAACAAAGAAAGAAGTGAAGTAGAATAATAAACGAAGAGGAAGACGTGAAAAAGAAGAAAAGACGAGGAAGACAAGAAAAAAGAAGTGAAGAAGAAATTAAGAGGAAGAAGAAAAGAAGAAATGAAGATGAAGAAATGACGAAGAGGAAATGATGAGGAAAAAGAAGAGAAAAAGAAATGAAGAAGCTGAAATGAAGGACAAGAAATGAAGAAGTGAAGAAGAAATGAAGAGGTGGAAAGAAAGAAGAAAAAATGAAGAGGGAGAAGAAAAGAAGAAGAAGAAGAAGAAATGACGAAGAAGAAATGAAGAAGAAGAAGAAGAAGAAGAAGAAGAAGAAGAAGAAGAAGAATTGAAACTAAGAAATACTTGGAGGAACGGACTACTTTAGGTCGGAAGCGCAGCGGGCTCCAATCTAAGGCAAGCCAAATCACTTCCGAGTTGCCCTACTAAATTACTGCACCAGGTAACAAGTCAGTGAAGGACAAAGTGCTAACCATACCTCTCCAACCCTTTTGATTCGTGCTTGCGACAAAACGGTCCTCTGCACTTACATTCCTGCCACTTCTTAGATTGGTTCAACAACCAAAACAGATTTTTTTTCACTTGCAAATTTACTCGGCGTCGCCTACGTTAATTAAGTCGCTAAGATTATCTCGGTCCTTTTGTTGCCTAACTTTACCGCCTGACCCCTGTAACCACTAATTAATCAAATAATTGAAAATAATACACAAACGTAACAAGGAAATACAGACAAGTTAATTAACAGATCAAGTTCAGTTCCGAATTCCTGAAATGTTCTTCGTCCTTTTTGGTTTTTGGTTTTAGACAAACATGTCTTCTGCTTTTCGAGTTGTACTCATTCCTTTTCCTTCAATAAATTTGTGAAGGCGGATTAAAAAAAATACCATGTCTATTCAGGATATGAGCGGTCATGGCTCTCCATAAGTTCCTCTCTTTTGTAGTTATTACTAATGACTGTCTTTCTGCTAATTCCAGTTCTGTCAAACATTTACACACGCTTGTTCTTCTTCGTCTATCTACCGTGTCACTTCAGAACGTTGACGATCATGGCTCTCCACAATTTTCTGTTCATAATAGGTCATTGTAATTTTTTTCGCTGTCTCTCTTAATCCCTGTTTTGTTAACCATTTATACAAACTCGTTCTTCTTCCTCTATGTGTCGTGGCTCTTGAGGACGTGAGAGATCGTGGCTCTCCACAACTTTCTATTCTTTGTAGTTCCTAAACTTTTTTGTCTTTTTACTATATCTTCTAATCCCTGGTTATATCAAGTAATTATAATTGGAGTAGATAGACTAATCTATCGCCCGGTTCACACTCCACCCACATCTATTGAACAGGTGAAGAGACTCATCCCTTGTTCCCTGTTTAGGATGTGGTTTCCGGCTTTCTCTTTTCCAATCTTTTCACTCCTTTATTTATTTTTATTTTTTTTTCACTTGGAGTAGATAGACTAATCTATCGCCCGGTTCACACTCCACCCATGTCTATTGAACAGGTGAAGAGGCTCATCCCTTGTTCCCTGTTTAGGATGTGGTTTCCGGTTTTCTCTTTTCCAATCTTTTCACTCCTTTATTTATTTTTATTTTAATTTTTTTTTTCAATTGGAGTAGATAGACTAATCTATCGCCCGGTTCACACTCCACCCACGTCTATTGAACAGGTGAAGAGACTCATCCCTTGTTCCCTGTTGAGGATGTGGTTTCCGGCTTTCTCTTTTCCAATCTTTTCACTCCTTTATTTATTTTTTCATTCTTACGTAGCCCCCTGCGCTTCAGTGGCGTTATCGCCTTGTTGATACGATTAAAAAAGAAAAGCATTTATACTAGATCGGTAGATAGGGTATGCGCTGCTTTCCTCTGTCCTTTTTGCCGTTAATGTCCTGTGAGTTTCAAATTCACCAATCCCTCTTTCCTCATTATATATGTCTACTATTTATTTACATAAGATCATTATATACGTTATGCGCCGTTTTCCTCTGTCTCTATATAAAGTCTGTTAATAAGATTTATATTGCTCTCAAAGCCGATGAAGCTATTCGCAGAAAAGAAATGAATATTTGACCATCGGCATGGTGATTTTACCCTTGAATTAAAGCCGAAAACTTTTGACGATCATCAGCTATTAGTTATAGTGTTTTAAAACGTAAAAATTGAGAAGATTCCGACAACCTGCACTCGGTAGCTTTAAAAAAAAAAATACAATCGCCACATACGCTATCTTTTCGGCGTTCTTCTCGTTATGGGTTAAATAGTATGACTTGTATCACAAATGTTGTGGGTTCCGGGTGAGGAACCGCACAAAATAATGAACAACAAAAACAGATATTGAGAGAGAAAAGTAGGTTATGTTGAACGTAATATACAAACTTGAACGCAAGTTAGTAAATCCAGGAATACTATTAGTAAGAAATAAATATAAACAAGTCTTGAAGCGAAGTCGTTAAAAATAGTAAATCCGTGTATATTATTCTAGCAGAGTGGAGCTCAGAGTTAGTCTGATTTCTGATGCAGTAGTTTCTGGGAAAGTTCGGTAACTTACGTATCAGTTCCAGTACTTTCCGATAACTAGCAGGGATCTCTACAAATAATCTCCACCCGCTCTCTCTATGGCAAGAGTATATGTACACTCAGTCGAGTACATTATCATATACAAAAATGGGGAGACCCCACAACAACTTAATCATTATTATGTCTCCAATATATATATATATATATATAAATAAAAATAATAACTAAATAGACTCTGTAAGTATGTAGGCCGTAAATTTATACTAAAATAAACCTTCAAAAAAACCACTAACAAACAGAACCTAATTCCGTTACAATCCGGTGCACTAAGGCGTCGGATAAATGGGGAGAAAAAAAGAAATCCGCGGAACAAGAACAAAACATTCAATACTCCGCAGCAAAGAAAAAAAAACCCAAACGGAACCAACCACAAGAAAAAGTGCTCGATACAAAGTACAAAAGAAGATATACAAAAGTAGAGCAAAGACACACAAAAATCTAAAGTGAGCCAAAACCTACCGCGGTTTCACACTACGGATCGTCAGGGCAAAGGCTGACGATCCGTAGTGTGAAACCGCAGTAGGTTTTGGCTCACTTTAGATTTTTGTATATATATATATATATATATATATATATATATATATATATATATATATATAAGCATGCGATGTAGATATAGAAGAATCCAAAGGAGTACTCTGTACATACAGTAGTAGGATAACTCTCTAAGAGAGCTTTAAATATATATGTATATAAATACATATAGAGCAAATATAAGAAAACGATTAGGTAGACACGTTATTTCATGGTAAATCGGAAGTGTAGGCCTATTTCAGGCGAACCATCATTCTTTATTGTACAGAAGATTTTACACGAATAGGACTATACTTCCGATTTACCATGAAATAACCTGTCTGCCTAAATTTTTTCTTATATATATATATATATATATATATATATATATATATATATTTCAATGTTAAAATATTTCTAGGCTTTAAATAACTTGTAAAGGGTTGCAAACCGTAAAAATCAATCAAGTGTAACTTTCCAGCCAGTCAATCAACTGTAAATTTTTCAGCCATTCAATTCTACTTCATCCGTATGCTTAGGACTCAATCTTATGCAGCTATACCTCGGGTTACGTCGTTTCGGGTTAAGTCGTTCTCGATTATACGTCGTTTGTCAAAAAATATATGGAAAAATAAAAACCATGTTTAAGTCATTTTATTCGATTTTATGTCTGTCTGCCACAAATATTGAATTCGTAATATCACTAGAAAAGCATTAAAAGCACATAAAACCATATTACTGTACAATAAATATGAATAAAAGCCATCTACTTCTGCGATGTAAATAAACAAATTGAATGTTAATATTGGTAAATTTAACATAAATTAGCTTATTTTCTACTATCGCAAAATAATGTCAATAGCTGTATTTTTTATTTAACCTAATTAATTTTTTATTTTATAATTTCTTACAGCAACCACTTTAATAAATAAAGAGTCCGCGATGTACTATAAAGGTCGCTAAATTGTAAACATCTACATTTCTGTTACAAGTACGCACAAATACCCTTGGGAAAGGTATTAATCCGTCTCTTCCCTCCAGTTATGGGTTAAATAACAGGACAGATTCGGTTCTATAGCCTTGGCTGACAACCAGTCAATCAAAGAAAGTAATAGCAACCTACTGCGAGAAAATCTTCTGCCCAGTCTAAGCGTGTATCACGTATGGCATTTAACTGACTGACGTACATGTCTTCGTAAATTTAGATTACTTTTTTCTGTACTACATTAGAAATTAAAATTTATTTGTTTGCAAGCTTAAAATAGATTCTTATTGATCATATATTATTAAAAATGCATTTATAAATAAAATACAGACCTGGGAATGTGGTTTAGCCTAGTGACAAGTTAATTCAACATAAGTCGTTTTTCGACTTAAGTCGCCTCTCCTGGAACCAATTACCGACGCAAGATGAGATATATTTGTAGGCAGAAACTATTCACAATAGATTTCAGTTTTGAAGCACATAAATGGTAAAGTGTAGCTTCATTTACCGTTGTAAAATTGTAAATCATTGTAAGTATTCATTAGTGTTTTATTTATAAAGATTGTTATTTTTATTTACCACCCGACACAGAAAAATTGTGCATATAGGAACTATTGAGGATTACATAGAGACTGTGAGGTATTATGGTGTCTGTAGTAAGAGTAGTAAGAATGTGTTGTTTTGGGGTAACGGATACTTGGTATGTTTGGGTCAGTGATTGTGGCTATCTAAGTTTAAGATAAGATGGATTGAAACTAGCCTTCCCCTTTTTTGGTCTTCTGCCACATTTTTTATTTACAAAATAAATATGACTTACCATTCAGTGATGTGTCTGGATCGGTCTTTTCTCGAAGCTTCATCTCTTTGATGTAGGCATCAATAAAGTCATTAATGTTCGTCTCTTTGTAGGCGCGCATGTGATCCCGTACGGCTGTCGACAAGAACTCTTCCATATTCTCGATATTCTTGAAGATCTTTTTGAAGTTGAACGGATCTCCAGGCAGGTGTTCAAGCATGGGGAAGAAGTTGACAATGGCGCTCAGTCCGATGTTCTTGAAGTTCTCGTCTATTCCCCGGACGTACTTCTTGAACTGGGGGTTGTTGTAATCAAAGCGTCGACCAAACATGAGCGAGCAAATGACATTAGCGACGGCTGTCTGCACCAGATCGTGAATGTCCAATGGTTTGGCGGCAGTGGAGTCCAGAACTTCGACAAAAGCCTTCACTTCTTCATGTATTCGGTCTTCCATGCTGTGGTGACCTAAGCCAAGGTCTTTGAGAACACGCAAGGTCAATTTGCGTTGTTCCCGCCAAGTGAGGCCATTCGTGCAGACGATACCTACGGGAAAAAAAGAAGAAATTAAAGGTGATTTTTTCTTAAACAATTAGATCAAATAAATCAAATAATATAAAATGTACCCATCTGCCCAGCACACTTTTAATATTTGATATCCTTCCCTAATTTATTTTTATTTTATATCGCTCAACTTGGTTTTACTCTAACGTATTGTAGGGATGAATCTGAAATTAAGTTATTATTTTAACCAGTATACGGGCAGTAAACCTTTAGCAACGGTAAATCTTTCTCTGTCTGGTACTGAAAATAATATGACAGTATTATTGGTGGCCACAATCTTAGCAACATAAGATATGCAAATGACACAGTGTTGATAGCAGAGACAGAAAGAAAACTATCAGAACTTCTACAGAAAACAGCAAAGGAAAGCGGAAAGAAAAGACTAAGCATAAATTACAATAAGCCAAAATGCAAGGTTGTCAGAAAATATTTGCAAATTAGGGATCAGCCAGTCAGTCAGTTAAGTGCCATACGTGATACACGCTTGGGCGATCATGTCTCGAAAGAGATATGTCTGACTGGGCAGAAGGTTATCCCGCAGTAGGTTGCCAGGCAAGGCTATAGAACCCAATCTGTACTATTATTTAACCCATAACTGGAGGGAAGAGATGGATTAATACCTTTGCCAAGTGTATTTGTGCATAAGTGAATGTAAGGAATTCAACTGAAATTCGAATTCGGCTCCTCGATTTCTCGAATTTAAATACCTGGGAATTGTTTTAACAGAAGATGGAAAGTGCGACATTGAAATCCGAAGGTTCATTTGGATAGCGAAAGTAGCTTCCCAAAAACGAAGAAAATTATTAAGAAACAGAAGAAAAAAAAATCGTTTGAAAAATTAAAGAATATTGAAATGTTATGTAATATCAGTCCTCCTATATGACAGTGAATGTCGGACAGTCTATACACAACAAGAAATTTGAAGCATTCTGAAAATAACATGGACTGAACATGTGAGCAACGAGGAAGTTTTAGTGAAAATGGAAACAAAAAGGACACTTATACTTAACATGAGAAAGAGACAGTTGAAATTTTTTAAGGCACATAATGAGAAAAGAGGACTTGGAAATTTTGATACTCACATGACAGATTGACGAGAAGAGAGACAGAAGAAAACAATGTATAATGTAGCTAGAGAGCTTGAGTAAATGAATGGTGGAACAAGGTTTGGGAGAAATTATAAAAATATTGTTACGGTGCCCTATTTATAGGAATGGACTCTTCCTCTGTCAATAAATAATAACCTGCGTAACTTCCGAGGAGGCAGTTGTGAGGCAGTCTAAGGCAGTCGTGTGACCATCTAGAGGCAATAGATACGCAGCGTATATATACCGTTCCGATTTACACCTCTATGTGGTAACTACTAACACATGTTATTCTAATTGTTGGGGATCACCCTTTTTTGCACATGAGAATGGACTCGCCTGATGTGTACATATAATCCTGCCTATACAGAGAACGGAAGTAGTTGCAAACCTGCTGGTTTTGCTACTATGACACTGTCAGCGCTCTGCCTTCGGGTATAGGGCGCTCTCTGCTTCCGAGCAGAGAGCAATAACTCAGTCGTGGTTCCGCCGAAGGATAGAAGCACGACTGGGCAAAAATAGACAGCCATTTTTTGGCCGGGCCATATCGCCCGGAAATCCCAGTTATAACTGACCATGTGTCAGATGTTGCCCTTAGTGGGAGGGAAAGCTAAATAATGTAGTTGCAAACTTGCTGGTTTTGCTACTATGACACTGTCAGCTCTCTGCCTTCGGGTATAGGGCGCTCTCTGCTTCCGAGCAGAGAGCAATAACCCAGTCGTGGTTCCGCCGACTGAGCAAAAATAGACAGACATTTTTTGGCCGGAAAAATATTGGTTGCCAACAAAGGTTATAGAAACCGGTTTGGTTTCCTGAACGAAACTGTTTATGCAAGGCGCCGTCTGTGGACATTAGAAACGACTGGACAAGCATGATTTCCCGGATCTTCTATTGGTCACTGCCAATAAAGCGGCTTGAAAGTCGTCTGTACCTTTAACTTTCATGCTTCCTCGATGACAACCAATGAGTTGAAGGACTGCCAACAAGGGCAAAAGAGTAAGGTAAAGAATCTTGATATTGAAAAGTTAACAAGGGAAAATACAGCACTCCTTAAATAGAGTGGTCCACTCATAAAAAAATATGAAAACTTTTTCGAGGAATAATTTGCAGACTAACATTTATTAAACCTTCCTCAATGCGTCATATTTGTCAAAATTTGTCAAAATAGACAAAAATATTGATTTTTATTGACTTAGAAATGAGGGGAAGATTTCAACAAATCGATACAGCGTAATAAATTTTTAAATTTGAGTATTGCTGTTATTTACAAATGTCAAGTTTGAAGCTTATAATTGATATCTGTATATTTTATTTTAATTTTCTGAATTCTTTAAACTTTTATATATATATAAAATTTATATTTATATATATTTATTTATTTTTCTTTAAAAGCTTTTTTTCGGGCATTTTTGAAAGCACATGCACATCAATTGCGAGATAATAATTATTTATCATAAATGAAGTATAAACGACAATATAATTTTATTATATATATTAGCCCTGACGAGTGAGAACATCATAACGGTGATCTTCTCAACTTAAATATCTAAAATCTCTATATGTTAAAGCTTCATTTTCCTTTAAACGTGTATTGAGCACGAGCACTTTCTAATACAACTGTTTACTGGTCTAATCTAAATCGAATTCAAATCTGACCTATAGCTGTTTAGTATATATATATATATATATATATATATATATATATATATATATATATATTCAAATAAACCTTCAAAAATCACATGTGTCGTGAAGTTTCGGTTGATTGGAGGTAGAAGTATGCTTTCCATTCTAAACTTTTCAAAAATGAGGAGATGAAGGGTTGAAAGTTTGGGTATGGAATACTTTTATGGAATATTCCGGGGTGAATTTATCCATAATGAATCATATATTTTCGAAATTTTATCCGGGATAAGACCTGAGACAGCTCAACTACATGAGATAGGAACAATAAATATTTAAATCCAAACAGAAAGTGACATGTGGGTATATATATTTAGTGTATCGAGGCAGCAGATAATTTTCTAAACATATACTGTTTATAAGAGACAATGAATATCTATTATGTTTAATGATGAGCCGTTCTAAACATCGTATTTTGGTTTTAATTTCAGATGAAAATAAAGACAAAAATTCTTCAGCATTTGGATAATTTTTAATTAAGTTAGTTTTAAGCTTTCGGCTCACATGAGCCATCTTCAGACAGGCTACAAGGACGTTAACATAAAAACATCCACCATCAGCGACGATTTTATTTTGTGTTGGTATAAAACTTTGCTAAGCAACGATAACAGTTACCAAAAATAGAAAACGCAGTTCGTAAATTTGTAATGCTGTTCTATGACGTTACACCGCTTGAGAGCTCGAAATGATAACAGAACCATATCTTTAAATGCAATATTATGACCAGATTTAAACGTGATTTTATTAAGTGTGGGCTGTTTGGATTTAATGTAGATGGCCTCCAATATCTGAAGGTTCTTTTTACTGTGCATGAGTAAGGATTATTGTATTGTTGACATATATTGTATTGTTGGCACACACACACACACACACACACACACACACATATATATGTGTGTGTGTGTGTGTCAACAATACAATATATGTCAACAATATAATAATCCTTATATTTTCATATATATATATATATATATATATATATATATATATATATATATGCTTCCTTAAATAGTATAGACAAGGTTTGTCGATTTATTTTATGTAAGTTTTTTTCATATTGTCTGATAAGCTTAATAGCATTATCGTTGAAAGAGGAAAGAAAATCACAATATTGATACATGTTTTTATTTAATCCTTTCTGAGCTTTCGGCTTACATCAGCCATTATCAAAGATGACAATAGTGTGGTTGTAACGAGCAGTTCGCGGACGAACGATAGTAGTAATCGTTTATTTTGTTTGGGTAGAGGATTGGCAAACACGTGCTTGCATGCTGAAAGCGAAAATTGCACGACAGCTTGTGGCGTCTCACATGACTACACGAGATTTAAGGCGAGAAGTATTAAGTATGGAAAGCCATTGGGATAATATATATATATGAACAAACTACAGGGTTTGCTTTTCAAATAATCCCCTTCGAGTCTAATACACTATTCTTTCATTCTTTGCTTAAAAGCACTGCTAGTAGGATCCTTTTGTATGGTCCTCAGCTTCATCGTTACTGCTCTCTAAATGGCCTCCACGCTTTCAAAACTGGTCCTCTTGATGAGCTCAAGCTCGGGGAAAAGAAAATAAGTCAGACGGAGAAAGTTTAGGTGAATAGAGAGGTTGTTCCAGTATGGCGATATTCTTCTCTGTCAGCTATTCCCGAATGCTGAGGGTGTTGTGACAAGGTGTATTGTTGTGGTGCAGTAGATATCGGTTTGGAACGAAAAATCGGGGAACCGAGTTCGAATTCCAGTTGAAATCCTTGCATTCACTTACGCGCAAATACCCTTGGAAAAGATAATAATCCGTCTCTTCCCTCCAGTTATGGGTTAAATAACAGGATAGATTGGGTTCTATAGCCTTGGTCGACAACCAGTCTACCGCAGAAAGTAATAGCAACCTAGTACGGAAAAATCTTCTTCCCAGTCTCTGTCGAGATATGATCGCCCAAGCGTGTATCACGGATGACACTTAACTGACTGATTGAATCTTAATATCAGAAAAAAACAGCCGAAGTTCATGGGACATGTAATGAAGAAGGAGGGCTTGGAGTATCTGATACTCACAGGTCAGATAGAGGAGAAAGAGAGACAGGGAAAGCAACACGTAACATACTTGATGCGCCTGAGCAAATGGACAGCAAAGTGGGGTTTGGGAGGGGTAACAGGAGAAGGCGTGTTAAGACCTAGTAGGGATGGGGAGATGTGGAAGGCCATGATTGACTACGTCCTGAACAGACATGGCACATAGAAGAAAGAGAATCTTTTTGTAAGAACAACAACAACAAAAGACATGTTTTCGCGCTTAAAACCATTGTCCAGATAACCCTGATCTTGATTTTACACTGTATCGATCTTGTGAAGAGCATTCGATCTTGTGATTTTACACTGTATCGATCTTGTGAAGAGCATTCCCTTTAAAACGATTTAAAAAAATTAACATTTTCAATTTTAACAAATGTCGCGTTTTGGAGGAAGATCTAATGAGCGTTAATCTACAAAAATTATTTCTAAAAAATGTTCCCTTTATTTCTTTTTGGTGAACCACAATATACAAGTAGTTTCGATGATTCATACAAAGTTAACGCAAAATACAATTTAGATAACCAAATATAGATAATTGATTAATTTATCTGAATTTATTTATCTATATTTAATTTAAAATGGGCCCGACATGTCATAATTAGCCTGCAAGGGACCCTCCGAGCTGGTGTAATGTTTAGCAAGCTTGTTTCATTAGATCAGTGATGATTTACTATGTGGCGCAAGGCCAAAAGTAAGGAACACCCAGTGTGGACCGAACTCACTACTCAACTGTAATAATTCTAGAAAGACAAGCTTGCTAACCATTACTAGGTGCCCGATTAGATCAGTGATTCTCAACCATTTTAAGAACGGCACACCTCGGAGCAAATGAGAATATCATGGCACACTTCGTAAAATGTTATGAAATTTAAACGCTATGAAATAAAACCATAGATCTAAGCCCCGATAAATAGCGAAAATCGATAATCGAAAAAATCGGGTTATAGAAGGAGTGGTCCGATTTTAATCAAATTTGATACGCTCATAGACAAAGACATAAGAAACGATATTCAGAAGTTTCAAGGTTGCAGTTCTTACAATAGTACAGAAAATCGATAATATATATATAAAAGGCAAGATGTATGTGTGTGTGTGTCTGTTTATCTGTCTGTATATCTGCATTTTTTCAGCTCTTTTATTTTAGTTTTTGCTTCGGGTTTGGCTCTAAGTAGATATAATTGTAGTTCTTAGTCTCAGCCATGATACCATTTACTCAGAGGACTTATTTAGCCTTCAAAATTCAGTTTACGACGGAAAAAAACTTATTTGGTATCGATACCAGGAAATCAAAATTTGACTTACATCCATTCATTTTTCTTTCAGTCTACGGTTTCGTTTTAACTGGAAATAACTATCGCTTTTTAGTCTTTCGTGCCAACGTCCAAAGAGTCTGAGCTCCAGCTTTTTTTTTTAAAGCTTTCATTACATCCGAGCAACGCCGGGCTATACTGCTAGTAAAAAAATAAATAAATACACACAAATACGAAATTGCTTAATTTCAATGTTTCTATTCAACTATTTGTGCAGCTTATTTAGTGTGAAGCCTGTGCCTGTTTTTTTTTTTTTTTTTTTTAACAATTTCTTCAATGTTTGGTTGAATGTCTGATAAGCAAATCAAAAGTATTTAAAAAAAATAGACATAATCGAACAATACAGAAAATAATTATTTGAACAAGAAGTTTAATACTTATTCATTTATTCAATTATTCACGTAGTTATCGGTTCGGAACGGGAAATCAGGGAGCCGATTTCGAATTCCAGTTGAATTCCTTGCATTCACTTACGCCCAAAGGAAAAGGACTTAATCCGTTTCTTCCCTCCAGTTATAAGTTAAATAATAGGGCAGATTGGGTTCTATAGACTTGCCTGGCAACCAGTCTACTAGAAAGCAATAGCAACCTATTGCGGGCTAATCTTCTGCTTAGTCAGTCATGTCTCTTTCGAGACATGATCGCCCAAGCGTGTACCATGTATAGCACTTAACTGACTGACTGACCATCACTACTTCCACACACACACACACACACACATATATATATATATATATATATATATATATATATATATATAATATATATATATACATATACACACACACACACATATATATATACATATTATATATATATATATATAATATGCATGACGTGACAATGTTTCGTGACACACTTAAGGGACTTGAATGGCACTCTTGTGTGACGCGGTACGGCGGTTGAGAACCACTGCACTAGAAGAATTACGATTAAATAGTGAGTTCGATCCTCATCGGGCGCTCCTTAATTTCGGCCTTGTACCACATCAGAGCTATCGATGATTGGCTTACATCTGTTAGCGTCTCAACTGACGCAAGCGTTTTTTTGTCTGAGCATCCAAAGAAAAAAGGTTTTGAATTTAGGACGGATAAAATTTTCTTCACAGTGTTTTTGAACGTAATTGTCTGCGAGAACTGAACGGTGATAATTGATTTACGAACGGTGAGGCGTCCATTTTACCGCTTTCTTTCTTTCTTTCTTTCTTTCCAAGGTTGATCTGATGAAATAACTTAATTTGCTAAAACATAAATATAGAATAACGATGCCATGGGGACTTAAAAAAAAACGTATCACCGAAAGCAAGGCACTAAAACAGAAGGTATCACAGGATGTGGAAGCTTAAACGACAGAAAAATTGATAATCAGCAGAAAGAGAAAAGAGTAATCAGAAGAACGCTAGATAGTGAATGACATTTCATTTAAATTTTGAATATTAAAGTTGGCCGGAAAGCATGGCGCTGGAAGGGAGTTCCACAAGCGAGAAGTGCGAGAAAAGAAATTGTTAGCATAGAACTTACGGTTACATCTAGCCAGGGCAATTGATGACATCTCGACGCCTGTATAATACTACGATTAAATTTAAAAAAAAAATGTCTCGGTACCATAGCGAATGGCTCATCCGAACAATTACTATGATAGTATTTAGAAAAGACAGAGAGAGGCAACCTTACGGTGGTGGGTAAGTGACTGAAGCCGCTCCACCAGATCAGAACCATTAATATCGCTGATTCATTTTTGGAATTTATCATGGTTCTCAAGGTAAATAATAGAGGCACCGGACGATATGTGGCAGAAATATTACAAGCGTGAACGAATGGTAGATTCCGGAGAGAAAATTGTCTCGCACAACATAGAAATAGTTATAAAAGAAGATTTTTTTTTTCCCCTCGAACTCTGCTTAAAATTTTGCTTGTGAAAGTTTGGGTTGTTCGAAAAATCCCACCCACTTACTTGTTTACTTAAAGGCGAATTGAAATTTTAGGAATCTTAAGTTGACCTCAGAGGTCAAATTTGTAGGTTGAGATTCGCTTAGAATGTAGAAACAATAGAAAAATGGAATAGATTTGGGACATTGCGTTCATCTATACGACTGTTACTACTGATATTTTCTTTCTTTCTTTCTTTCTTTCTTTCTTTCTTTTCTTTCTTTTTTTCTTTCTTTCTTTCTTTTTTTCTTTCTTTCTTTTTTCTTCTTTCTTTTTTCTTTCTTTCTTTCTTTCCTAGCTTTTCTTTATTTCGTTTCAAAAATAATTTCTCAGTGTCTCGTCCGATATATATCTTTTGAACTGAAAAATTATGAAACATAGAAAGAAAATAGAGACAGAGGAGAAGCAGAAATAACGAAAGGGATACACCCCAAGTAAGGCAAGATCGCTAATGGCATGCAGGGGGATAAAACGAGAGAAAAGAAGAAGGTACACGGAATGTCGAAGAAAGGATAAGAGAAAGATGGGAATCAAGGAGATAGAAGATGGAAATTGATGTTGCACTTAAACTTTTGGAGATTTTAGCTATCAGGGAAGCAAGCAAACGGAAAGGAGTTCCACAGGTGAGAAGTGCGTAAAAAAGCTGCTAGAGTAGAAATGGCGATTATAATTGATTATTTTGACGGTCAAAGGGTGGGACCTAGATGTCAATCTAGTAATGCAAGTAAATTCATGTGGTGGAAGCACCAGGGATTCTTTCCATGGGGCTCCCACCACATGGTGCACGTCAGAGCAAAAGCCTTGAAAATATTTGTAGAAAAGACAGAGGGAAGCCACATTCCATCGGTGAGAAAGTGGTTGAAGTCGAGTTGCTAAATCAGGATCGATTACATTGTAGATCCTACTTTGTATTTAATTTAGAACCCCCGAAATTAATAGCAGGAGCACCCGACCAGATAGGCAGAACATGGACAACATGGGTTCTGTGGTCCCTGACTGTTGTCTTCAGCGGGTGCACCCGAAGTGTATTGTCAAAAGAACCGTGCCCAAGGACAAATTTGGGATTTTCAGTGATTGTTACGGCTTAAGTGCTTAAAATGTACAGAGATTTCTGATATTCCTTTTAATAATCGATGATAAGTAAATAATTTAAATTTGAGTTTTAATAATAGAGGGTGGAAAATTTCTTAAATTTGATGCTGAAAATAAATAAACTTGCGTGTTAAATCTGTTTTTGACATTACCTGCCTTAATAATAATAATAAAAATATTTACCGGTAAAATAGCCTGGGATGTCTATTTTACCGAGGCCGGTAAAATAAGCTTAAAAGCATGTTTGTCTGTTTTACCGGGACTGGCAAAATAGCCCCTTTCAAAAGAAAACAAAAGTTAAAACACACACACACACACACACACACACACACACACACACACACACACACACACACACACAACCTGAATTGAATTCAAATCCAAAGAAAACAATGAACACCGAACATGTAGAATGTTAGCCTCGTGCCAGACTAAGCTAAACTGAAAACATATCTCAGATTATATAAGTTTTGCAACAGGCCACAAAATCTGGATACTCAAAATAATGTTCTAAACTAGCTTGCATACTATCGTTATCATCTTTATCACCTGTAGACATTTTTTAAGAACATCTTATTATGGTAACAGCAAGATTGTGTTGCGCCAATTGCCAAGTGAAAAGCGACTACCTGATTTGATTGTTATTGATTACCTCGCCTTTACCTTGATTCAAATACTTCTGGCCTGTCTTTATATCATTCTACATCCACCTTATAATATATATATATATATATATATATATATATATATATATATAACAAAAAATTTAGGCAGACACGTTATTTCACGGTAAATCGGAATTATAGGCCTATTTCAGGCAAACCATCATCAGCTTCCGTCTTTATTGTACAGAAGATTTTACACGATCTGCCTAAATTTTTTCTTATATTTACTTTATATGCATTTATATACATATATATTTAGAGCTCTCTTAGAGAGTTATCCTACCACATTATGTACAGGATGCTCCTTTGGATTCTTCTATACCCACACTGCATGCTGATATATATCTATATATATAAAAGGCAGTCTGTGAGTCTGTGTGTGACTGTTCCCTATGCACGTCTACATTTTTTAAACTACGATATTCAAACTTTCTAGAGACATGCATCTACAGGGAAGCCAGGTCGACACATACATTTTGAGTTTAAGTTCAGCAATTTTCCCTTTCGCACTTTTTGGCCAATGGACACGATTGTTTACATTTGCTCCGTAAAACATCTAAGATCTAAGATGGTTGCTAAATTACGTCACAGAAATCAAATCACACGTGTCAAACGCGGCTAAAATATTTTTTTTATAAAAAATATAAATACAAAAATGAGCCTTTATATTTAATTTTTATTCCGACGTTTTAAAAATTCATTTGGTCAACAAAAATATGAATATTTTTCCCCATAATTTTGAAACAAAATATATATATATATATATATATATATATATATATATATATATATATATATATATATGTATATATAAAAAGGTGTTTTTTTTTTTCAAACAAAAGCAAAATATGTAAAAAAAAAAAAAAAAAAAAAAATAGTGGCATCTTCTCCTACTACTAAAATGTTCTGAGTTGCACGGGCAACGCCGGGCTATGGTGCTAGTATATATATATATATATATATATATATAAAATAATATTTATTAATAAATTATAACATTGATATGTTACAATATCACTACAAAAGTAGCTATTTTGTTTCGACACTTTTTGTGTCTTATCAAGTGATGTGGTTATTTCAAAATGAATGACTTTAAAAGGTTAAGAACAAGCAAGACCTCTTTCATCAGGGAGGCATTATTGTATGTACAATGTGGACCAATCAGAGTAAAGCAACTTTTACTTTGGAGAATATGTGGGAAGACTTAAAATTAATCTTGGTGGGCATTGGTATTAAAATTTTATAAAATTAAGATTAGCATTATTAATTAACTATTATATCTACTATATTTTTGTTGCTAAAAAAACAAAAAAACAAAAAAGACAAAACAAAAAAAGCAATTTTTTTTTTTAGCAACAAAAATATAGTAGATATAATAGTTAATTAATAATGCTGATCTTAATTTTATAAAATTTTAATACCAATGCCCACCAAGATTAATGCATTTTCCGTATTTATATTCCTTTCGTTTAGCCTAATCTGCATGTGGGCGATCATGTCTCTCCACAAATTCTTTTTGTTTATTTTCTGTGAAATGCCATAATTTATTGGAAAAGATAGTGGAGTGGTTTTCCTCTTCGGCTTTAGAATTCAGAATAGTCCTTGTCCTGGATTGACTGCCAGCCAGTCCAGGAAACCCATTCTGCCCTGTTATTTAAGCCATGGAAGGAAATGAGACCGACTCATGTCTTTCCCTAGAGCTTTTTTTGCGAAAAGCAACTCAACAGACGAAATCGGAATTTGAAACTCAGTCCGTAGATTCCATTTTCTTCAACGATAACCGTTACACTACAGATCCATATAATCTGTAACACTGCTACCATAATGGGGTAAGGTATTAGAATCGAACTCATTACAATAGCGAATGATGTAATGATGTAACGATGTAACGAATGATGTAACGAGACAAACATTTTTGGGCTTTGATAAGGAAAGGTGTAATTGGATGACAGAACGGAGAATTTCCGGAATACTAAAGTAACAATCATGCTTAGAGCTACAAAGAATAGAACGTTGTGGAGGACCTTAATCGGCCTAGTTCTGACCACTAACCATAAATGAATACTTCCCCGGTTTTTAATAAGGGTATAAGAAAAGTGTTCAGGTGGGAAGCGATCCTATGACAATAACTCGTCATGGGATTGATGATGATGAGAATGATGTCGATTCAATGTGCTTCTCTTATCCAATTGAAAATTCTATTTTTACCCGAATTTGATTAATTATCCAGAAATTGAGAACAGATCTGGACAATTGGCTGGAGAATTGATTTAGATTCTCAGAAAGCACCAGTTTTTTGTTGGACGAGGTAAATGTTATTGATTTGTTTTTACGGTTTATCAACACTTTGTAGATTACTTAAAGCCGAAAGATTGTAAGAGTTTTTATGAGTGAATACTGTAATAGTAATTTTTGGGGCGATATTAATGATTTTCAGATACAGTCAGTCAGTTAAGTGCCATACGTGATACACGCTTGGCGATCATGTCTTGAAAGAGACATGACTGACTGGGCAGAAGATTTTCTTGTAGTAGGTTGCCATTAATTTCTGCGGTAGTTTGGTTGCCAACAAAGGCTACAGAACCTAATCTGTCCTGCTATTTAACCTATAGCCGGCGAGAGAAGAGATGGCTTAATACCTTTCCCAAGGGTGTTTGCGCGAAAGTGAATGCAATGAATTCGACTGGAATTAGAACTCGGCTCTTCGATTTCTCGTTCCGAGCCGATATCCATCCTTTTGAATAAAAGTCGTACTATTTATTTTTACGGTTTATCAATCTTTTGGGGGATTATTTAAAGCCGGAAGACATTTTGCATATCAAGGATATATTTTTTTTTTTTGCAAGTGAATATTGTATTAATAAACTTTTGAGGATAATGATGATTTTAAGATGCAAGTACTACTATTTAACCCTGAAGTGGACAAACTTTTCAGTGCAAAGGCCATATTCAAAATTTCACAATTTGATAGGGCCGCAGTTTCGGTTAATATAACCAAAATAAATAATATTTGAAATAAGATAAAATAAAAGGCTTTTAAAGAAAAAAAAATGTAATTAATTTTTATTAATTAATATTTTAAAGAACTGTAGAAGATTAAAATGAAACGCATTTATTTCAAAGACACAGTAACTCAAAACTTTAAAGGAAAATAACTTTTATTAATAAGTATTTTTTTTAAGTAGGAGCTTCACATGAAACACATTTGAAAAGTAAAATAACCTTGATTTAAGAAAAAAAAATTACTAATTAATATTAAATTAATTAAGTACAAAAACGTATTTATTTGAAAAACAAAGTAACTCTGTTTAAAGAAATAAAAAAATTATTAATTAATATTTTACAGCAGAAACTTCACATGAAACACATTTGTTTGAAAACAAAATAGCTTAATTTAAAGAAGAAAAAATAATTTCTCTTTCAAATTTACGAACATTTGGCGGGCCGCATGAATTCCTTTGGTGGGTCGTAATTTGCCCACTCCAGGTTTAACCCGTAGTTGGAGAGATAAGACGTGGATTGATATCTTTGTCAAGATTGAATTCGAAATCAGCTCGGCGATTTCACATTCCAAGAGGTTATCCATTACACTACCCACACATCCATGTTTACAGCTTACACCGAGACACTGATCAGGCCCGACGTTGTGATCGGACGAGAAACCTGTGTTTCAACGTGATATAGCCGTGAGATATCCCAATTAATCTTATTGACTGTCGATACTGGGTCATTGTGAATTTTGCGCACGCTTGTTTATTGTGTATCGACTGTTGACGCAATGACGTTGTTCATCCAGAGAGAAACAGGAACAGGTGTTGGGACATGCGCAATAGATAGTTTGCGAACAGACATTTTATAAAGAGTTTTACACGTATATGAAACTAAGAAATAAACAGTGACTAAATGATATAACAAAAGGGAAAGCAATGTGAAGTATAAAAAAGAACGTGTTCACACGCACATACTCATGGCTTCGTATACAGTCACTCGTATGCAAGCATAGGTTACACCCAACTTTTCCGATGCAAACATTTTCTACGTATGTTTAGTGACAAACAAAAGAATTTATTTCAATGGCTTATTTAAAATCTTATTATTTTTATCTGAATTTCCGGGTCGCAATGTTATTACTATTATATACACTGGTTCTTTCAGATTATTATCCTCATCTTTGTTATTTTTTTTTTTTTTTGTTGGCTTTCTATTCTACCAATTTCTTGAGAATACTATAAATTGAATATGTGATTAACTAGGAAGTTTGAAGGAAAATGAAGATTGTACTGTATTTACGATCGGAATGGGACAGTCGAAATTTGTAGCATATCTGTTGGGACGCCCGCACTTATTCGGTTATAATGGACTATTCCATTACTATGTAAAGTAATGGTGGCATCTACGTGAGAGAGTGTGCCGAGCAGCCGGACTCTCTACGACACTGTCGGCCCTCTGCCTTCGGGTAGAGGGCGCTCTCTGCTTCCGAGCAGAGAGCTATAACCCAGTCGTGGTTCCGCCGAAGGGTAGAGGCACGACTGGGCAAAAATAGACAGACATTTTTTGGCCGGGCCATATAGCCCGGAAATCCCAGTTATAACTGACCATGTGTCACATGTTGCCCTTACTGGGAGGGACAACTAAATATAGAGTGTGCCGAGCAGCCGATCGACAAGTCAGTCGTAGACTTCCGGTGACGACCCGGAAGTACCCATTGCTCATACTACGTCTTACGACGGTTGAGACGATTAACCTCTATTCTTGTATTGTATACTAATAACCTTTGTAAATACTATTTTCACGGAATACAACAATTAACCTATTCCTGTTGTTGAGTTATTTATTCTTACTCACGACATAATATCTAATGAGGAAAGAGTGCTTGGATAATTTGACACTCACAGGATATGGAGGGACCGATGGAAAATGGGCATAACCAAACCTAACAAGTAAATGGCTGGTATAATATGAGACAAGAGAGATAACAAAAACAAAGAGCTACAAAAGATATGAAGTTGTGGAGGGCAATAATTGCCTATGTACTGAAGATAGTCAGTTAAGTGTCTTACGTGAAACACGCTTGGGCGATCATGTCTAGAAAGAGACATGAATGACTGGGCAGAGAATTATCCCGCAGTAGGTTGCTATTGCTTTCTGCAGTAGACTGGTTGCCAACCAAGGCTATAGAACCCAATCTGTCCTGTTATAACTGGAAGGAAGAGATGGATTAATACCTTTCCCAAGGGTATTTGCGCGTAAGTGAATGCAATGAATTCAACTGGAATTCGAACTAGGCTCCCCGATTTCTCGATCCAAGCCGATATTCACTGCACCACAACGCACATAAAAAATAAAGGTGTAGGCAGATGGCAGAACAGGGAGTTGTAGGGATACTAAGGTAACAATCAATTCTTAGAGCTACAATGGATAGAATGCTGGGGAGAGCCATGATCGGCCTAGTTCTGGATGGAGGCGGTATTTCCAGGACGAGTAGTTGATACTATAATACATTGATTCTTTTACACCAATTCCCTTATCCCTGTTGCCTTTATACCATTTGGCCTTTCTCGAGTGTTTTTCTTTTTCGAATCATGAAGTCAATCTTTGAAGAAATTCACCAGAGAGGTAAAACGTCATCATCAAGCGAAACAGGTACGAGAAATTTCCTTAAAAGAACTCTGATGTCGCAGCTCAGATTAACCCCAACCCAGGGTTTTGTTTAGTCTCGTCCCGAATAACTTTGGGTGTGATGAAAGCTAGCCTCATTCATATCTCGATGTATAAAATAGCCGTCTTAACGATAACCGCCCCAGACCAATTTATACCTCCGTAAGGATACAAAAGGCAATCGATGAAGCCACGTGGAGCACGGGACGACCGCTTAATGACGAAAGTAGACAGTCCTCAAGCATCAAACCTTGCAGCTGCTTTTTATCTTATTTCAATTTTAAGCTAGGTTCTGTGATAAAGCTAAATCTTCTTTTGTATCTCTTCGCTATTGACATAGCAGATGAATCAATCAGGCCAGCTCGAATCTAGAATCATAAGTATGACTTCCCCAGAAACTCAGAAGAATCTCCGGCAACTCTAATTCCCGTTAAGAATTATTACAAAATAAGACCCTGCTCTTTCTATCCTTTTTCACACTGCTTGTTGTTGCATGCATTCACTTACGCGCAAATACCATCAGGAAATGTATGAATCTGTCTTTTCTCCCACCAGCTCTGGGTTAAATCGCAGAACACATTAGGTTCTATAGCTTTGGTTGGCAATCAGTCTACCACAAAAAGTAATAGTGTTCTGCTATGGGAAAATCTTCTACTCAGTGAATTATGTCTTTTTTTATCGTGTATCACGTATGGCAATTAACTGACTGAGTGTTGTTGCGTATGTAATTCCTTTTCTTCCAGATATTTCGTTCCGTCAGTGAAATTAGGTGCTATTATATTATGGAAATAATAATGTCCACCATGGGAGAAATTAAAATGGGAGAATATTCACTTTCTTCCATAGATCACCAATTATTTGTTGACCCCAACTTGATGATATTATAATCCGCCATTATGTGGTGACTTACCCAATGTGACGCTATATTATTTAACCCCTGTTACCTTTTTTTATTATTAGCATCAGCAACAATTTATTTTTTAACTGGATTGTTAGGTGATGATTACAGACTAGTAAAGGTGGTTCATATGAACTCATTCAACAGCAATTGGCTGACAAAAATCTATAGGTATCCAGAAGTTGGACCAACTAACTTGCAACCCAATGAACTTGAATACATTTAAGGGCTGTAGAATGTAAACAAGACATCTATATGAGTCATAATATCCCAACCTATCATCTGTAGGTGCGAATACGTGCTGTCACACATATGGATCGCGACGCACCGATTAGGAACGACTGCTCTAGGTTGTCTTTCTTCCTGGGTTGTTGAGCTCCATCTACCCGAAGCAGCTTACTCTTACGCAGTCATACAACCGGTTTGGTTCTAGCCTAAGAGAAACTTTAGAGAACAGAAACCATCACGTAAAAGTAATGAATTATTTGAACGTTGATTTGAAAGAAACGTCAGTTATTCTCGCCACTTACGATGGAAGAGAGAATTGTTCTCATTTTGTAAGAAACTCTGAATTCTTCTCCTTTCGTTAAATTTTTGAGACGAAGCGTTTTTTTTTTTTTTTTATGAAATACTAGCAGTATAGCCCGGCGTTGCTCGGGTGTAATGAAAGCTTTAAAACTAATCCATGGTCCTGGAGCTCAGACTCTTAATACGTTGGCACGAAAGACTAAAAAGCAATAGTTGTTTCCAGTTAAAGCGAAACCATAGACTGAAAGAAAAATGAATGGATGTAAGTCAAATTTTGATTTCCTGCTATCGATATCAAATAAGTCTTTTCCGTCGTAAACTGAATTTTGAAGGCTAAATGAGTCCTCTGAGTAAATGGTATCATGGTTGAGACTAAGAACTACAATTATACCTACTTAGAGCCGAACCCGAAGCAAAAACTAAAATAAAAGGATTGAAAAAGAAAAAAAATACAGACATACAGGCAGATAAACAGATACACACACAAACATCTTGCCTTTTATATATATATATATATATATATATATATATATATATATATATATATATATATATAGTGAGTATAGAATGAGGAGAGAAAAAAGAAAATTTTTTTTTCCGTCCAAAACATTAATTTAAAACAGTGCTCGATATATGGTGTATAGAGCAGTGAATATTTATTATAAATTATGTTTTAGAACATGTACATAATTTCTTCTATATATGTCCTCTTCCCTACAATCATATGTTTGTTTCAGTGTTTGGATTTAAACACTTCCCACAAGGTAATTTATAATAGAATCCTTAATGAAAGCGGGTATAAATCATCAAAAATCAGTTTTGTGGAAAATTCAAAAGTCCAAAAAGCAGAAATAGAAGCAGGAAAATAATATGGTATAACCCTCCATTCAACCAATCAGTTAATTTCAAGCTGGGACATTAATTTCTTAAATTAATAGAGAAGCACTTTCCAAAAAATAACCCTCTAAGCAAAATCTTTAATAAAAATACCATAAAATTAAGCTATAGCTGTTCTAATAATCTAGAAAAAATAATCAAAATGCATAACACAAAATATTGAAAATACACAGCAAAAATAAATCCAACACTAATACAAATCCGCCCCATGACAGCAACCTCTGTAACTGTAGAAACCCCAACCAATGCTCCATGGCCAATAAATGTCTGACGAAATCTCTGATATATGTGTTCGATTTCATCCTTAGAAAATCCTAAGGATGAAAATATATATATTGGGAATACTATGAACGCATTTAAAAAGCGCTTTTACAATCACCTCTCATCCTTCAATAACAAAGAAAAACAAAACATGACATCTCTCTCCAAACACTTTTGGAAATAAAACACTTAAGGTCAAATGGAAAATTCTCAAAAAAGCAAGAACAGCAAAATCTATAAAAGAACCATGCTTTCTTTGCATTCAAGAAAAAATAGAGATCCTTAAATATATAAACAGTAACAAGCTCTTAAATCAGAGACACGAAACCACAGTAAACTGCAAGCACATTAGGGACTTAACCCTACAATCATGCTAAGAAATACAAAGAGTTCGATTGATATCCTCATTATAAAAGATAAAAAATGCTATAGAAAAAATCGATCCAATAAATCCTTAAAGGAAGGTCTATCACTAAAGCCTACACCAATAACCTTACTTAACACAATAACCTTACTTAAATACAAAAATATTCCGTACTAGAAAAATCAAAATTAAATAAATGGCTCCCAAACTTGAAAAAGAATCAAAATTCATACATTCAAAATCAAGATTAAATATACTACTTCAGAATAATTATATCATACACAAAAAAAAAAACTGTAAGCACACGTAAGATCTGACCCTACAATCACCCCCCAAAAATACTGGGAATTTGAATAAATATTTTTATTATTATAAAAGATAAAAAATGCTACAGAAAAATCGATGTAATAAATCCTTAAAATAAGATCTAATGCCCGCAAAAATATCTAAATAAATAAAATATATAAAAATTAAAAGAAATAAATAAGATTCCAAACGATAATTTATAGAAAAAAAAAGAAAAGAAAAGAAAAATTAAAAGAAAAAACCGACCCTCTAAACTTAAAATTAAGATTAAACATACAACTTTATACAAAAAACTGATAAAACGCTAATTCGCATTTATTTCCCAAAAGATACAAATTTAGATTTCTTGAAATAATTTCGCCTAAATACAATTATACTCCAAACTTGAATAAAAGGAAAAAGAAGAAAAGAAAATAAAAGAGAAAGGGGAAAAGAATGAGAAGAGAAAGAAAAAGAAGGAAGAAAGAGGAGAAGAGGGGTATATGTGTGTGTGTGTATATATATATATATATGTTATATAGCGACAAATAACAAACACGGATGTATATAAAAATATGACTTGTGTTTTTATTAATGACGATGGACCGTGTAGCCTAGGGAACAGAGAGTTGAGGGAGCGCGCCTCTAATTGGGTTCGACGGGAGTGTAGCCTCTCTGCTTAGCTCTTCTAGCTTCTTCTTCGACTTCTGGAGACTGACTTATCTGTGTTTTCGCAGTCTTTATATATCTTCCAAAAGCGGAACTTGTTTCTTCCGGGTTTTGCCTCGATCCGCGACGCCCACGCGATTCTCAGAGTCACCTGTCTGTTTGCCTGCGTAGGCATTTCCGCCGCTGTCGGAAATAGGGTCAAAGTGACATCCGCTACTTTTCATCAACCGGGAACACCCACGCTTCATCAGCCTTCTTGGGTGGGGCCAGACCGTTATATTACATATATATATTACCGAAAAAATCTAAATTGGAAAGAAAAAACACCCCACCCCTATCACGTATATGAAAACCTAGACACAGGATCAAAGTAAATACATGAATTAGGTCCGCTAACAGCAGACATCAACCAATTAAATGATAGCCGACCATAAAAGTGACCACTCAACATCGCCCCCTTAGAAATCCTAACCAAAAGATATACACAACCGATAAAAAGATAAAACATACATTCCAACAGATAATACCATTAATCAACAATTTCACACTTACACACCAAATTCCTCAAAAGTCTAACGATCAAAACGAGACATTCACTTAATTACCAATAACTCCAACCAACCCCCACGACAACAACGAACCAAATATAAACAGAGAATGATTCCAAACCTTTATTTCCCCTGAGGAAGTGTTTAAATCCAAACACTGAAACAAACATATGATTGTAGGGAAGAGGACATATATAGAAGAAATTATGTACATGTTCTAAAACAATATAATATATATATATATATATATATATATATATATATATATATATATATATATATATATATATATTATCGATTTATAATTTATAATATATATATATATATTATAGATTTTCTGCACTATTGTAAGAATCGCAACCTTGAAACTTCTGAATATCGTTTTTTATGTTTTTGTCTAAGTGTGTATCAAATTTGATTAAAATCGGACCACTCCTTCTATAACCCGATTTTTTCGATATTTATCGGGAGTACCTCGGCACAAAACCTAGCTAAGAACATTCGCAGACGCTTATAGTACAACTGTGTAAATTTTCAAGAAAATCGGTTCAGCCGTTTCGGAGTCTATAGGTAACGGACACACACACACACACACACACACACACAGAGTCCCATTTATAAATAAGTTTAGATATTATTTTAGCTTACCTTCTGCAAAATGCATTAGATAATGGCGGTTAATAATATTATCACGACGGGATCAGCAAATGATGTGAGTTATGTAAGAACGTGAATATTTTCCTATTTTCATTCCTCCAAATAATGAGCGTTATTATTATATTTATCATCTAATGACACCTTATTTCACGGACGGAAACGAATATTTGGGAAACAAGGAATGGCAAATATAGTTTCTAGATGATAAAAAGTCTTCAGAAAATGAGATTTTGTAAATGGTTCTGTTCAGAATCTAGATAGGGCATGTTTAAATAAGGCCCCGATGATACAGCAGTCGAAACATTGCGACAAAAAGATTAAACTACACGAATGAAGCCGACACTTTTTTCTAATCTTTTCAATTCTTTATTATTAACTGCAATCGTGGGGTTAATTCGGAGTAATTTCATCATCTTATTTGTTTTTTTATTTTTACGGCTTTTCAAGGATTGTCTTTTCGGTCATTCTTGGGTGCCTGTGGGCACCTCGAGGTGGTGTAACGGTTAGCAAGCGTTTTTCGTTTAGGTAAGTTAAAACTGAGTGGTGAGTTCGATCCTCACTTGGTGTCCTATACTTTCAGCTGTGTGCCACATCTAAGCTGCGCTTAGCAAATCACCATTCTTGGGTGTCTGTTGCGTTCTGCGATATTTTTAATTTATTGAAGCATGTACTTCGCTTCTCGTCCACGTCACGTCCGCCTTCTTGGAATTGTCTTCTTGTGACATTTGCGCAGTACTACCTCTAACAAAATTTTAAAAAGGAACTATAAGCTGTCATTCTGGCAGACAATAGTCGGTGCTAAAATATTCGTTGAACATTCCACGAGAAGAATCCAGTTGGATATTATCCATTTTGTCAGCTCAGAATTATTTTTTGAAAAAAAAAAAGAAAAAAGGTTGGTATTTATTGGCTTAATGATAAATATTTGACATTCTGTAAAATGGCATTGTCAACGATGGATTGTGAACTAAACTGACAAACAAGAACGCTAACGCGTTTTTAGAGCGAGCTAAAACTTTGCCGCGCCGCATTTTAATAATTGAAATGTGTGCGTGCACTTGTTGCCCGAGCGACATCTGCGCACTCAAGACAAACACCGCACAAATATTTCTTTTTCTTTTTAAATAAATCTATAAATAATGAAGCAAATAGTCAATTTGTCCGTATCCAACCCCGAGACTCAGAAGTTTTAAAAGCATATATGCGGCATAAGCAAGAATCTATATTAAGGTGTATATGCCTGTGCGAATGTGTATGTATGTAAACATATGTAGGTAGGTCCGGGGCATGACAGTAAACTGCATCCGGCAGCAAGGCCTCTGATTGGGAGGTTGTGAGGAGCATGGAACCACCTTTTAATTGCTGTTGTTCCCAGGTCCACCCTAACCCGGAGTGGTAGCACCTGTTTGGGTTCCAACTATGGGCAAATAGTTAACACCCAAACCAGGGTCAAAACACTATGACAGCATAAAAATACACTTTTATAGAAATACATTCATAAAAATAGACTTATATAGAAAAATATACATTTTTGAAGGAAAAAAATTCTCAGCAAAACATTTTTGGATACAAAACTAAAAAACATTTTCAGTTTTCTAAAATAAAAAGAAAAGCAATAGATTTTCATCAAAATCTGACTAAATCAACTTTCTCACTATAACTGAACAATACAAAAACACCTTAAAACCCAATCTTTTGAAATTAAATAACCCACGGAGGTGTTGATGTGCCGTGAAACAAAACAAACACAAACATATGTAGGTATGTATGTATATGTATAATAAAACACGCTCTTTCGTTTCGGTGGACTGATATAAAATCCAACCACACCAAACGCCTCTGATAAATAAATAAAAAAAAAATTAAAAAAAGAAACAAACTGTTATATCCCGTGTTGTTGGGGTGAACAAAAACGAACGAGAATAAAAAACAAGTGTATGTTAACACTTAATAAAATTCATTTAACGCCTGATAACAGCAAAGATTAGCTGGATTAAAACCACAAGCTTCGAGTGCTTATCTGCTTATCAACATTTTGAAATTCAGAAGTGTTCCGTCCACATATCGGACAAGAGACATAACTCACTTGTATGTTGAGTTATCGTCCTTTATGGGGGTAAGTTAGCACCACCAAACACTTCCATTTTTTAGTCTTTAGTGCGTGTATGACTTTTATCGAGGATTTAATTGCGGTTGGTATGGCTTAGGATGTGCGTTGTCGTGCATTGGATATCGGCTCGGAATGAGAAATTGGGGAGCCGAGTTCGAATTCCAGCTGAATTCATTGTATTCACTTACGCGCAAATACCCTTGGGAAAGGTATTAATCCGTCTCTTCCCTGCAGTTATGGGTTAAATAATAGGACAGATTGGGTTCTATAGCCTTGGTCGGCAACCAGTCTACGGCAGAAAGCAATGGAAACCTACTGCGGGATAATCTTCTGCCCAGTCAGTCATATCTCTTTCGAGACATGATCGCCCAAGCGTGTATCACGTATGGCAATTAACTGACTGACTGTTATGGCTTACTTTATAGTCGATGAGATTTCCTTGGTGAACTTAGTCTTTGTCTTATCTTATTTTATCTTATCTTAGCTGGAGTATTATCTTTGTTACTTGGCATTACTGGGGAACTTTGTTGAGGCAGTTCGAAAGTGTCCGAGAGATTGTCTAGCGGTAAAGTGGAATTTAATTCGGTTTCTGAAAGGTTTGATGGTCTTAATTGGTTTGCATGTCGAAACCAGACTTGACTTTATATCCACGTCATATGTAACATTTCCGTATAATGCGCCCTTGAATCCATTTTTCTTTACCGTTGCGGTAAAATTTTGCAAGTACAGTTTGTCCTGGTAAATATTTGCGTTTGATGGTGGTTAAATTATTCTTCCATCACTGTTTCTTTTTAAGGAATGGTTTTGTAGTTGTATGGATGACATATAAAATGATATCTACAAAACACTCCACACGTCTATTTGATTGTAGATGAAAAGATGGTGTCCTAACGTGTTGAATGCCATTCTGTGAATAGAAAGATGGTGTCCTAACGTGTTGAATGCCATTCTGTGCACAGAAAGATGGTGTCCTAACGTGTTGAATGCCATTCTGTGCACAGAAAGATGGTGTCCTAACGTGTTGAATGCCATTCTGTGCACAGAAAGATGGTGTCCTAACGTGTTGAATGCCATTCTGTGCACAGAAAGATGGTGTCCTAACGTGTTGAATGCCATTCTGTGCACAGAAAGATGGTGTCCTAACGTGTTGAATGCCATTCTGTGCACAGAAAGATGGTGTCCTAACGTGTTGAATGCCATTCTGTGCACAGAAAGTTGAAAATGCAGCGCAGTGAATGCAGTGCCATTATCAAAAACGAGTGTATGTGGGAATCCAAATCGATTGAAGATTTGTTTTAACTTAAGAATTGTTTCACCAGAGGTGATGCGATTCATATGAAAAAATCCTATTTGCTGTAGTCAGTCAGTTAAGTGCCATACGTGATACACGCTTTTGACTGACTGGGTAGAAGATTATCCCGCAGTAGCTTGCTATTACTTTCTGCGGTAGACTGGTTGCCAGCCAAGACTATAGAACCCAGTCTGTCCTATTATTTAACCCATAACTGGAGGGAAGAGATGGATTAATACCTTTCCCAAGGGTATTTGCGCGTAAGGAATTCAACTGGAATTCGAACTCGGTTCCCCGATTTTCCGTTCCGAGTCAATATCCACTCCACCACAACGCTTCAACGAGGATAAAATAATACTGCCCCTTTATGGGTCCGCAAAGTCAATTTGAAGGCGTGACCAGGGCGATAGGCCATGAACTGGGTGTAGTATACCTGGGATATTTAGCTTACAGTTGGCATATGGAACATCTGCGTACGAATTCCCCCAACTGCTTGTCCATGTTTGACAAATAAACATAGATGAATACTAAGGATTCCATACGGCTAATACTGCCCTATGATGAGTCCGGAAAAGTTATTGTGAAGGCGCGACTCGAGTGATTGAAAACTAAAAATTATTTAAATATTAAATTTCCAGTTATCGAGCCTACGCGAATGTTATTTATCAGCCAATGGGAAGCCCAGAATCAAATACAAGTGTGAAATCCCAAATGATCACCTGCGATCCAAAAAGTCGAAATAAAAAGCCGATACAGAAAGCATCGCCAGACAGACCAACGCAGGCCGACACACACATGGACTGACTAGAGAGAGAGAGAGAGAGAGAGAGAGAGAGAGAGAGAGAGGAGTGTAATCAATATCCCCTTGACCTAAGTCAAGCGACTACTATGCTCGCCTCTCTTCACCTCTCCTTACCTTCTTCCCTGTTTCAAAAACTACTTACTGTTATTTTTCAACTCAATTTGCTTTTCTTGGTTTATAACCTTTCTTTACGACCTATAGGGGGCTATCTACAACAAGGCCAAATTCCGTTAACCTGCAACAGTATACAACTACCCTTCACCAGAACGGACTCTCCACTAACTAACAGAAAAAGGATAAGCAACCCACTATAGTACTAGGGATTTCATACAGCTAATACCTTGATGACTGTAATTACATTGCTTTATCACTCTTTCATGTAATGAAGATGGGACAGTCACGCGTCCCGCAAAAGAAGACAGCCGTCGACTTCTGACAATGAAGATCGACGCTGAAAGAATGGCTGAATTCTTTTGTTAATGAATACTTCTTTTTAAGCACTTTATCAGAAGCTGTGGCTTCACGGATAATTGTGGAAGTGACTCTTACAGTGGATACAAACACTAGCTCTTGAGCCATGGTTCCCAAACCCGGAGTAAATTACCCTAGTGGGGTAATGAACCCATATTTTGAGGGTAATGGATGTTTGGTTTGGGAAGAGGCAATCAGCTTATAATTTCACACTGTGTCCTTGGAATGAAGACCAAGAAACATAGCAGACTCAACGTGGCAAACGACGCCCGAATAGCTCTTTCAGTCACAAAGCCAAGAATAAATAAACTGGCACAGGCAATACAAGCTCAACACTCACATTAAGAATCACGGCTAGGTTACGGTTACTATACCTCTGATTATTATAGATTGGTACAACTGTATTGAATAATTTCCATTAACTTTGTCTGATTTTGATGTATGTAAATATAATTACTTCTTTTCCTATATTACGGGTATTTGTTCATTGGGGTAATGGATAATAGTGAAATTGTATTTTGGGGTAATCGCAGCAAAAAGGTGGGAACCTATGCTCTAGAGTATAAAGTACTAGCCTTTTTTGTCTACGAATCAGTTAAGAATCTGGTTTTAATTCTAAAGTAGCTTTAATCTTTGTCCAGCACCGAAATACATCCTGAAAAATGTCACTATTTTTAAGTTAGTACGTGAAATGATCTGACGCGCGGTTAAATGTATTGAACAAAGATTTGAGAGGAATTCCACTAAGGTTAAGTTGTTCTATCCAGTCAAGACCAATTAAATTTAATTTCGAATTACCTGCGACATAACACACTCAGGAAAATGTTCTATTTCGAAAGGAAACATCGTAAGTTAACGCACCAATTAAACGAATTGTACTTCCAGACGCGCTCATTGCTACATTATTTGTTTAAGAAACACGTGGCTTTTCAATTTGTTCCAAAGTTGAATGCGATATTAACGTTATGTAGGTACCTCCACTCATTTTGATAACTAATTTTTAAATTGAATTTTTAAAAATAAAAAAAAGGTTTCTTGAAACTTTTATTTTAGTTTTAATTGAAAGCTAAATGATTAAATTTACTATTTTCAGTAAACAAAATATTCTGATGTATTTCAAACAGAAATTATATTGATTGCAATCTAAAAATTTTCATTTTTTTTATCTTTCAATTATTTGGCCATTTTTGAGCAATTGACGCATTTGTAAACAAAAGTTAATTCTTGGCTTTAAAATCTTGAAAAAATAAAATATACATCTGTGACACATTACTTTTGGAAAATTAGCAAATTTAATGTTAAATTAATCTGATTTACACAAGTATTACTTATTCATAGCATGAAATTTAGAATAAAACTATTTCTTAAACACAGTTAAACTTTCTAACCTTTCCACCGTATTTGAGATGTGTTGATAGAATAACATATGCGAGATAAGATAAGTGTATGGGGATCACAAGTGACATAATTTTGCAATTTTTTTTTTCCTGTAAGGGAAAGAAATCCTGAAACACATGACCTTTTAATGTACACATAGAAATTACCTTACAAAAAAAAAAAACAAAAACCAAAAAAACAAAAAAAAAAATCTTCAAATACAGAAAAAAAATTATTTTGAAAATACGAAGGCACGGCGATTTGTATTAAACGTTTTAATTTTCGATTAGTAAATATAATCTTCACTTAAGTCAATAAAATACCGACAAATTTTTTGAAGTATTTTAAAAATATTTTTGAAACTTTATAAAATATTATAATTAAAAAAAGTGAGAACAATTTTTAAAAAGTTTTTTATTCATCGAATCTTTTTCTTCAGCCTATAATGTCCTTAATATATATTATTTATTAAAGCAGTTAAAAGCTTATCGAATTAAATAATGTCATAATTTTATTGAATTTTTTATTTTACTATTAGAAGCAGATTTTCGGAAATAAAGGAAAAATGTTTATAAAAAATAATAGATGATTTACATTCCCCAATGAGTCTTGATAAGACCAATTTTCCCAACAAAATTTAATTTCTTAAAATTTCATGAATTTAAGTGGAGTGGGGAGGTAACAGATGTAAAAAAAAATATTTTTATCAAGATTTTTAAAAAATAATAATTTCGAAAATGATTTAATTCATTTGTGAATAATTCCTAAAATTTCATTACAATCCGATAATTATTTGATTTTTGCAGGGATTTTCAAATTAATATGTTTGTCACCGGAAAAAAAAAACCAAAAAACAAAACAAAAAAAAAAAACTGAGTTTTATAATATTACGTTTTCCATTGTAAACTCTCGCAACGGTTTGGTTACCCGCTAACTAAAACCAAAACAAGAATTTTTACCAAAATTTCCAACATGTTAGAAGGGATTAAAAATTTAAAAAAAAATAATTAAAAATACTTTGATCTTTCCTATTAATAATAACATCAAGATTTTGATAGAAAAAGTTCGGTATTATTGAGTTTGGGGCCTTTTTTCTTCATACTATGCTGTTTTTCTATCGATTTAGTGGAGGAATCTAAATGCCCGACGCTGTATCAAACTAGAAGCGAACTGGTTTGTTGTTCATAAATATAACAATATATATTCTGTGAATCGTAATCAACTTTGAATGTTACAAACACTGTGCTTATTTATGACTTTTTCCGGTTCCGTTTTTTAAATTATTTCGAGTTGAATTTTCGTGTGAATTTTGATTGCAAAATCCTTCTCTATATCCGTTTCAATGTCAAATATAGTTCTTGTGTTTTTTTGAGTGGAGAAAAACGTGCTTAACGTCAGTCGCCACAATGGCAACATTTTGAAGGAGGTTTCTTTTCATCATGGCGTTGTTTTATCGCGTGGATGCTGTTGGTTATTGATAAATCACCATTTTTTAAAAAAGTCAGGCTAGTGTCTCTTTTTATGCTTAATAAATTATGGCATTCAGCAGTGATGGATTTTAACATAATATTTTTTTTTTAACCGTATCACCCCGAGCAAGGCGGTAATGCCACTGATGTGCAGGGGGCTACGTAATAGTGAAAAGATCGGAAAAGAGAAAGCCGGAAACCATATCCTAAACAGGGAACAAGGGATGAGCCTCTTAACCTGTTCAATAGACATGGGTGGAGTGTGAACCGGGCGATAGATAGATCTATCTACTCCAATTGAAAACAAAACAAGAAAACAAAGTGAGAAGATTGGAAAAGAGAAAGCCGGAAACCACATCCTAAACAGGGAACAAGGGATGAGCCTCTTAACCTGTTCAATAGACATGGGTGGATTGTGAACCGGGTGATAGATAGATCTATCTTCTCCAATTGAAAAAAACAAACAAACAAACAAAGAAAACAAAGTGAGAAGATTGGAAAAGAGAAAGCCGGAAACCACGCCCTAAACAGGGAACAAGGGATGAGTGACTACACATACATGTGAATGAGAAATGTTGGGTATTTTAAATTCAATTTTCTTTGACCTGTTTCAATTTCGGAAGAAGTCAGACGGGAACATCAGCAGAAGATTTTAATTCTGCGATAAAAGTCAAACATTTAAACCGTTCCTTTACGAAGGAATTTAATTTAAATTTTTCGTATTCCCCATTGACGTGGCCAGAAAATGTCACATAATCGTCAGTGTTATTTTTCGTTAGCTTTAAACAACTGAATAGAATATTAAGCAGGGAATGTTTTTTATCCGAAAACATAATCGAATTGTTCCATTGTTTCACTGAAGGTGAAATCCGTTGCTTGCTTTGTTAAAATATAATTTGAATATATTTTAAAATATAATTCGTATAACTGTCGTGTTCCTTTGTGTCAAGTTTACGAATTTTCCGTTTTTCATCTTTATGAGAAAAATCGGCTTGAAAGATATCAATCCAACTTTTAAACCCCGAGGTGAATGTTTTTTTCGCTCGTTGGGCCATAGTGGAATTCTGTGATGTTGCTGGCCAAGATATCCGTTGAATGGTTTGTCCCACCATTTCGAGTTGATTCTTAAACTGTACAACCATTGCTGTCAACAACGGCTGTTGTGACTTCTGAAACTGCTCTTGTTGTTGTCGTAGGATCACCGGAAGCATTTCTGGTGAAATTGCCATGTTGATTTTGAAGTTCAAATCCTCGTCTGTTATACCCCAGGTTGTTGGGACGAACATAAGCGAATAAGAATAAAAGACAAGTGTAAGTTAACACAATAAATTAACTTTTATCCATTCAACGACCGAGAACAGCAAAGATTCAGTCAGTTAAGTGCCATACGTGATACACGCTTGGGCGATCATGTCTCGAAAGAGACATGACTGACGGAGAAGAAGGTTATCCCGCAGTAGGTTGCCATTGCTTTCTGTGGTAGACTGGTTGCCAACCAAGGCTATAGAACCCAATCCGTCCTGTTATTTGACCTATAGCCGGAGGGAAGAGACGGATTAATACCTTTTCCAAGGGTATTTGTGCGTATATGATTGCAACGAATTCAACTGGAATTCGAACTCGGCTCCCCGATTTCTCGTCAGTTTAGCACCATATTGGATTTCAGAAGTTTTCCATCCACCTATGGAACAAGAGACGTTACTTAACTGTATTTTGAGTTATCGTCCTTTATAGGGAGAAGTAAGTTGCACCCTCTAACACAAACAGACAGACAGACAGACAGACACTCTCTCAAGTATGGACATTACAGGGGATAAGGTATTCAATTTAGTTTTATTTATGGTCACCACTTAGTCTCAGAGATCCTAAGGTCATTGCATACAGTTTTGTTTTTCTTTCATTCTAAGCTGAAGAATCCAAAGAGAGTCGGCCGTCTGGTGAAACACATCGTTAATAAATATTTGTCTCATCATCATTTTTATTTCGGATGTTATACATTCTACAAACACACACACACACACACACACACACACATTTTCACAATTCTTATATATATATATATATATATATATATATATATATATATATATATATGCGATAGATAAATTGTCGTCTAAATTACTAAAAAAATGAAAATGAAACTGACATCTCATTTTAACGGATATATTTTCCAAAATTACACAAAAAGTTATTTTGAAATACTAAAGAGTAAATTTGTTCAATAAAATCGCCATTGGCTCCAACCACGCCCTCCAGACAACTTCGGAGTCTTCTGCACGGTCTCTTTGTTTGAGTTAATGAATGATGTTATAATTCTTGCCTTCAGTTCATCTTTGGTGTTACAATGAGTATTTTGTTGGGGGGGGGGGGGTCTCTCGCTCAACTGCTCCCCACACATAATAATCAAGGGGTTGCAGTTTGGGGAGTTAGGTGGCCAGATGTAAAGGATGACGTGGTCGCCGAAACTGTCTGATAGCCATGACTAGGTTCTCCTGCCTGTGTGGCGAGATTCAGAGTCCTGTTGCCTGATGTAGAGTCTTCCAGCAGCCGCCATCTTGACCCAGGGCAGCACTATCTCCTCAAAGCACTCCTTAGACGTTCACCAACAAATTTGGAAGTTCTTTTCTTATCAGAACCATCAGAGTTTTCCGTGTTGGCGTACCTTCGTAATCAGCATTAGACTCATTCAGCTCTTTCCGAATCCTCTGCACTCTTTTCAGATTGACAACTAAACACTCTAAATAAAACATTTAAGAGATTCCGGCGCGAATGCCAAGTAGTACATTATGACATTTCCAAATTTCTTGCGGAGTGAATTGCGTCATGGTGCTCTTATTCTTGCTGACGGTACCCAGCTGACCTTTCTATACTGTGCAGTCGACATAAACCCCCCCCCCCCCCCAAAAAAAACAACAACAACAACAACAACAACAAAAAACAAAACAATGCACATTTGGGAATTTCAAAATATAAAATAGCGACAATTTATCCATTGCACCCTGTAGGACAATTGTATAAAATAATTTAGTCAGAAGTTGGAAACTTAAAAAAATAATTAATATATTCATATAATAATTTTGATTATAAATCCTAAAACACACACATTGGAGTGTATCAAAAGTACTTTCGTTTTTTTTTTGAATCAACTCTATTTAACAATAATAGTTGAAGTTTCCGCTCTCTGTGTGGTATTTTTATTTATTATTTATTCTTTTATTCTTCTTATTTCTTCTGAAATGTTGATAGACCCAAAATCTCTTATATGTTGCGTTCCAGGGAATCATAATGGACAACTGATTCTCCTCCATCGCTGGTAGTTACTTTAAGTCACCACCCCCACCACTTGAAACATTAAAACTTGTTTTTTTTTTATTTTTATTTTTTTCATTTTAGGAATTCTGTAAATAGCTTCAGCGGCTTTGAGTCCCAATTTAAAATGATGCCTAAACATTGCTACAATTCCCGTTCCATTTATACTCGACATTATAACATCTTATACAAAACGTATGGACTAATAATAATAATAATAATAATAATAATAATAGCAGCAGCAGCAGCAACTTTTAAACTGCAAGAAATTGGTATGAACACCACCCAGACCCGGTTATAGAGATAGGACCTGTTACAATTTTATGGATCTTTACAATACACACAATCACAACAATCAACGCTAATCATCCAGGCATCGTGATCAAATACTACAAAAAAAAAAAAAAAAAAAAGAAAAAAAAAGAATGGGCTTTCTTATTGAAATGACAGTTCCTGCAGATGGAAAGGAAACTGCAAGAAACTGGTATGAACACCACCCAGGCCCGGTTATAAAGATAGGACCTGTTACAATTTTATGGGTCTTTACAATACACACAGGTAGGACAATCAAAGCTAATCGCCCAGACATCGTGATTAGAAACCACAAAAACAGAGTATGCTTTCCCATTGACATGGCAGTCCCTGCAGATTGTAATGTATCTTTCAAGAACTTCGAAAAATTATCAAAATACAAGAATCTTGAAATGGAAATCTCCAAATTCGGGCACATAAAGATATCAATAATTCCAGCTGTTGTTGGAGTTTACGGATTGATTGGAAGAGCCCGATAGAATCGTTGAAGGGATCCCTGGTCGCCCAAGCCTTAAAGAAATACAAAACATTTTACTAAAATGTACAGCTCACACATTACGAAGAGCTTTGTCTATGTAAAATGTGTGTGATCGTAGGTTTTTTTTTTTTTTTTTTTTTTTTACAAAAATAATCAGTGGAAAATGTCAGGAAGACATTTCTGACATTAGGTTTCTAGTTGGGACCTGGTAGAAAATGTCTATACAACCGAAATCAAAGGAAATAATAATAATAATAATAATAATAATAATAATAATAATAATAATAATAATAATAATCAAACACTGGTATGAACATCACCCAGCACCGGTTACAGAAATAGAAGATGTCACCATTCTATGGGTTTACACCATCTACACAGACAGGAAAATTGAAGCAAATAGGCTAGACATTATTGTTAAAAACCAGAAAGAGAAAACTTGCCTATTAATTGATATGGCTTGTCCAGCGGATTGTAAAATAGCAATCAAGGAATTTGGAAAACTGTCAAAATATAAAGACCTGGAAATTGAAATAGAAAAAATGTGGAAATTGAAAACGAGTTGTGCCAGTGATAGTAGGTGCACTTGGAATGATAAAAAATGGAACAAAACAATAAATTGAAAGAATCCCTGGAAACCCCAGCTTAAGAGATATACAAAAACTTGTCTTATTAAGTACAGCCCACACACTAAGGAGAACTTTGCCTATGTAACGCTAGGGATGATGGGGAAGATAGAAAAAAAAATGAAATGGAGCCATAACAACACGCCACGACCTGCCTTAGGTCTTCCCGCAGACTTGGTTGGTAGTGCGACCATAGCAGAAATCGAAATATGATGAAAAATGACATAATAATAATAATAATCTAAAAATTACATACTAAATCATATTATTACAGGACATTTGAATTTAAATTTTGACAGTATGCCCTATATTGGTATTTAGTAAATCTGACTATCTTAATTGAAAATTGAATTATAGGAATACATTTAGAAAGATTTAATTTACGAATGCATTGTAAATGATTTTTACCAGGAACATTTATTTAGAAACGATTTTACTCTAAGAATGCATGAGAAATTATTTTACTATACGAATGCATTGAAAAGGACTTTACAAAAGAAATGTATTAAAAATTATTTTATTATAGTAATGTATTGGAAATGATTTTACTAAGCCCAAGTTTAGCAGTGATTCGATTCCACTGAAAATGATTTTACTATAGGAATACATTGCAAATGATTTTACTATAAGAATGCATTGGAAATGATTTTACTATATAAATATATTAGAAATAATTTTATTATAGGAATGCATTGGAAATGGTTTACTTGGATAACTGAACATTTGCAACGAAAATAGCAACAGAGTAGTGATAGTCTCACGGCTGTGGGGAAGTGCTTGCAGCATGGAAAACATGTTTTCACCCGCAAGATCGCATAAATGATTTTGAACTTTACAAAGGCTGGACAGTGAAGATTGTCCAGCTTCATTTCAGCTGCCATTGTTTGTTTTAGTCTCACTATTGTAAAGAAAGAGTGTGGCAGAAGGAATCAGATGCTTTCAAGGGCTTTAAAATAAGCCAATTATTTTTTTCAGCTTCTTTTGCAATAGATTAGTTATAAAAGCCCAACTTGAGGTTTGGAATGAATTTGAGACCCAAAAGATGTTCAAAGCAATGCACCTCTTTTGTGACAGGATCTGATTGGTGATGAGGAAACAAGACTAGCTTGGTTTTTTCGAGGAATTAATTGAAAAGTAACAAGCCGGTTCTTTCCTTACACAATGAACTGTTAGAGGAGAGATCAACTGCAAAGCTTTGGTCTCCTTGAATTTTGGAAGCGCGTCCATAAACAGTAGTATCAACTGTCTAGATATATAACCCCGCCAAACCCAGAAGTAAACAACCCTTTTCCAAAGATGAGAGTAGTGATGTTAGCTATTTGGATATACCAAAGCGATGATACAAAGTTGGTTGGTTGTTTTGCTTTTATGGCAAATCAACCACGGCGGGTCATTTATTGCTAACTAAACTTTATTTATTGCTGGTAATACCTTTTTCTTTCAACAATTTATTGTTGTTTATATAAGTTTTTGTGTCTAGTAATACACTTTTCTTTTCGAGTATCAAGATTCATTAGGATTTGTTTTTAAGGGCGGGGTCCCCAAGTCCTACCATTGTTATTTAACCCATAACTGGAGGGAAGAGACGGATTAATATTTTTCCCAAGGGTACCAGTGCTTAAGTGAATGCAGAGTATTCAACTGGAATTCGAACTCAGCTCACCGATTTCTCTTTCCGAGCCGATATCCACTGCACAACAACACATTCGTCACTAAACGCTTACAGCACCTGGTATTCCCAAGCGGTCACCCATCTAATTACTGACCAGGCTCAACGTTGCTTAACTTCGGTGATCGAGCGAGAACCGGTGTATTCAACGTGATATGGCCGTAAGCATGCACATCCGTCACTATACGCTTACAGCACCTGGTATTCCCAAGCGGTCACTCATCTAATTACTGACCAGGCTCAACTTTGCTTAACTTCGGTGATCGAGCGAGAACCGGTGTATTCAACGTGACATGGCCGTAAGCCGAATGACATAAAGTGAAAAAGTGCAAGTGTAGAAAAATATAGAAATATCGTGGTTCCCATATCGACTTTTAAATAAAACGTCATGCTAAACGCTTTCCTCTCATATCCATTTCTTGTAAAAATTATTGTCAATAAATAATTTATAAGTGTAAGTGTGTTCCATTAAAACGGATCGAAATTAGCAGGAAATAAAACAGTGTTATTGTTTAAATTTTATTGATTTCACTATTAGATCGTGTTATTTGAGTCATGGCAATGATGGTCTGAATTGAATGCTATGGATGTTGAAGATTTGTGGTTCCAACAGGATGACGTCATATGCCACACAGCCAATGGCTTTATTGAATGATAAGTTCCCAGACAAGCATCATCTCTCGAAACAATGATGTCAATTGGCCACCACGATCGTGCAACTTGACACCTTTAGATTTCTTCCTTTGGGGTCATCTCAAAGTAAGGTCTATGCCAACAAGCCAACAACAATTCAACAGCTGAAGAATGAGATAATAAGCCATTTTGGTGAGATCGAGGAGCAACTATACAGAGACGTCATCAAAAATATTGACCATCGAGTGGAGGTGTGTTGCTGAAGCCTTTGCGGATATTTGGGCGATAATATTTTTTCACACATAATTGCCAAGACTCAAATAACGTGATCAAATATTGAAATCAATAAAATTTCACCAATAACGGGGTTTTATTCACTGCAAACTTCGATCCGTCTAGATGGAACATCCTATATTTTAGAATGGGGAGTTGCTTTTTAATCACCCTGTAGTGTATAGTAAATTGAAATAAATGTTGTTTTTTTTTTAAATTTTTGTGTACTATTTATTTACTCCATTGCGAATTCTGTCCAGATCAATTAGCCGGTCTAAACTGTACAAAACAAGCAAAATAAGTGGAGGTTCATTTAACTAGTGCAACATTGGGAAGGCGGAGGAGGCAATCGTGTAATCTGCGACCTCGAAAGTCGAAAGCCTGCATTACCCGAATTAAATTTCAGATCAAGAGAACAAGAGCAACAACCAATAAAAAACAATGATAATTTCTTTTGACACTCATCGTAATTTTCACTCTTCTTCTCGGCGCGATCATGGCTCTCTACAATTTCTTGTTCTTTGTAGATCATAGTAAAGTTTTATCTTTTTGACATCTCTCCTAGTCTCTATTCTGTCAACAATTTATACAAGCTCGTACATTTCTTTTATGTGCCGTGCCCCTTCAGGACGTGGGCGATCACGGCCCTCCACGATTCCCTGTACTTTGTAGCTTTTAATAAATGTTCTCGTTTTGCTAGTTTCCCCAATCACTGTTCTGCCTTGTACTATTTTTATGTGACGTATTCCTTCAGGACGTGGGCGATCATGACTCTCCACATTTTCCTTTCTTTAGTAAAGTTTATCTTTTTGCAATCTTTCATAATTCATGCGCTGCCAACCATTTACACAAACTCGTACTTCTTTCATGTTGGTTGGTTGGTTGTTTTGTTTTTACGGCATATCAACCTCGGTGGGTCATTTAATGTCAACTAAATTTTATTTATTTATTGCTGGTAATACCTTTTTCTTTCAACAATCTATTGTTACTTTTTTTTTTATAGAAGTTTTTGTGTCTAGTAATACATTTTTCTTTTTCGAGTACCAAGATTCATTGGGATTTGTTTTTAAGGGAAGGGTCCCCAAGTCCTACTCTTGTTATTTAACCCATAACTGGAGGGAAGGGACGGATTAATACCTTTCCCAAGAGTACCAGTGCTTAAGTGAATGCAGGGTATTCAACTGGAATTCGAACTCAGCTCACCGATTTCTCTTTCCGAGTCAATATCCACTGCACCACAACGCACATCCGTCACTATACGCTTACAGCACCTGGTATTTCCAAGCGGTCACCCATCTAAGTACTGACCAGGCTCAACGTTGCTTAACTTCGGTGATCGAGAGAGAACCGGTGTATTCAACGTGATAGGCCGTAAGCCACTTCTTTTATGTACTGTGTCCTTTTATGACGTGAGCGATCATGGATCTCCGCAATCTCCTGTACTTTGTAGGTCTTAGTAAAGTTTGTTTCATGCTATCTATTCTGATTCCTGTTCTGTCAACCATTATTACACAAGCAATATTATTATGTAGGTTATTATTATGTAGGTTATTCGCTGCTTTCTCCTTGTAAATAAATATATCAGTGTTAGGCAACTAAATGACAAATTGGGAAAATTATGTATAACATGTGTTATCCTTTAGACGAAGTCCTTCTAGATGTCGAAATGTGTTATAAAGAATTTTGTTAGCTTTGTCATTTATTTGCCCAACATTGTTCTGATATACAGAAATGTATATATCATAAAGATAAAGAAAACCTTATATATATATATATATATATATATATATATATATATAATTTTATTTAAAAAAAATAACTTTAATCCAAATGGAAAAGTAGGAAGGTAAATCCCAAAACCTGATCCTAATTAATATTAACATTTTAATATTAAAAAACGATACAGGAGGAGAGCTCAATGTAATAAAAATTATAGAGCTAATTTTTTTTTTTTAATCATATCACCCCGGCCAAGGCGGTAAGGCCACTGGTGTGCAGGGGGCTACGTAAGAGTGAAAAGATTGGAAAAGAGAAAGCCGGAAACCACATCCTAAACAGGGAACAAGGAATGAACCTCTACACCTGTTCAATAGACGTGGGTGGAGTGTGAACCGGGCGATAGTTCAGTCTATCTACTCCAATTGAAAAAAAAAAAAAGAAAAAAAAAAAGAAAAAAAAATGAAAAGATTGGAAAAGAGAAAGCCGGAAATTTTCAAAGTTCAAAATTGTTGAATGATCATTTCAACATGAAATCCCTAAGAGAGATTTCACATATCATCAGCAACTAGACATATTTCAATATATATATATAACTTTATTTTTTTTTTTTGCGATAGAAATAATCTGTAAAAAGGATTAGAAAGTTAGAAAGAAGCAAATCTATATTTTTTAATGTTTTATTGAAATTTTATTTAAGTTTCCACCACATGTCCTCCATCATTAGGAATACAAAGGGTAAAACGATTTTGCAGTTCACGGAAAACATTTGCCAACTGATTTACAATTATGCCTGAAATCACATTAGTATCAACAACTATACTTAAATCTAGGTACATTAAACTTTATAAGATTTTTTACAGATTATTTCTATCACAAATACAGATAAGTTATAATTTTTTTTTAATGCACACGGACTTTAGGAACACCCTCTGTGTGTATGTGTGTGTGTGTGTGTGTGTGTGTGTGTTTGTGTGTGTGTTTGTGTGTGTGTGTGTTTGTGTGTGTGTGTGTGTGTGTGTGTGTGTGTTTGTGTGTGTGTGTGTGTGTGTGTGTGTGTGTGTGTGTGTGTGTGTGTGTGTGTGCAAGTAGGATGTCGAATATTATTCAGAAGAAAGTGGAGACAGTGGCACAAAGTTGAAAATCTTTTTTGAGTGACAACGCGTTTCGCCAACGTGTGTTACGTTTGGCGTTTTTAGGCATACATTAGTCCAACTTAGTCCATCTAGAAGACGAAACGCGTTACACGGAGTTTTTGCTTAACACGCATAATATACACTGTTTAAAATAAAAATGGGGCTTCTATTTCAAATACGAGTGTCCACAAAATAAAAAACGTTTGAAGTAATAAAAATGTCGGATTAAAAATAATAAGTTCATTAGTTAGTTAGAGAGAGAGAGAGAGAGAGAGAGAGAGAGAGAGAGAGAGAGAGAGAGTGTATATATGTTTACATCAAGACAAGCTAACTGAAATCGACAGACAATATGCAAATTTTGAATGCATTTTCATAGTAAATCCATTAGCAATACATTTCAGTCAGTCAGTCAGTTAAGTGCCATACGTGATACACATTTGGGTGATCATGTCTCAAAAGAGACATGACTGACCGGACAGAAGATTTTCCCTCCGTAGGTTGCAATTACTTTCTGCAGTAGACTGACTGACAACCAAGGCTACGGAACCCACTGTGTCCTGCTATTTAAACCATAGCTGGAAGGAGGAAAAGACGGATTGTTACCTTTCCCAAGAGTGTTTGCGCGTAAGTGAATGCAACGAATTCAACAGAAATTCGAACTCGGCTTTCCGATATCTCGTTCCGAGCCGATATCCACTGCACTACAAGGCCTTATAATTAATAGCTTTATTCTGTCAGTAATGCTCGTAGTAATTCCTGAACATTGACAATCCCTTTTTTCTGATTTTTTTTAACGTAAAATGAGAGGAATGGATGTGCGTTGTGGTGCATTGGATATCGGTTCGGAACGAGTAATCGGGGAGCCGAGTTCGAATTCCAGCTGAATTCATTGCATTCACTTACGTGCAAATACCCTTGGGAAAGGTATTAATCCGTGTCTTCCTTCCAGTTTTGGGTTAAATAACAGGACAGATTGGGTTCTATAGCCTTGGTCGGCAACCAGTTTACCGCAGAAAGCAATGGCAACTTACTGCGGGATAATATTCTGCCCAGTCAGTCATGTCTCTTTCGAGACATGATCGCCCAAGCGTGTATCACGTTTGGCACTTAACTGACTAACTGAGAGGAGTGGTGGAGTAGTATTAAAGTCAGAGGATAAAAATAAAAAAATAGCTTAAACCTTATTTGGACGGAAAAAAATCCTCCAGAATGACTTCAAAATCTGTGAAAATTGTTCATCCTTTGTGTTTAGCTTAATTTGTAAATTAGAAAATGCAAATGTTGATAAAATAGTGAAAATTACAAAGCACTGCCTAGAGCTCCTAATCAGGCATCGGATTTCACTCCTCGCCCGGGTGGAATTCATCCGCCTTGTCAGTCTCTTCTTCAAAGTTACTTGGTAAATTTTCGATGTAAGTCCCGACGCTTTTCCCCTTCAAATTTATCCAAAATATCATTATCTCTGTGCAAATGTATATGCTGAACTCAAATCAACTGTTAGTTATTGAAGAAACTTACCCTTTTTTTTTTATCTAAATGTCCATAAAAAAAACAAAAACGAACTATATCTTGCACTTTTTCTCTCCCATAACTCTTACGAAGTCATGTAATTAATGACGTACTGCGCATTTGAACGAATTTGGCAGATTTTTTGTCGATTTTTTTCATTTACTGATACTTACGGCGATGTACTTCCGGAAATTAAAGTAATGCGCTATTGTATTTCTATGCTTGTTACTCTCATAACAGGATGTACATCGCCGGAAGTTTCAGTAAAGGAAGAAAATCGGCCAAAATTCGACAAAAAATTCTGTTTACGTAGAACGTCATTCTGCAGTTAATTACACGACTTCGTGAGAGTTATGGGAGAGTGCGAGAGATAGTTCGTTTTTTATGGACTTTCAAAGCAAAAAAGTTAAATTTCTTCAATAACTAATTGTTGATTTGAGTTCAGCATATACATTTGCACAGAAATAATGCTATTTTGGTTAAATTTGAAGCGGGTAAAGCCGTCGCATCTAAAACGAACATTTACCAGTTACTTCTTCTTCAACTGAAGAGACATGGTATAACGTTGTTTAAAATATCCAGAATGAAAAAAAAAAAAAATAAAAAAAAAAAATAAATAAATCAAATAAAATAATTTCCTCTATGAATCTCCAGAGAAAAAAAACTTTGAAAAATCTATGGCTCAATGGAAGAGCATGGGACTGTGGTGTCAAAATGTCTGAGATTCTGATTCTCAGACGAAAAACCTATCTGGAAGAAAGAAGGAAATTTTACATTGGGATTAGTTTGAATTCTTCAAATCCACTCAAAAGAAACGGAAACGATTTATCCCTTTTTACCCTTAATTCTTCTTCATGTGCCGTGTCCATTCAGGTCGTAGGAGATCATGGACTTTCACTCGGCTCTGTCTCTTGTTACTCTCAATATTTTTTCTCTTGGTCAGTCAGTCAGTTAAGTTCCATCCGTGAAACACGCTTGCGCGATCATGTCTCTTTCGAGACATGACTGACTGGGCAGAAGCTTATTCCGCAGTAGGTTGCCATTGCTTTCTGTGGTAGATTGGTTGCCAGCCAAGGCTATAGAACCCAATCTGTCCTGCTATTTAATCCATAACTGGAAGGAAGAGACGGATTAATACCTTTCCCAAGATTATTTGTGCGTAAGTGAATGCAATGGATTCAACTCTTGGTATCTCTTCCAGACGCCGATCCGCCATCCATTTGCTCAACCTCACTAAGTATGTTATGCGTTGTGTACCTCTGTACTTTTTGCCTTAAATCTGTCCTGTGGGTTGCCGATTTTCCAAACCCTCTTTCCTCGTTATATGCCTCAGAAACATCTTCCTGGTGTTAATTATAAGCGTCTATTTTATTTCCCTCTTTTCTAAAATCTTGACGTTGCACACATGTTCGGTCTCTTGTTTCCTCAGCATCCTTCTGTAGATCACATTTCTGTTGCCTCAAGTCCCTACCACACATAAAGAAAGAATGTATTTGATGTGAGTAGGTGTGTTGAGGTCGGAGGTTAGTGAGGTAGGGTAAGCCGAACGTGTTATTTGAAACCGCGATCTTTCTGTCATTACTGTGAACCCCGCGTACTCTTTCGGCACCGGATTAAATTACTTTACTATAAAAACCGGGACAGCACCGAAGAACCGGACTGACATACAGACAGACACGTCAACTGACCAATAGGACTGACGATAAATGTGGGTGTGTTGTATTTATGGTTCTTTCTTTCTTTCTTTCTTTTTTCTTTCTTTAACACATTTGCAAGTATTTTATTTCCCTCTCGAAGTACCCTACAACCACGAGCACACATTCACACGTTTACAACTATATTATTTATGTACTTAGCGACTAAGTGTCAATGTAAAGTAGATATATGTGTAGGTTGTGTGCATATCTATCTATCTATCTATGCCTTTTCCCATTTTCCCTATCTATCTATCTATCTATCTATCTATCTATCTATCTATCTATCTATCTATCTATGCCTTTTCCCTATCTATCTATCTACCTCCCTATCTATCTATCTATCTATCTATCTATCTATCTATGCCCTATCCCTATCTATCTATCTATCTATCTATCTATCTATGCCTTTTCCCTATCTATCTATCTATCTATCTATCTATCTATCTATCTATCTATCTATGTTTTCCCTATTTTCCCTATCTATCTATCTATCTATCTATCTATCCCTTTTCCCTATCTATCTATCTATCTATCCCTTTTCCCTATCTATCTATCTATCTATCTATCTCTTTTCCCTATCTATCTATCTATCTATCTATCTCTTTTCCCTATCTATCTATCTATCTATCTATCTCTTTTCCCTATCTATCTATCTATCTATCTATCTATCTATCTATGCCTTTTCCCTATCTATCTATCTATCTATATATCTATCTATCTATGCCTTTTCCCTATCTATCTATCTATCTATCTATCTATCTATCTATCCCCTTTTCCCTATCTATCTATCTATCTATCTATCTATCTATCTATGCCTTTTCCCTATCTATCTATCTATCTATCTATCTATCTATGCCTTTTCCCTATCTATCTATCTATCTATCTATCTATCTATCTATCTATCTACCTTTCCTATCTATCTATCTATCTATCTATCTATCTATCTATCTATCTATGCCTTTTCCCTATCTATCTATCTATCTATCTATCTATCTATCTATCTATCTATGCCTTTTCCCTATCTATCTATCTATCTATCTATCTATCTATCTATCTATCTATCTTTTCCCTATCTATCTATCTATCTATCTATCTATGCCTTTTCCCTATCTATCTATCTATCTATCTATCTATCTACCTTTTCCCTATCTATCTATCTATCTATCTATCTATCTATCTATCTATCTATGCCTTTTTCTATCTATCTATCTATCTATCTATCTATCTATCTATCTATCTATGCCTTTTCCCTATCTATCTATCTATCTATCTATCTATCTATCTATCTATCTATCTATACCTTTCTATCTATCTATCTATCTATCTATCTATCTATCTATCTATCTATCTATGCCTTTTCCCTATCTATCTATCTATCTTCTATCTATCTATGCCTACCTATCTATCTATCTATCTATCTATCTATCTATCTATCTATGTATTTTCTGTCTGTCTGTCTGTCTGCCTGCCTATGTATGTATGTATTTGCCTGCCTATCTATATCTATCTATCTATTTATGTATGTATGTATGTATGTATGTATGTATGTATGTATGTTTCTATCTATCTATCTATCTATCTATCTATCTATCTATCTATCTATGTATGTATCTGTCTGTCTGTCTGTCTCTCCCTCCATCCATCTCTCTCTCTCCATTTATCTATCTATCTATCTATCTATCTATCTATCTATCTATCTATCTATCCCTTTTCCTATCTATCTATCTATCTATCTATCTATCTATCTATCTATCTATCTATCTATCTATCTATCTATCTATCTATCTATCTATCTATCTATCTATCCTTTTCCCTATCTATCTATCTATCTATCTATCTATCTATCTATCTATCTATCTATCTATCCCTTTTTCCCTATCTATCTATCTATCTATCTATCTATCTATCTATCTATCCTTTTCCCTATCTATCTATCTATCTATCTATGTATCTATCTATCTATCTATGTCTACTCATATTTTTATTTGTACACTCTTACTTCTTTAAACAATGTCCTGCATTTATACTTATGGCTATTATCGCAATATTTGTTTAAAGTTGAGCTCAAATCTTGAACAATGCAATAGAGAATTTTCTCTTGTTATTTTATACTAGCCAGTGAATTAGCAAGGAGCTTATTCAACCGTTAACCCAACAATTATCAGAAAATTTGAATACCAACATTTTCACGGTTAATACTAGTTATTATTATTATTATTATTATTATTTTTTGTATGCTTATTTTCGTTTGAGGCGAGTAAGGATACGGATGAACTGTTATTTTCTAAACGTCACAGGAAACTTTCACTAGAAACAAAGAAGAGAGTACTAGATTGTTATGTGATGTCAGTTCTTCAATATGGCAGTGAATGTTGGACAATATCAACAAAGAAGAAAAAACTTCAAGCAGCTGAAATGTAGTTCTACAGAAGGATGCTGCGGATATCATGGAACAAGCATGTGAGCAATGATGAGGTTTTGGAAAGAATGGAAACAAAAATATATTAATATTGAGCATCAGGAAGAGACAACTGAAGTTCCTGGGACATGCAATTAGGAAGGAGGGCTCGGAGAACCTGATACTAACAGGCCAGATAGAGGGAAAAAGAGATAGCGGATAACATATTTGAAGGGCCTGAGCAGGTGGATGACAGAACGAGGGTTGCGTGTTGTTACAGGAGAAAGCGTGCTAAGAGTCACCAGGGATAGGGAGATGTGGAAAACCATGATCGCCTACGTCCTGAAAGGACAAGGCACATAGAAGAAGAAGAAGAAGAAGAAGAAGAAAAGAAAAAGAAGTTGAAGAAAAGGAAGAAAAAGAAAAAGAAGAAAAGGAAGAAGAAAAAGAAAAAGAAGAAGAGGAAGAAGAAGAGAAAAAAGAAGAAAAAGAAGAAAAGAAAGAAGAAGAAAAAGAAAAAGAAGAAGAGGAAGAAGAAGAAGAGAAAAAAAGAAGAAAAAGATAAATAAGAAAAGGAAGATGAAAAAAAGAAGAAGGAGGAGGAGGAGGAGGAGGAGAAGAAGAAGAAGAAGAAGTTTAGTTGTGGCAGAAGACCGAAAGTATGGGAAACTAAGTACGAATCAAACTCACTATTCAATCGTATAGGATAAGAAGAGTGAATCGATCGGGTCGTGAATATATGAAAGAGGATTTCGGTGATCGATTTAGAAGTCGATCAAATGCTTTTCTTTTTTTTTTATTTTGAATGTTGAAGTAATAAATAGCGGATCGGATTGAAGAATCGAAGAGCCAAGTTCGAATTCCAGTTAAATCCTTTACATTTACTACGTGCTCTTGGGAAAAGTATGATGAATCCATCTCTTCACCCGCCTGACGTATGGTTAAATTGCAGGACAGATTGGCTTCTATAACCGGTCTAGGAGAAAGAAAACTAAATTTAAACCAGCCTGGAAAGGGTTGGGCTCCGCCAGGCAGTCGTAACTAAAAGAAACAACACTTCTATTGCGACTGCTGTACATCTGGTGCCCCTGAGACTCTCATGAGTCACAGGATTATAAAAACAAATAAACAAACAAACAACAACAACAAAAAAAAAAAAACATGGGCAAACCCGTGGTGTAGTTTCAGCATTTGATTAATGTTTACTTGCTCTGTCTGTGTGCGCACGCGCGTGTGTATGTGTGTTCGTGTGGGTGTGAGATTTGTAACAGGCACTTGATTGGGTGTTTAAGTAAATGAATGAACGTGTGCATATCTTTTTCTGTGATGAGGTTTTACTTAATGGAAATAATAAATTTAATCAAGCTTTTAATTAAATCTAAAATGAAATCTTCAAGAGCGTTTTTTTTTCATTTTAAAAATTTCATTTTAAAATCAGTTATCGAAAATTTATACTGAAAAGTGGAGGTACATAAGTAAAAAGGGTTGGTAGTATGGCTTAGTGTACAAATGTGTGACTAAATTTCCCCAGTTCGACTTGTCTTCATTTTTAAACATTTTTTTCATTTACAAAGATGTTCGTCCACCCTGTATAAGTCCAAGATCCACTCGAGGTAGAGCGTTACAAAGTAGAAGGCACAGTTTATTGGCAAATATAGCTAAGAAAAGATAACGGTTAAATATGTAGTGATCGGGGAAGCATCCTCTTGGGAGTCAGTTCATGGGAAGAAGGTACTCGAGTGGAACTTACATAAAACCATTGATCTCCTCATTGATGACTGGGAAACTGGAGACCAATTCTCTTGTGTGGCAGTAAATGTTAGAATTCTCCTCTTTGATGGCTGGGAAGCTGGAGGCCAATCCTTTTGTGTGGCAGTAAATGTTAGAAATCTCATTGATGACTGGGAAACTGGAGGCCAATCCTATTGTGTGGCAGTAAATGTTAGAAATCTCCCCATTGATGAATGGGAAACTGGAGACCAATCCTCGTGTGGTAGTAAATGTTAGAAATCTCCTATTTGTTGACTGGCAAAATGGAAGCAACAGAAAAGTGGTTCCACAGAAGAATACTGAGAATTCCATGGACGAACGCGTAAACAACAAAGAGGTGTTAAAGAAAATGGAAACAAAATGGATACGCAAATTATACAAAATTTATAAAGAAGGACTTTGTAGACTTCGACCCATGCATCACCTGATATTCCCAAGCGGTTACCCTTCTAAGTCACTTAACTTCTAGCCCCTTGACCAGGCTTGACCAGGCTTGACCAGGCTTGACGTCATTTTTTTTTTTATTATATTATTATTTTAGAATAAGCGTTGTGGTGTAATGAATAACGGCTCGGAATTAAAAACCGGAGAGTCGAGTTCGAATTCTATTTGGATCCTTTAAATTCACGTAAGCGCAAAAACCCTTGGGAAAGTTATGAATTAATCTCTTCTATGGGTTAAATGGCAGGACAGACTGAGTCATATAGCCTTAGTTGGCAACCAGTCTACCACAGAATGAAACAACAACCTACTCGTCAGTCATGAATCGAAAGAGACATGGTTGCCCGAACGTGTATCACGTATGACACTTACTTCACTGACAGACAGTTTGAGGAAAGCCGTTTGACCGAAATTTTTACCTCGGCAGCTTTCGCCATCACTTTTTTCTCTGTTATGCATTGTTTCATAGCAGAGATGACATATTTTACACACACACACACACACACACACACACACTTATCAATAACATTATTGTATTACATCATGAAAAAATAATTCGAATTCTTGAAGCTCTCTATATAAGGAACAAACAACCAACACTAAATGAGTTATCAACACTGTATTGAAATGTTTATGATAGCAATATTTTAAAAATGTTTTTCTACTAAAGATTAATCATACATATTAAGTTACCTCCCTTAGATAAAAAAACGCTGTATAGCTGCAACAGAACAGTTAAAACAATCAAAACAAAGCGTGTATATATTATTTTTACAAAAAAAAAAAAAAAAAAAAAATCTCATCTATTAGTTACATTAATTTTTTTACCTTAGCAATTCACCTCTTATGATCTCAGATGAGTGTGAAATTACTTGAGAAAATAAAAATGAAAAGAAGAGAAAAGAGAGAGAGAAAAAACTACGGCGCCTTAATGAATTTAATATCAACAGTAAGAAGTCGATAAGAGAATCCGAAAGGATCACAATAAAATAAATAGACGTAATATGTCCAAATTATTCAACCATATATTTAAACATGTTTGGTTGAATCTTCAGTAATAAATTGAGTCCATTCGGTGGCTGGCATGTGTATACCCCGCTTATATACAAGACGCTAAAATTTCCCTTTTCTGGTTCCATACGCTTGATGGCTTAGGGGTTAGCGACTCCGACTAACACCAAATCGGTCGAGTTTCGATCCCAGCCAGAAGCAAGTGGATATCTAGCCACACTGATGAGCTGTGACACAGCGAAAAAGGCTTGTATGTGGATGACGAATATATATTCAACCATGTTTAATAATTTGGACATATTTACGTGTATTTCTTTTATTGTGATCCTCTCAGATGCTCTTATCGACTTATTGTTGATATTAAATTCATTAAGGAAGACGCCGTAGTTTATTTTTTTCTTTTTACCCAAGACAAAGTTTAACAGTCACTCAAGGTAGAGCATTACTGAATAAGTTGCGTGATATCAACATAAGAGGAGAAAGTATTATGAAATTACAAGAATATGGCGGTTAGATAAATATTGATCTTAGACTTGAGAGAGTTAAGACTTCAATGGTCGGGAAAGAAACGACACAGAAGTCTGTTTTACTAAGTAGCAATTCTTGGGAAGAGGCTGTGTGAGTGGTACATCCTTCTTACTAAAGAAATACTTGGGGCGATAATGTGAGTGATTCAACCCTTTGGATATAGAAAGGCAAGTCTGTATAAGTGGTGGCGTTAACGAATAGAACCGATTGAAAAATTTGCCATACAATATCAGGAAATGATTTGGTACCGTATTTGCAAGCTTTTAGTAACGTTCATTGAATAAAAGGCCCAAGAGCCATTCAAGGTAGAGGGTTACTGAATGAGGTGCGTAATAAGAGGAAGAGTTATTTAAAGCCAGAAAAATTATTTTTAGAGAGTAAGATTTAAAAAAAAAATTCAGATAATAACCATTTAGTGATACAGGTCTTACTAATTAACCCATATCTGGGAGAAGAGAAGGATCTGACTCACAAGTGTCAATTACTTTTTACAGCGATACAAGGAGTCGACCATATTTCCAGCAGAGTGATATTGCGACTAAAAAGTATGCAAGGGCAAAGCGGGTTCATGCCTTTCTCAAGGGTAGTGCTTTAAGGGAATGCAAGCAGGCTCAGTAGAAGAAGGCTCAGTGCCTGTTTACCCATTACTTTTTCCATGCTGACCACCATTTACGCTCTACAGACGTGGACACACTCAGCTACGACATACGACGTGAACAGGTTTAAATAAACAAAACATCTTTTGTTTGCTTTTGTCAGCAAATACTATTTTTTAATGCCTTCCGTAAATAAATAAATAGGTCAGATATGAACACACACAGACATATACACACACATAAATATGCACATACAGAGACATATACACACACATAAATATGCACACACACACACACACACACACACGTGTGTGTGTGTGTGTGTGTGTGTGTGTGTGTGTGTGTGTGTGTGTGTGTGCGCGCACACGACACAGATACGAACGAACAATGCTTGTTTGTTTGTCTATTCCTGTTTAACGGCCTATCAACATCTAAAGGGTCATTTAAGGCCGGAAACGTTTTTTTTAAATTTTAAATCACGGTTGTTGATAACATTTTTTTTATTTAAAAAGGTTTTGTTAATAATATTTTTCATTCAAACAATTTTGTTGGTAAATACTTTCATAGCATTTTGACCCCGGTTTGGGGGTTAACTATTTACCTATAGCTGGGACCCTAACAGGTGCTACCACTCTGGGTCAGGCTGGACCTGGGAACAACAGCAATTAAGAAGTGGTTCCATGCTCCTCACAACCTCCCAATCAGAGACCTTGCTGCCGGATGCAGTTTATGGTCATACCCAGGACCCCGAACGAACAAGCACGTGCGTTTATACACGAAGCCGAATTAAGAAGCTGACAATGTTTCACCATTGATCAATGGTGAAACATTGTGTTTAGACAAGGAAGGATATTATGCTGAAAAATTAAAAGAATTATTTGTTGTTTTTTTGTGCTCTTTCTTTTTTTTTTTTAATCGTCAGGCAATATATCGTTGTGGTGCAGTGGATATCGGCTCGGAACGAGAAATCGAAGAACTGAGTTCGAATTCCGTTTAAATTCGTTACATTCATTTACGCGCAAATACCCTTTTGGCCAATCCATCTCTTCTCCCTCAAGCTAAGGATTAAATAGCAGGAGAGATTATGTTCTATAGCTTTGGTTGGCAACCAGTTTACTGCAGAAAGTAATGGTAAACTACTACGGGAAAATCTGCCCAGTCACTCATGTCTCTTTCAAGACATGATCGCCCAAGTGTGTATTACATATGGAACTTAACTGACTGAAAGAAGAAATAGGATACGTTTTTCAACCTAACATGATTCAATTTTATTAAAGTTTCGTCAGAGATTGAGAGAAAACAAATAAAAAGACAGAATGTTGGTGTTTTCAAGTGTGTGGTTCGATTTTCATTGGTCAGTCATGTATAACATGCACACATCTATCTATCTATCTATCTATCTATCTATCTATCTATCTATCTATCTATCTCATTTGCAAATGAGTTACGCCACCCAGTTTTCTACCATCTGGTGTCTTCAGGCGATTTACAATAACTGATTTTGCCGTTTTTTAAAAAACGTTTACGTAACGGGGATTCTTTTTTTTTTTTTATGAACGCGCAATTTTCAAAATAGAAGTTATAACGTTTTCATCGATGGTTGTATGATCCTAATAGGTATTTTTGGTATAGTTGCACTTAGTCATAATTTTTGTTCTTTCATTCAGTAATTTATTTTTGTTTGAGAATAACATTATAGTTTTCTTCTTGGCACAGTCTATATATGTTACCACCGTTGTAAGGCTTGGCTGTTTTTAATATACTCCATGTTATGTCTGGGGTTTTTTCATATTTTAATTTCAATTTCCACACGTGGCTAGCCAATTTTGAATAATTTTTTAATACAACTTTACACTGGTCTAATTTAATTATGACCAAAAACTAAGTAATTAAATAATTATCACACACACACACACACACACACACACACACACACACACACACACACACACACACACAAACGTGCGTGTGTTTATAGGATGTATAATAGTTTCCGAAACAAAGATGATGAGACAAAATGGAAGATTTATAAATGAAGCCTTTCGTCGATTCTCTTTGGCTTCTTCAGGTTAGAATAAATGAAAGACAAGGCCTTATGTGAGAAGAAACGCTTTTGGATCTCAGATGATAAGCAACAAGCATAAATTAAATTAAGAACAAGACGGGATATCACCCGATATGGTCAGTAAAAGAAGAATCTATACTTGCAGACAAGCACTTGATGAAGGTCGAAGGGCACAGGAGTCGAAACTTCATAAGAACGACAAAGTCGAGGCCAATATTCTGCATGTACATAATGCAACTAAAGAAGACTCTTCATCCCAGAAATTTATACAGAATGAGATTATGTGATAATAACAAGAAAGATAAGGACAATAGTCAAGTGCTAATAATGTAAATAATGATGACTCTTCATCCTAGAAATTCAGGGGATAAAGTGATAATAAAAACAAAGATGAGGACAATAGTCCAAGTGAGGATAATGTAACTAATGATGACCCGATTCCCAGAAATTCACACAAAAGGTGGTCAAGTGATATTAACAAGAAAGATGAGGACAACAGTCCAAGTGTTAATAATGCTTCTTTATTGTAAATAATAAAGCTTTTTCATTACAGAATTTAAAGGAGATCAGGAGATAATAATAAAAAAGAGAAAGATGAAGACAATAGTTGAAGTGTTGATAATGTAACTAATGATTACTCATCATCCCAGAAATTCACACAGCTGACTCTCAAGTGATAATAACAACAAAGATGAAGACAACTGTCCAAGTGTTGATAATGTGAAAAATAATGACTCTTCATCTCAGAAATCCACACAGAAAGCGATCAGGTGATATTAACAAGAAAGATGAGGACAATAGTTCAAGTGTTAATAATGTAAATAATGATTCTTTATCCTAGAAATTTAAGATAATATTAATAACAAAGATGAGGAAATAGTCCAATGTAAATAATGATGACTCTTTATCCAAGATTTTCACACCGAAGGCGATCAGGTGATAACAACGACAACAAAAGAGGAAGATAGTCCAAGAATTGATCATGTAATCAATGATGACTCTTCATCCCAGGAATCCAAGATCAGGTGATAAAAATAATTATAAGAAGAATAGTCCAGGAGTTGATAATGTACCTAATGATCACACTTCATCCAGAGATTTACACTTAGAGTTATAAAGAGATAATAACAAGAAACATTAAGACAATAGTCCAAGTGTTAATAATGAAACTAATGAATATTTTTCATCGTGGAAATTCAAGGCGCTCGGGTGATAATAAAAACAAACATGAGGACAACAGTCTAAACGTTAACATTGTCCTCAATGCTTATTTTTTATCCCAGAAATTCACACAAAAGGTGATCAGGTGATAATAACAACAAAGATGAAGATAATTGTTCAAGTGTTGATAACGAACCTAATAATGACTCTTCATCCCAGAAATTCACACAAAAGATGACTAGGTGATGCTAACAACACAGGTAAGGAAAATAATTCAAGTTTTGATAGTAAAACTAATGAAGACTCTTCATCCGAGAAACTGAAGACGATCAGGTGATAATGACAACAATGATGATGACAATAACCCAAGTGTTAATAATGCAAATATTGATGAGTCTTCATTCTCGAATTTCAAGGAGATCAGATGATAATAACAACGAAGATGAGGACACTTGTCAAAATGTTGATAATGTAATTAATGCTGACACTTCATTTCAGAAATTCACACAGAAGGCGATCAGGTGAAAATAACAACAAAGATGAGGACAATTTTCCTAGTGAGTATAATGTATCTAATATTGACTCTTCATCCCAGCAAATCACAATCAAGGTGATCAGGTGATAATAACAACAAAGATGAGGAGAGTAGTGATAATGACGATAATGAGGGATCTTCATCCCAGAAATTCACACAGAAGGAGACCAGGTAATAATAACAACAAAGATGAGGACATATTCAAGGTGTTGATAATGTAAATAATGATCACACTTCATTCCAGAAATTCACACAGAAGGACACCAGGTGATAATAACAACAAAGATGAGGACATATTCAAGGTGTTGATAATGTAAATAATGATCACACTTCATTCCAGAAATTCACAAAGAAGGACAGCAGGTAATAATAACAACAAAGATGTGGACCTATTCAAGGTGTTGATAATGTAAATAATGATCACACTTCATTCCAGAAATTCACACAGAAGGTTACCAGGTAATAATAACAACAAAGATGAGGACCTATTCAAGGTGTTAATAATGTAAATAATGATCACACTTCATTCCAAAAATTCACAAAGAAGGACACCAGGTAATAATAACAACAAAGATGAGGACCTATTCAAGGTGTTGATAATGTAAATAATGATCACACTTCATTCCAGAAATTCACACAGAAAGACACCAGGTGATAATAACAACAAAGATGAGGACATATTCAAGGTGTTGATAATGTAAATAATGATCACACTTCATTCCAGAAATTCACACAGAAGGACACCAGGTGATAATAACAACAAAGATGAGGACATATTCAAGGTGTTGATAATGTAAATAATGATCACACTTCATTCCAGAAATTCACACAGAAGTAGACCAGGTAATAATAAAAACAAAGATGAGGACATATTCAAGGTGTTGATAATGTAAATAATGATCACACTTCATTACAGAAATTCACAAAGAAGGTGACCAGGTAATAATAACAACAAAGTTGAGGACCTATTCAAGGTGTTGATAATGTAAATAATGATCACACTTCATTACAGAAATTCACACAGAAGTAGACCAGGTAATAATAAAAACAAAGATCAGGACATATTCAACGTGTTGATAATGTAAATAATGATCACACTTCATTCCAGAAATTCACACAGAAGGAGACCAGGTAATAATAACAACAAAGATGAGGACATATTCAAGGTGTTGATTATGTATATAATGATCACTCTTCATTCCAGAAATTCACACAGAAGGAGACCAGGTAATAATAACAACAAAGATGAGGACATATTCAAGGTGTTGATAATGTAAATAATGATCACACTTCATTCCAGAAATTCACACAGAAGGAGACCAGGTAATAATAACAACAAAGATGAGGACATATTCAAGGTGTTGATAATGTAAATAATGATCACACTTCATTCCAGAAATTCACACAGAAGGAGACCAGGTAATAATAACAACAAAGATGAGGACATATTCAACGTGTTGATAATGTAAATAATGATCACACTCCATTCCAGAAATTCACACAAAAGCGTTCGGGTGTTATTAGCAACAAGATGAGGACAATAGTGTAAGTGTTGTTAACGAAACTAATGATGATTCTTCCTCCCAGAAATTCACTCAGAAGTCGATCAGGTGATAATAACAACAAAGATGGGAGAATCGTTCACGTGTTGATAATGTAACCAATGAAGACTCTTCACCCCATAAATTCAAGACCAGGTGATAATAATAACAAAGATGAGAACATTTGTGAAAATGTTGATAATGTAATTAATGATTACACTTAATCCCAGAAATTCGCACAAAAGGCGATCAGGTGATAATAACAACAAAGATGAGGACAATAATCCAACTGTTGGTATATACCTAATGATAACACTTCATGCTAGAAGTTCACACAGAAGTCGATCAGGTGATAACAACAAGGATGATGACAATAGTCTAAATGTTAATAATGTAACTGTTGTGGAGTAGTTTTCGCACTGAAAGTTATAATCGTGCTAATGTCGGTTGCTAATCGACTTAACGCATCCTAAATTTTAGGAACTTGGTAATCTTCCATTGAAAGCTGACTCCTTAGTATTCCGCTAACTGCCGACTAATATCAACTGCCTAGTAGCTCTACTGAACTCCAATAGAACTCTAAAGAACTCCTATGAACTATTTATTGTACTAAGTACAAATATGGCATAAGGCCTTAAACGGGGATGGGGAAGTCTGGTTTTCATCTGTCCTAATTTAACTTAGCTATTCACTTTCGTTGACCTTGACACACTTACAATAGCCTTACACCATAATACCACATTTTTACTTGCCATTCTTACGACGTATACCATAATACCTCAGCTGCTCTATGAAGTCCTACCTAACTCCCATATGTACAATTTTCAGTGGAGGGCATGGGCAGGAAATAATAACATCTTCCCAAGAACTTCCCTCGTTAACTTCCTATTAACTCTTATTAATATAGGAGGGAGAGTCCATTATCTGAGGAATAGGTGTGTTTCACCATAACAGTAACTAACAATGATTTTTATCCCATTAATTCCCATGGAAGTCGATCAAGTGATGATAATAATAATAAACATGAGGACAATAGTCCAATTGTTGATAATGTAAACAATGATTATTCGTCATCCCAGGAAATTCAAACAGAAGGCGATCAAGCGATAATAACAACAAAGATTATGACAACACCCTAAAATCTGCTAATATAAATAATGATGATTGATTGTCCCAGAAATTCTCCCAGAATGCTATCAGGTGATAATAACAAAAAGATGAAAATATTCCAAGTGTTGATAGTGTAACTAATGACGACTCATTCCCAGAAAGTCACACGGCGATCATCTGATAATAACAATGAAGATGAAGGCAATATTCCAACAAATGATGTCTCTTCATCCCATAAATGCAAAAAGGGGCGGACCAGATGATAATAACCACAAAGATGAGGACAATATTCCAGGTATTCATAGTGTAAATAAAGATGATTCATCATCCCAGAAATTCACGCAGAATGCGATGAGGTGAAGACAGGGCGGACCTGAAGCAGACTACCACCACGTTTAATTTCGTTGTTTATCATTATTATTTTTTTTTTTACTTTTTTCAGCGCAGTCCTATTGATTGTTACTGAAACTTTCCGATTATCAAAATCTTTTTTGAAAAATTACAATATTTAAACAAATTTGGAAATTTGGTGGGGGGGGGGGGGGGCAGTTTCTCATATAACATTAAAGTAAATCGAACATCCATTTTCAATCCACTCGCATTAAAGTCGCTTTGTTTATGTTAATTTCGTTGTTTTTCTTTTTTTAAAAACCTTTTTAGCGCAGTTCTGTTGTTACTTAAACTTTCCGATTATCAAAAAAAAAAAAAAAAAATGAAAAATTGCAATATTTAAACAATTTTTTTTTGGGGGGGGTCAGTTTCTCATACAACGTTATAGTAAATCGATCCTCCATTTTCAATCCACTATAAGGTTGTATGAGAAAATGTCCCCTGTATTAAAATTTCTGCAAATGTTTTTTGTCATTCATAAAGTTTAAGGTGTAAAAGATAATATTGCACCGAAAAAAGTCCAAAAAATTTGATAATGAACAAATTTACAGGTGGTGGTAATGTCATATCCGCGATTGGTTTCAAAATGGAGGCTCAATTTACTATAACGTTGTATGAGAAACTGATCCCCCTAAAAAAATGTTTAAATATTGAAATTTTTCATAATTTTTTGTCAATCGTAAAGCTAAGGGGGTAATCGATAGGACTGCGCTGAGAAAAAAGAAAAGAAAAAAACGAAATTAAACGTGGTGGTAGTCAGCTTCAGGTCCGCCGAAGACAGTAGTCCAAGTGTTGTAATGTAAATAATGATGATTCTTCATTCTAGAAATTCAACGTGATAATAATAACAAAGATGAGGACAATAGTCTAAGTGTTGATAACGTAGCCAATGATGACTTGAAGATGGGTGCGTGTTCTTTTCAAATGTCGGTGGTCACCAGTGAAGCGTAGGGGTGCGTGTGCTTTGTACGTCGGAAGTCACCAGTGTATCCGTAGGGAGATGGTTAATTTTTCTTTGATTCGGCCTTGTGTCAGACTTAACCCAACTCCCTACAGCTTACAAGTTTTAGGTGCAGAATTATCATTAGAAGGTTGTTTGTCGGTAATAGTGTGGAATAGTGTAGAATTGTGGAATAATAAAATATACATTTTGAATGTTAAAATAGAAATTTATTAAAATGGTGGAATAACATAAGTTGTAGAAGTTAATGTTCAATTAGAAACATTATTAAGAGGTTAAGGGTAGAGTTGTACAAAATGTTCTAGTCGTAATTGTCGAAATAGATAAGGTGAAAGAGAAAGAGGACAATGTCCGGATCGCTTGAAGTTTGAACTTACATCTTTGATGTGTGTCTCTCTCTCTCTCTTTCGCTGCTTCCATCTCTCTGACTCTTGACTGACGCCGAGGTCATTTATATAGTAGTTTTGAATTTCACACTGGATCGCCAAGTCCTTCCAAGTCTTCCAAGTCGCTTTTATTGTTCAAAAACCATTTTAACACCTACTTGCGAAATCTGGTTTTGACCTTTCCTTTAAGCAGGTGGTCAATCCTTTTACTGTTTGGGAAAAACCAGGATTTCACACGTCATTGTGAATTTTTGTAAAAGTGAAGAAGAAGGGTGTTGATTTTAATTCATTTCTTATCCGCTACAGACTCTTCACCCGGGAAATTCACATTGAAGGCAACAATAGATGAGGACAATATTCCAAGTGTTAACAATGTAAACAATAATGACCCTTCATTCCAAAACTTCCCACAGAAGGTGATCAACTGATTATAACAACAAAGATGAGGACAATTGTTTAAATGTTAATAATGCAATTAATTAAAACAGAAATTCAGAAAAACGAAAATGAAAGTATAAAATGTTTGATATTTTTATGAGAACGAAGCAATAGCCAACTCTTATCTAGTTCTGTCATTGTTTAAACCGCACCGATAAACCAGGAATAAATCTGTCTTATTGAAGACAATAAATAATAACAAACCTTAAGCATTAAACTCTTTTTATCGGTAGACATACAACAATCAATCTCGTAGTATGCATGGGTAGACGCCAATAAATTGATCGACCGATTTGCTATGGATAAATCCATTGTCTCGCAGAAATATTGAAATTAGTCTGTGTCCATTAACAAGTGTATCGACAGATATTTATTTGTTAACTTTCGCTTCGCCTTTGGCGACAAAAGTATTGTAGAGAATAATGAATAGCGGCTCGAATTAGGGAATCGGAGAGCCGAGTTCGAATTTCAGTCAAATCCATTGCTAATACCCTTGGAATAGATATGGATTTATCTATTCTTCCCCCGCCCCCAGCTATGAGTAAATAGCAGGACAGACTGGGTTCTATAACGTTGGTAGGGCAATCAGACTTCTACAGTAAGAATTGGCAACCTAGGATGTGCGTTGTGGTGCAGTGGATATCGGCTTGGAACTAGAAATCGGAGAACCGAGTTCGAATTCCAGTTGAATTCATTACATTTACTTACGCGCAAATACCCTTGGGAAATGTATTAATCCGTCTCTTCTCCCCAGCTATGGATCAAATAGCAGGACAGATTGGGTTCTGTAGTCTTGGTTGGCGACTAGTCTACCGCAGAAAGCAATGACAACTTCGGGAAAAAATCTTCTGCCCAGTCAGTCATGTCTCTTTCGAGATATGATCACCTAAGCGTGTATCACTTATGGCACTTAACTGACTCACCGCGGGAAAATCTTCCCACCACACGCTTTTGGCGACCGCTTGTGGAGCGAAAGAGTCCCATGAAAAAATTTCTAGGGAAGAAGCAGGTTTAATCCGACCAGGATGAGTACTGTTACGGGGGGAGTGCCGTCACAAGTATGATTAAAACCGCAGACCCCGTTGTCTGAGGTTTACGGTAGATATCCAGTTCAGTAGAACAGATTTGCTTGTCAGTTGCCCGACCATAACTAGTTAGGCATATCCCCTGGAGCTGATGCTCATGGTTTTTTTCATTATTGGGAAGAAGGAGGGTACATCGGGCGTCGAAAGGGTTTCTTTTAACGCTTGTCTATACTTCTGAGATGACGTAGTATTTATACTACCGAAACGTCGTAATAATGGCAATAAAGATGAGGAAAATAGTCGGAACGACAAATCGGGGTGCTAGTTCGAATTCCAGTTGAATTCCTTGCATTCACTTACGCACAATACCCTTGGGAAAGGTGATCCGTCTTTTCCCTCCAGCTATGGGTCAAATAGCAGGACAGATTGGGTTCTATAGCCTTGGTTAGCTACTAGTCTACCGCAGAAAGCAGTGACAACCTACTGCGGGATAATCTTCTACCCAGTCAGTGATGTCTCTATCGAGACATGATCGCCCAAAGCGTGTATCACGTATGACACTTTAACTGACTGACTCACGAGTACAGCTTAAACCTTACAAAGAGCTTTATTATGTAAAATATGTGTAGTCTTAGGTTGCTTTTTTATTTTTCAAAAATGCTCAGTGAAAATGTCATGATGCCATGTCTGACCTTGGGTCCCTGGTTGGGACACGGAAGGGAATGAGTATATACCAGAAATCAAAGGAAATAATAAAATCAAAATATAAGGACCTGGAAGATGAAACAGAAAAAATGTGGAAATTGAAAACATGAATAGTAGCAGTGATAGTGGGTGCGCATGGAATAATAAAAAATGTAATAAAAAACAAAAAACAAAAACACATTGAAAGGATCACTGGAAACCCCAGCTTAAGAATTATACCAAAAAATTGTCCTATTATTTATAACTCACACACTAAGGAGAACATTGCCCATGTACCGCTAGTGATGCTATCGGAGATAGAAAAACAAATGAAATGTAGCCATAAAAATACACCCCTACTTGCTTTAGTTCTTTCCACAAACTTGGTAGGTAGTGTGACCATAGCAGAAATCGAATTATGATGAAAATGACATAATAATAATAATAATAATAATAATAATAATAATAATAATAAGGTGATTCTTTGTCTCCCTTACTATTCTGCATATCATTAATAGCACTAACCAGTCAACTTAATAAGACAGAATGTGGTTATAAAATAGGCCAAAAGAAAATAAGCCATCTATTTTAAATGGATGACTTAAAGTTATATGCTAAGAATGATAATGAGCTGGAAGGTCTTCTGCAAACTGTAAAATGCTTCAGCGAAGACATTGGAATTAAATTCAATTTGAATAAATGTGCTAAAGCTACAGTTTTACGTGGATCAATACAAGAAACAACCTCAATTAGCTTAGACCCTGCTGTAACAATAAAAGAATTGAAACCAGAAGAAGCTTATAAATACCTAGGTGTAAATGAGAGTGAAAACATTCACCATAAAAAAATGAAAGAAATAGTGCGTAAAGAGTACTATAGAAGGCTACGAATGATATTAAAAACTGAATTGAATTCTCAGAATAGAATTATGGCCATTAATAGCCTTGCAATCCCAGTTGTCCAATATACTTTTAACATTTTTTAACTGGACTCTAAACGACATCAGGCGAATGGATTCCAAAACAAGAAAGCTTCTTTCTAAGCAGAAGATGCATCATCCAAAGGCTGATGTAGACCGTCTATACATACCCCGTAAAGAAGGTGGAAGGGGTCTTATTCAGCTGGAATTGTCATACAAGACAACAACTATTGGCTTACTAACATACATAGAAACAACAAAGGATTGGATGATACAATTAGTAAGGCAACATGAAGAAAGAAAGAAAAAATATTCAATAATAAAAGAAGGCAGTAAATACAAACAAGATTTACAGTTAGTAGATTTTGTAGAAAAGCAAAACAGTAGCCAAGAACCAACTATTGCGGCAAAAAATATGAAAATGAAAGCCAAAGATAAAGCTCTTGAACAGATGAAACAACGCTGGCAAGACAAACCTCTGCATGGCCAATATCCAGTACGTGGTTACGTGCATCTGGATTAAAGTCTGAAACTGAAGGCTTTATTCTTGCAGCACAAGACCAAAGTCTTTTCACGAGAAACTTTCAGGCAAATGTTATGCATAATAATATGGATCCAAAATGCAGGTTTTGTGATAAACACCAAAAAACAATAGACCATCTAATCTCAGGCTGTTTTGTGCTTGCGCCAAATGAATATAAAAATCGCCACGATAGAGTGGGGAAATATTTACATTGGATAATGTGCAAGCACTATGGAAAATCTGTAAACAAACACTGGTATGTACATAACCCAGCACCGGTTACAGAAATAGAAGATGTCACCATTCTATGGGATTACACCATCTACACAGACAGAAAAATTGAAGCAAATAGGCCAGACATTATTGTTAAAAACCAGAAAGAGAAAACTTGCCTATTAATTGATATAGCTTGTCCAGCGGATTGTAACATAGCAACCAAGGAATTTGAGAAACTGTCAAAATATAAAGACCTGGAAATTGATAGAAAAAATGTGGAAATTGAAAACAAGAGTTGTGCCAGTGATAGTAGGTGCACTTGGAATGATAAAAAAATGGAACTTGAAATTGAAAGAATCCCCGGAAACCCCAGCTTAAGAGATATACAACTCTAAGATATACACACTAAGGAAAACTTTATCTATGTAACGCTAGGGATGATGGGGAAGATAGAAAAAAAAAAAGAACATGAAATGGAGCCATAACAACACGCCACGACCTGCCTTAGGTCTCCCCGCTGACTTGGTTGGTAGTGCGACCAAAGCAGAAATCGAAATATGAAGAAAAATGACAATAATAATAAGCAAAATGATTGACGCAATTCTTCCAATATGTTTCAACACTCAAGAGAAGATCGCGATTTAAAGGCTATAGTCATGAGTTATCTCCCTTTAATCTAATTCTCTAAGTTATTTGTTCACCTGTAGCCTGGTCACAACTCTAACCATTTTTTCTTTCTTAAATCGCGCTCTTCTTCTTCTTCTTCTTCTTCTAATAATAATAATAATAATAATAATAATAATAATAATAAGAAGAAGACAAAAAGGAAAACGGGAGAGAAAAAAATGAACGATACACCCATTAGTGGTTACAGAATTTTAACAAGAAACAGAAAGATTTATCCTGGCAGCATTGCTTCATGTTAGTTTTTTGTGCAGGTAGCAGATCGAGAAATCGGCGAGCCAGATTAAAATTTTGGTTGGATTTGTTACATTCACTTTCACACACATATATAATGATTCCATAATTTCGAACCCCACCACAAATAGCAGGTTAGATCTCTGAACTAAAAACCCTGCAACCTGGAGCTGTACAAAGATGGTTAGATATGAAGCGTAGATATGATGTCTGTAAAATAGAATAAAATAAAAAACGCAAAAAACAAAACAAAACAAAAAAAAACAAACAAACTAACAAACAAAAAACAATGGATGATTCCCCTTGGAGAACGATTATTCAAAAAAATGTTGAAAGTGGATGGCGATTTTCTAAGCCCAGCTTAGAAGGAGCACAAGGCCGAAAGTATGGGACACCCAGTGAGGATCGAACTCACTACTCAATTGTGATGATTCTAGGGAGATTGGATTGCTAACCATCACACCACCTCAAAGTGCCTCTGTTGAATTGCACAATGATGGATAGGTCTTTCTGTATCGACGCTGAGGAGACTAGTGACCAGGGCCGCAGCAAGGGTCTTGTGCCTCTCACCGTACCCATCAACCTTGATATTGACCTACTATTATTACCCAGTTGCTCTATATCAGGGTTTTCCAACCTGGGCGATATCGCCCTCCGGTGGATGATTTTTGTTGGATGGGCGATGAGCAAATGAAAGAAAATAGTGGCCAATTGGAAATTTTAGTGATCGATTTACATTAAAAATGTATTTCAACATATTTTGCAAAAACCTGTATTAAAAAAAAAAAAATGACTGAAGTCTAAATGGGAATAACTGGGTCACATTCCTAGATAAGATATAAATATCCCCGCAAACAAGGAATATTTTTTTTAATCACATTTATTTTTTTCTTTTTTAGCCATCTGGAATTAATCAAGAAAGGAAAAGTGCTCTTCAAAACATGATTTTACACGTCACTGTATGCTTTTTGAATATTTACTATACAGGTGGGCGGCGGAAGGTTTTTTTCCATGCGAAAGAGGGCAGAAATGTTTGGGAATCCCTGATCTAAATATTAGCGTAGCTAAGTAATACAAGTAATTAACTACCCACCCACCATTCTAGAGAAAAATGGTACGACAAATATATATATATATATATATATATATATATATATATACCGGCAAGACTTAAGAACAGACATATCGATAATTCTATTATGTTTATTTTAAAAGAAAAACAAAACAAAACGCTTAACCGTCGTACATACAAACATTGAGATAAGAAACAGAAGGAGAAGTGGGGAGGGGGGGGGGGAAACGACAAAATTAGGGGGACTAACAGAAAGCGTTAGAAAAACGCGGGCACCCACGTAAAATGCTTTCCCTTTGCCGATGTGGTTTTCTTTCTTTATACTTAAAAACTTTTAAACACAGTAAGAACGGCCCCTTCTTCTGATAATTTATGATAACGTTTATCATGAAACAGACTGTCGCCTCTGGGTGTTGACAACAATGTCCATTTATATATGCAGTTTTCATTAAAAATGACAGACAAGGTCACAAGGTGTGATGATTAAATTTTTTTATGTAATTTTTCATGTGATTTTATGTCCTCAAAGGAAAAAAAAACTCATAAGAATGAAAAATTACATAAAAAACTTCCACTTCAAAACCTTGTCTGCCATTTTTAATGAAACCTGCATAAAATAGAGATTGCTACCCAAATATATATATATATATATATATATATATATATATATATATATATATATAGGCACGTCATTTTTTCGGGGCGGTAGCATCTGTTAGGGCCACAGCTATAAGTAAATGGTGAATCCCGAAACATTAAAAATAAAAAAATATCAACAATACACACACACACACAATATATATATATATATATATATATATATATATATATGTGTGTGTGTGTGTGTGTGTGTGTGTGTGTGTGTGTGTGTGTGTGTATTTATTTATTTTTACTTTCATTTGTAAATGAGTCATTTATTTACGCAACCTATGTTTTAACCTTTTGGCATCTTCAGGCGATTTACAATGAATTGCCTTAAGATACCAAAACCAATACTCATTTCCAAATGAAAAATATGCAAAAGTTCTACAATATAAATGTATTGAACACTTTTTAATTCAACTGTGTACTGGTCTAATTTGATTATGAACAAAAACTGACTAATCAAAGATATATTTTTATAGTAAAATTACCAACAATACATTTATAAAGCATTTACCTACAATAAATTTTATACACTACATTTTCTGTAGTTGAAGACATAAAACAATGTTCCAAATATTTAGATTCCAGCATTAAATAACCCATTGAGGTGTTGATATTCCGCTAAAACAAATCAAACTAGCAAATATAAGCATAGATTTCGTGCCAGTGCAGGCTTTATGACATTGCTCAGTGAAAAAAAAAGAAAAAGAAAGAAAAATAATTAAAAAAAAAAAAAAAGAAAATTATTTAGTTTGAAGGGGAAAAAACATGAATGTTTTCTAACAAGCCAATCATCAAGCATCTCCGCTATTTTGAACACGCTCTGCTGCGTTAGAACAAAAATATAAAACAAAACAAGCGAAATTAAAATGAGAAAAACCAGCCTCATTTGTCGTGAAGGAGAGTTTCCTTGATTCATGAAAATAAATAAATAAATAAAAAAGAAAGAAAGAAAGAAAAGGAAAACAAAAATTGCCAACATCTGCTTTCCCAAAAATCAATGGATGATCAGAAACCTCCCAAGTTATATACGTATATGTGTGTGCTTGCCTTTGTGTTTGAGTGTGTGTGTGTGTGAGTGTGTGCGTGAAATTTATGGGACAAAAGTGCTAAAATATCGGAATAGATGTAGACATTGTGGACATAAAGAATCAACACTGCGTGATGACAGGCAATTTCATGCTTCAAGAGCAAGTGCGTTGGTCTGAAGATCGCACTGAAGCGTGAAACTGACAATCACCATGCAGCGTTGATGTCCACAATATCTATCTATCTATCTATCTATCTATCTACGTCTGTTCATTCTATCTATCTATCTATCTATCTACGTCTGTTCATTCTATCTATCTATCTATCTATCTACGTCTGTTCATTCTATCTATCTATCTATCTATCTACGTCTGTTCATTCTATCTATCTATCTATCTACGTCTGTTCATTCTATCTATCTATCTATCTACGTCTGTTCATTCTATCTATCTATCTATCTACGTCTGTTCATTCTATCTATCTATCTATCTATCTATCTACGTCTGTTCATTCTATCTATCTATCTATCTATCTATGTCTGTTCATTCTATCTATCTATCTATCTATCTATGTCTGTTCATTCTATCTATCTATCTATCTATCTATCTATGTCTGTTCATTCTATCTATCTATCTATCTATCTATCTATCTATCTACGTCTGTTCATTCTATCTATCTATCTATCTACGTCTGTTCATTCTATCTATCTATCTATCTACGTCTGTTCATTCTATCTATCTATCTATCTACGTCTGTTCATTCTATTCTATCTATCTATCTATCTATCTATCTACGTCTGTTCATTCTATCTATCTATCTATCTATCTACCTACGTCTGTTCATTCTATCTATCTATCTATCTATCTATCTACCTACGTCTGTTCATTCTATCTATCTATCTATCTATCTACCTACGTCTGTTCATTCTATCTATCTATCTATCTATCTACCTACGTCTGTTCATTCTATCTATCTATCTATCTACCTACGTCTGTTCATTCTATCTATCTACCTACGTCTGTTCATTCTATCTATCTATCTATCTACCTACGTCTGTTCATTCTATCTATCTATCTATCTATCTATCTATCTATCTATCTATCCTATCTATCTACCTACGTCTGTTCATTCTATCTATCTATCTACCTACGTCTGTTCATTCTATCTATCTATCTATCTACGTACGTCTGTTCATTCTATCTATCTATCTATCTATCTATCTACCTACGTCTGTTCATTCTATCTATCTATCTATCTACCTACGTCTGTTCATTCTATCTATCTATCTATCTACCTACGTCTGTTCATTCTATCTATCTATCTATCTACCTACGTCTGTTCATTCTATCTATCTATCTATCTACCTACGTCTGTTCATTCTATCTATCTATCTATCTATCTACGTCTGTTCATTCTATCTATCTATCTATCTACGTCTGTTCATTCTATCTATCTATCTATCTACGTCTGTTCATTCTATCTATCTATCTATCTATCTATCTATCTATCTATCTATCTATCTACGTCTGTTCATTCTATCTATCTATCTATCTACGTCTGTTCATTCTATCTATCTATCTACGTCTGTTCATTCTATCTATCTATCTACGTCTGTTCATTCTATCTATCTATCTATCTATCTATCTATCTATCTATCTATCTCGATAAATCTTAAGAAGGTTTATTCATGTATCCTTGATCATTTTGTTTTTTGATTGTGACGAGCCGGATTAAAATTCTGATAAAATTGGCCCCTTTTTAAAGAAATTCCTGTATAAAATAAATATTACTCTTCAACTCTAACGTTCTAGACTTCAATGCAAAAAAAGTTTCAACTTAAAGAAAGTACAAATTATTGTCATGGGTTTCCCCCTTCTAAAACTGAAACAAAACATTTTTACGGAAGTCTTACGGGGATGATTACACTTCCGTTACGAAATAAATTAAGTGGCAAAATTATCGAGTCCTCGTTTTCGCTTTCTTGGCCTTATTTTAAAATAGACACGCGCTTGCTGTAGTTTTTTTTTGTGAGTCATTAGGGAAAGAGACGCACGTTGCTTCTTTCTTTTTTTCTTTCTTTCTTTGTCAATTAGGCATTGGGGAAAGTCCTCTGTAGCCTCGTGCCTGCTGCGTCTTTTTAACTAAATATATTCTTTTATGCTTGTAAAATATATGGTAGCCTCGAGTGAAAATGAATTCTTGGAGAATGAGATGGAGGAAAAAGAAATGAAAGAAAGAAACGAATTAAAAAAAGAAAGAAAGGGAGAAGAAACAAAATTAAGCAGTAGATTTATAGCTCTCACTCAACCGTTACGTAGATTATATTTAATTTGACTACTTGTAAAATCTGTGATATCCCATAGTAAAAGCGAAAAAAAAAAAGGTAGACGGAAAGAAAAACATGAGATCAAAATCGAGAAAAAAAGAAAAAAAAAAGAAAAAAGAATAAAGGTTATTTAGGAGGACCTAAAGCAAACTACCAACCACTTTCAATCCATTATAAAGTTGTATGAAAAACTGCCCCCACCTAAAATTGTTTAAATATTGAAATTTTTGCAAATATTTTTGTCATTCGTAAAGTTTAAACTGTAAAAGATTAGATTGCACTGAAAAAAGTCCAAAAAATTTGATAATGAACAAATTTACAGGTGGCGGATGGAGGCTCGATTTATAACGTTGTATGAGAAACTGATCCCCCCCACTCACCAGAAAATGTTTAAATATTGAAATATTTCAATTTTTTTTTTCTCAGTCGTAAAGCTAAGGGGGTAATCGATAGGACTGCGCTGAAAAAAGAAAAAAAAAAATCGAAAAACAAGGAAATTAAACGTGGTGGTAGTTTGCTTCAGGTCCGCCGTTATTTATACTCTTCTTCTGCCTGTTGCGCCAAACGCATTTGTAATGCTTGTAAAATCTGTGCGTTTAGAGAGTGGCAAAGTGAAATTCGGTAAGTGGGAAAAATGATAAAAAAATAAAAAAAATAATGAGAGTGAGGAGAAAGTAAGAACGAATGAAATAAAAATATATTTGCTGTTGCCAGTACATTTGCATGCTTGTAAAATCTGTGATACTCGAGATTGCGAAAACTGAAAGAAAAAGAAAGACAAGAGAAAAAAAAACCAGAAAAAAGAAGGGAAAGAAAAGAAAAAGAAGCAGAGAGAGAGAGAGAGAGAGAGAGAGAGAGAGAGAGAGAGTGAAAGAGAGAGGGTGTGTAGAAGTACGTGAAAAACCTAACCTGAACGATCGAAAATGGGAACAAAATAAATGAAAATATAGAGAAAGAAATCAGGTTTACTGCTTTTTTAGTACATTTTCATGCTTGCAAAATCCGTGACACTAGAGCGAGATTGAGAGAACCGATAGATGAAGAAAAACAAAAGATATTAAAGGAAAACGAGGGGAGAAAAAAAAATAAAGGGAAAAAAGAAGCAGCAAGTAAGAGTGGAGGGGGGTAGCAGAAGTGTAGAACTCTTCACTTCGTAAGATAAAAATAAATAAATAAATAGCGACCTTACTCACCTTTTCCCTGGCCGAGTTTCTCCGTAATGAATGTGCTTGCTTTATTTGTAAAAAGGTCCGGGTTCGTGATGAATGCTTCGCGAAAATTATGGTACCCGTTGAGAAAGATGAGCATCTTGTTACCCACATATAGGCTGAAGATGTCCCCGTAGCGACGTCTCAGCTGCACAAGCACCTGCGCCGGGTCAGAACTGGAGAACAGGGCCGTGCTACCGATAATTGGGATACGTGGCGGGCCTGGGGGTAGACCGTGTGGTCGCTGTCGCCACACGCTCAATAGAAGCCCGAGTGTCCCCAGGAAGATTAGCACTGTGGCTAGGTCCAGTGCCGAGAAAAGAATGGAAAGTGTGTGCGGAGATTCAACCAAGGTTTCCATGCTGACCCCTCCTCCTCCTATGGGCCCGTTGTCACTGGTGGTGAAAATATGTGTGAAAGGGTCGTCTTTTGGGGTTATGACGTCAGTCGATTCTGTTATCGTTATCGTCGGGTAAGCCGGATTACCGTTGGTGGTGCTTATGTTGAACATATATGATGTTTTAGTGGAACTAAAAAAAAGTTGGTATTGGAATTTAAAAAAAATAAAAATGAAGGGAGAATTACAAGATAAAGAACTAAAATGTTTTAGTGATATTTTTCGAAAAAGAATTTGTAGGTTGCCATTTTCTGTCTCAAAAATATATATTTAAATAAAACAAAAGCTCAAGTAAATAATAAATAAAATAAATTAAGAAATAAAAAAATTAAAAAAACGAAAAGAATTATTCCCGCTAAAAAAAAAGAAAAAAAATAGATAAAGTTTTTCTAAATAACGTGCGCACTTGTACCAGCTTTCAGCAATAAAACAGGATTAGCACTTTTTCGTTCAAGTTTTTTTTCCGTCGTCGTCGTCGTAGTGTAACATCGGTAGTAAACGTGGTCGAGCCCCATGTGAAACTTTATCAGGTGGTTAGAACTGAGTGTCGTCATTTGATTTAAACCAGTGGAAAAGAAAAAAGGAAAAAAAAAGAAAAAGAAAAAGACAATTTACGAACAGATGGTGTTGTGTCGGATGCGTCAAAAATTGGTGGATATTTCTATTTAAAAAATCCTTCTTGTTTGTCTTCTGTTTGTTTAAGTCGTTTTTCTTTCTTTTTAAAAATAATTAGTTGGTTGTTTTCTGTTTTGAATAAATGTTTTTTGTCCTTTATAATAAATACTTGATTTCTTTGTTAAATAGTTTATATTCTATATTTTTTTTTGATTTTTAAGGTGTTTTTCTGTTACCGTTTTTTAGAATGTGAATTCTGTTTGATACATATTTATATATATATACATATATATATACATATATAAATATATATATATATATATCGTTATATATGCTGTTTGATATCGTTATATATGCGGTGATGAGACAGGCCTGAGAGTTACGGATTTTCTATTCTCCAGTAAATCTTTTACGACTGGCTTAATTCTGTGCAACCTCTGGTTTTTATAGAGGCCGCTGTGGGTCCCACCCCCCTCTGCTCAATCCGTTTTTTTCACCACTCCTCTCCCTTTTCTTTCTCAATTTTTTTTTCTTTTCTCTTTCGCTATTCCTTATTTTTCTCCCTTTCGCCTCCTCTTCTTGTTATGATCTCCCTATCAGGACTACCTTTTTCTTTTCTTTTTTTTTTCTCTAATTGTTGTTTTTTTTTTTTTTTTTTTTTTTTTTGGTGGGGTGCTGGATGTTTCATTCATGCTCTCTTCAACTTCAAAGTTTTACGCTTTTATTTTTCTTTTACTTTCGCTCTCTTCTCTCTCGCACACTTTCTTAATTTCTCTTTGCCTTCTTTTTCTACGCCTTTCTTCTTTCTCTCTGGATGAATCTTTCATCTTGCTACGTTTTCTTTTCATTCTTTCTTTTCTTCATTCTCTTCTTCTTCTGTTTGTTTTGAATTAAAAATAGAAGTAAAACAGAAAGATGCTCTTATTTTGTTTTCTCTCTTTTCCCCCTTTTTCAATTCCGTTTTTTTTTCGCTGTTTTCCTTTTTCTCCCTGTAATTATCTCACCCTTTCTTTTTCCCCCACATAATAATATTTCTCTCAATAATATTTATCACTCTCTCTTCATTCTTTTTCTCCTTATTTTTTTTTACCATTTTCTTTTTCTTCTCTCTTCAAAAAACGTTCCCGCTACTCCTTAAATTTATTTTATTGTTCTTTCTTTCTTTCTTTCTTTCTTTCTTTTTCTGGGCAATACTATTTTCCTCTTTACTTTAACTCACTTTTCCGCTCTCTACTTTGCCAATTAATTTTTTTTTTCACTTTTCTCGTTTTCTTTTTACGATTTTTCTTTTTTCTTTCTCCAAATTATTTTCCTCATTCTAACTTCATTGTGTTGTTTATCGTTTAACTCCACCCCCGTAGTTCTTTTACTCTTTCCTTTTCTTTCTATCTTTCTTCACCCGCCTCTCTTTTTTTTTTTTAATGTTCAATTGGTTTTTCATTCATTACTTTTTCCTCTTTATAATCCTCTGCCAACTTCTTTTTCTCTTGCCGCTTTCTTTTTCTTCCTGACAATTCTTTCACTTTTTTCTGTGCCTTTCTTGTCACTGAAATTTTCTTTCTTTCTTTCTTTTAGTCATTTCCCCTTCCTTTTGACAATTCCATATTTTCTATATGTCCCTCGTTCCTGTAACCTTTATTTTCTATCAATTTCGTTTTTTCTTCATTTTCTCTTCTTTGAAATTCTATCCCTTTCTTTTTTCTTTATTTCGCTTTCCATTCCTGTAATTCTCACACTTTTTCTTTTCCCCGTGTTAGCCTTCTCTCAGTAATTCTTTCCCTCTTCTCTTTTTTTCAATTCAAAGTCTTTTTCATCGTTTCTTTCTCCTTTGAAATCCCCTCCGTCCCCTTTCTCTGACCCCCCACTTTTTCTTTTACTGTAATGTATCCCTCTTCCTATTCCTTCCCCTCCCACGTCGTATTTGGTTTCTTTTCTAACCGCGTTCCTCCCAATTTTGTCGAGGTTTCTTTAATTCATCTTGTTTCTCTTTTCCAAATATTTTCTCTTGTCGAAACTCTTCGTCGTTTTTTTTTTCTCACCCAACGCCCACAAAAGTTAATCCTCATTTTTTTTTCTATTTTGTTCTTTTATTTGTTATACTCCCCGCTTCATTCAGTTACACGCTTTATGTTTTTATTTTTTTATCTTTTCCTTTTTTACTTTCGTTTTCAAAAAAAAAGAAAAAAAAAACGCAAAAAAAGAAAAAAGGAGAGAAAATCAGAAAGGGAAAAGAAAAAGGAAACGTTACTGACAGAAAAAGAAAGAAATTGAAGAAAAAAAAAGAAAGGTAAAAATACTGACTGAAAAAAAAAATGAAAAGAAAAAGAAAGAAAGCACGAAAGATAGAGAAACGATACTGATTGTAAAAGAAAGAAAGAAAGAAAGAAAGAAAGAAACAGAAACAGGACAGAAAAAAGAAAGAACAAACAAGACTGAATGAGAAAGAAAGACTGAATGAATTAAAATCAAAAGAGAAAAAAAGGAACAGGAAAAACAAAAAACAATAAATTGCTAAATGAAAGAAAGAAAGCACACACTTATTGGGAAGAGAGAGAGAGGGGGGACAAAGAGAGAGAGAGAGAGTGGGACAAAGAGAGAGAGAGAGAGAGAGAGAGAAATGCAGAAAAGAAGGGGAAAAGAGAAGTTATTTTATTGTTTCTTCCAACTTTTTATTTACTTCCTTCATCTTGTTTTTAGTTTTTCTTTATTTTTCATAGCCTCTTTTTTTTCTTCCTCTTTTTCCTTACCAGTTTATTCATTATTTTCTTCTTTTTTATGGTCACTTTTGTACTTTCCCTTTTAACTGTCCATTTTTCCGCTATTTGATTTTTTTTCTACTTTTTCTTTCTTTTACTGTTTTCTTATTTTATTTCCTTTTTCAGTCTCTCACCAACTTTGAGTTTTTTGTTTCTGTTTTTCTTTACCCCCCCCCCCGTCTCTGTTATTCTCTCAATTTCTTAACTGCACGTTGCTTACTTTTTCTCAATGTTATTTTTCTACTTTTTTTTTTTTCGCTTTTCTTCTTTCTCTTCAAATGAACCTTCTCTTTTTCATCTAAACTCAACTTCTTCACAATTTTTGAAATTCTTCTTCTTCTTCTTCTTCTTCTTGTCCTCATTCCAACCTCCTTTGAATACCACTCTCCCTCTCATCGAAGTCTCCCCATTTGTTTCCTCATTCTCTTTGGATATTTTTTTCTTTCAATTTTTTCACTAATTTCCTAATTAAAATCAAATGATCTTATTTTTCCTGATATCGTATATCCTGCTTACATGCGGGATTTTACAAGCACTAAAACGTATTGAGTATCATGAGATGAATTATGTGTCAAATCAGCTGAGATCAACATCATCGTCACTCATGCAAGCAACTGACCAAGAGGAAACCCAGTTTTTTTTTGGGGGGGGCTTTTACATGAATTTTTACATTATTTTCCTCATCCTAACTTCAT
>JBBBDQ010000925.1:3515000-3540000 GCA_037127315.1 Ascarosepion bandense
CCAAAGAGTCTGAGCTCCAGGACGATGGATTAGTTTTAAAGCTTTCATTACACCCGAGCAATGCCGGGCTATGCTGCTAGTATATATATATATATATATATATATATATATATATATATATATATATACGTAATTTAAAAAATTGTGTGTTTAGGCCGCATATAATTTTCATGTAATTTTATAAATCATATAAAAATTGTTCGAACGTTTTGGCTGCCAGGTCCTGTAATTTAAAAATTCTGTATATGCAGTAATCTCACATTTATGAAAAATTATATACAGTGTAAACCGGATATAAGAGAGTTGTTGGGGCCGTATAAAAATTATCTTATATCTGGATTTCTCTTATATCCGGGTTTGTTTGATTTTATATACATGACCACAGGCTCTAATTTGGGACCAGATAAAATCTCTCTTATATCCGAGTTTCTCTTATATCCGGGTTATATTGTAATAAACCTAACCACAGCACCTTGTCTGTTATAGGGGGTATATCTTCTCTTATTTATTCTTTTTCTAGTAGTAGTAGGATTCCGTTCTAATGAAGGGTAATTGTAAACCGTGCAGGTTAACGGAATTTGGCCTTGTGGGAAGATAGCCCACTAATTTTCATAAAATGATTATAAAATCAAAAAAGGCAATTTGAGTATAAAATAACATTTATATATACACATTTCAATTAATGTTTTTATAATTAAAATAAGACTTGAGTATAAGTCCAACGGAGTTCAAAGTGTTCATGGAAAATAATATGTTGAAAAGATAAAAGCTTAGGAATGTGGAAGCGTCTTGTAGGTTAGGGGATGTTCATTTTGAAGTTGGCGCTTCTAAGGTCAGCAAATCAGTAAGTACTTTTGAGGAATGTCTTTGAAGAGGTCAATAAGTACTTTTGAGACAGGGAAGGAAAGAGGTCAGCATAGTAGCCGCTCGACTTAGGTCAAGGGAGAAACTAATCAGCTCGTCCGTCTCCGGTCTGTCTAACAATGCTTTGTTTCCACTTTTTATATCTGTCTTTTGAATCAGAAGCTCGTTTGGAATTTCATACTTGAATTTGATTCTGGCCTTCTCATTGGCTGGTAAATAAAATTCGCATAGGCTCGCGAAATGGAAATTTGATATTTGGTTAATTTTTATTTTTCAACCGGAACATCTGCGCAAACCCGGATGCGCAAGACGTGTTTTATTCATTTGCCTTTTTGTTGTGAGAGAGCCAACATCCGGTTTCTCGCTTTTGTTCGGTTGGTATCACCACACTGTCATATTTAAAGAAACTTGCTTAAAAGAGTGTTTGCTGACTAAATGCACAATTTTTAAATTACATGAACCGGCAGCCAACGTAGAATATATATATATATATATATATATATATATATATATATATATATATATATATATATATATGTATAATTAATTATATTTTAGAACATGTACAAACTACAAACTACTACAAAATTGTACATTTTGTTTCGGCATTAAAAGAACAATGTCTCATCAGGTAGTTAATAATGATGTTAATAAAAGTCTTATTGAAAAAAAATAGTTTATTACCATCATTTCAATGAAACGTTTGTTACCATCATTATTAATTACCTGATGAGACATTGTTCTTTCAATGTCAAAACAAAATGTACAATTTTGTAGTAATTTGTAGTTTATACATGTTCTAAAGTGTAATTAATAATAAATATACATTGCTCTGTCTTTATATTGAGCACTCTTTTAAACTAATATTTTGAAAGTTGCAATTATTTTCTTCTTTCCTTATTCATTTGGATTATCTATCTATCTATCTATCTATCTATCTATCTATCTATCTATCTATCTATCTATCTACTTTCCTATATAGTGGAACCTGTCGGATGCGATCGCCCCTACTGCCATCGAGAAATGGTCGCATACTGCAGGTGGTTGCTCATTAAAGGCTCATAGTCATGACCTATTTACGTTAGGAATGTATATTCTACTCACCAGAATGTACATATTAAAATTTTACCATGTAATCTGGTAATAAATAAATAAGAACATAACTAGATAATTTATTCAGTATAATACATTTAAAATTTTTTTTTAAGCGGTCGCTTGATTAGTGATGTTCACTCGCTGATGTTACCGGCTGATCGCGTTCTGGAAGTGGTTGCTCACTGAGGGTCAATTAACATTAGCAAATCGTCCGTGCATAGGAAAAACGATCGTTAACAATAGGTGGTCGCTGACGAAGAGGGTTGTTTACAGCAGGTTCCAATATATATATATATATATATATATATATATATATATATCGCTCATTCAGTAAAATGAATTAGAGCACTCTAGCTATTGGGCGCGTATAATGATAATATATGCGCTAAAAAGTCTGCCTTCTTCCACCGAACGCCGATAGCCCAGAGGTAGAATCGCCGACTGACGCCAATTCGGTCGGGTTTCAATCCTGGGTTAAAAAGCAATCGGAGTCTAACCGTACTGATGAGCTGTGATACAGCGAAACTGATCTGTCTGCGGATGACAATATATATATATATATATATGCAGGTTTCATTAAAAATGACAATGTAGTGTTATGTATGTGTGTAGGGTCATGTTTGTGTTTTATAATGTGAACACGGACAGGATAAAGACACGTTGCATCTTTCAGGCCATAGTTCAATTCGATCTCATTTACACACGTATGCGGACCTACCAAACTCTATCCATAGCATACTTGATTATCTGTCGAATCTAAACTTATTTATAAATGGAAATTTGTCTGTGTGTGTGTGTGTCCGTTACCTATAGACTCCGAAACGGCTGAACCGATTTTCTTGAAAATTTACACAGTTGTACTATAAGCGTCTGCGAGTGTTCTTAGCTAGGTTTTGTTAAATATCGAAAATCGAAAAAATCGGGTTATAGAATGAGTGGTCCGATTTTAATCAAATTTGATACACTCATAGACAAAGACATAAGAAACGATATTCAAGAGTTTCAAGGTTGCAGTTCTTACAATAGTGCAGAAAATCGATAATATATATATATATATATATATATATATATATATATATATATATATATATATATAAAAGGCAAGATGTTTGTGTGTGTGTCTGTTTATCTGCCTGTATGTCTGTATTTTTTCAGGCCTTTTATTTTAGTTTTTGCTTCGGATTTGGCTCTAAGTAGGTATAATTGTAGTTCTTAGTCTCAGCGATGATACCATTTACTCAGAGGACTTATTTTGCCTTCAAAATTCAGTTTACGACGAAAAACACCTTATTTGATATCGATACCAGGAAATCAAAATTTGACTTGCATCCATTCATTTTTCTTTCAGTCTACGGTTTCGCTTTAACTGGAAACAACTATTGCTTTTTAGTCTTTCGTGCCAACGCCCAAAGAGTCTGAGCTCCAGGACGATGGATTAGTTTTAAAGCTTTTATTACACCCGAGCAACACCGGGCTATATTGCTAGTAATACAAATATAATTGCATCATCCACGTGTTAAAAAAGGCTAAAAATAATGGAAGCATTAATAATAATAAAAATTCCGAACTTTATAATATCAACTACGAACACGACAACGATGTGTTTATATATTAGGACCTTGAATAAGTTTACTCTGATTTTAATTCAGTTCTTTTTAATTTTTCCTGAAAAATCATGTTTTATTTACAAAAATTAGTAAGAAACATGTCACTGAAGGTATTGTCCATCGCTAGCTTCTAATTTTCCCATCTTTCTGGCAGCATTTGAATTCCCCATAAAAAAATTAAAACAAAAAAATAAAAACAAAAACAAAAAACAAAAAAATAAAAACAAAAACAAAAAACAAAAAAACAAAACGTCTTTTGAGGCTAACTACGAGTCGACTCATTTTTTGACATCTTCATAAGAATGAAAGTGCTGCTCAGCCAGGCTATGTTCCATCGATCGGAATAAGCAATAATTGGACAGGGTAATGTCTGGTGAATACAGCGTGTGGTGTAGGAGTTCCCATTTAAGTGTTTCCAGGTCGGTTTCCACTCGTTGTGCAACATGTGGCCTAACCGTGTCTTGTTCCAGAATGACTTTGTCTCTGCTCATATAGGAGCCAGTTTTCCTTCAATGCTCGGCTCGCCAGCATCACTTGTAGTCAATAGCAATCTTCCTAGATGGTTTCGGTCGGTTTGAGTAGCTCATAATTAATTACACCCAGCTGATCTCACCAAATGCAGAGGAAAAGCTTCGAACCATGGATATTCGAATTTACCGCGGATGTTGATGCATGGCTGGGCTTACCCTACGATCTTTTACGCTTAGGGTTAGCGTAGTGTGTCTACTTTTCATCACCGGTCATACGATGCAAAAAAAAAATATTTCCTTTTCTGCAACCGTTCGCACGTGACAAGACGCCGTCCGACGTCTCTTGGATTCAACTCGTACGGCACCCAGTGATTTTGAACCATTCTTAATTCTTTTAAATGTTTCGAAACTGTTGTAGATCAACTTCTAATGATTCTGCAAGTTCAGCTTGCACCTGACATGAGTCTTCATGAAGTAATGCTTCCAATTCTTCGTCTTCAAACGTTTTTAGGTGCGCCAGATCGTTTTTTTTAAAATTTTCAACATCAAAATCATTATTTTTTTAACCAATCTTTGCATATCGTTTCCGACAGAGCATAGTCGCCGAAAATTCTGTGTGCTTCAGTTGCAGCTTTCTTTTGAATAAAACAGTGCAGTAAAATTCCCCGCAAATACACCTTCTTTGGAACGAAATCCAACATGTTTAAGCGCTATGAAAAACAAAGTTGTTTACACTCCAGCGAAATGAAATACACTGAATTACAAGGTTGCTTATGGTACTTCCTTATAGATGCGTTATCATCTAAAATAACCCGCACGGAGTTCTGGGAATGACATATGTTGGAAAACAGCGAGAATTTATTCAAGGTCCTAATATATATATATAAACAGACAGATCTGTTTCGCTGTATCACAGCTCATCAGTACGGTTAGACTCCGATTGCTTTTAACCCAGTATTGAAACCCGACCGGATTGGCGTCAGTCGGCGATTCTACCTCTGAGCTATGGGCGCTCGGTAGAAGAAGGCAGACTTTTTAGCATGTATATTATCATTATACACGCCTAATAGCTGAGAATGTTCTAATTCAATGCTGAATAAACCATGCTAGAGTAGTAGTTTTTTTTTTAATCATCTCACCCCAAGCAAGGCATTCCACTGCCACAATTGCGCATGGGGCTACATAAGGGAAAGTAAAGAGAAGGAGTGGTTAGACATAGTGAATGTCAGGAGGAAGGTGACAGATGAGTAAGGATACCGAGGATGAGGGTTGGGCAGATTGGAAGAGGGTTTGATAGAATAGGAGCAGTTTAGTGTGTTAGGAGGTGTCTATTGACCTTACATTTAAACTCCTGGAGATTGTAGCCGTCGGGGAAGCAATCGTGTGGAAGGGAATTCCACAGTCGGGAAGTGCGGGGAAAGAAACTGTTGGAGTAGAAGTTAGTAGTAGAGAGAGAGAGAAAGAGGGGGTCATGTGAATTATTAAATATACATATGAGTATACACTCAAGTATACGGACAATATATAAAAATATCGTTCAGGTGTTTGCTACTAATAAACTTAAGTTGAGCTCTCCCAGGAATATCCACCCTCTGAAAAACCTAATCTAACGCACGAATATTAGCCCTCAACTGGATAGATTTTTCTAGTAATACTCACTGAAAAATATCCCTTATCCTTCTTTGCATTCTTCTACCCGATCCTTCACAGGGTCTTAATGATTCTTAACAAAGATAACGCCAAAAATCTCTGTTTCCATTTCATTTTAAAAGAAATGTTTATTCCGGGAAAATGTTTGTGCCGAATGGAACGAATATAGTGTAGTGTGAAATGAGCTAATTTAGTTCATAGAAATGAATTATAATTTATAACCACTGTAAATGATGTGTTGACATTTCCTTTATATATATATATATATATATATATATATATATATATATATATATATATATATATTGTGTATTTATTCCAATGGCTTTCCATGCTTAATATTTCTTCTTTTCACTCTCGCTTGATCATGTGTGACGCCATGAGCTGGGATGCGACATTCGCAACATTGAGTTTGTTGTTGCTTGGAAATCCTCCGTGTAAACAAAAACAGTTTCTCATTATCGTTTGTCCGTGGTTATAATATATAATGTAATATGACATCTTTGAAAATGGCTTATGTAAGCCGAAACCTTAGAATGGATTATTAAAATACTATGTATAAATATTGTAATTTTATTTCTTCATTTAATGATAATGCTATTCAGCATCAGAGGATATGAAAAAGAAAAATTACATAAATTAAATAGACAAACTTGTCTATATTATTTAATTAAACATGCATTAATATATATATATATATATATATATATATATATATGGCGTCGATGGTTGTGCTAGGACGGTCACAAGTCGGGTTTGAGCGTCCTGACCTTGTTCAAATTACTGATCACACTCGATAACACGCCCTCTCCCAGAAACTGTAACTAAGGTCTGCCCAGCATTGTTGCTACATAAACCACAGGTGGGCCCTATGGGTGTTGGGATAGAGCATATGTATATATAGTATATATGTATGTATACACTGAGGTTAACATCGAATCCCAGCAGCCTGTTTTCATGCTGGAACGCAATCTTCCCTGGCCTGAAGATTTCATTCAAACTTGAATACCAACTCTTATCTCAGTGTGTTGACCTAAGTATCCACATTTATAATTGCATATGCTCTATTCCCCACATTGAGTCCTTTACCGATAAATATAGGTTACTTTAAAACTATATTTCATCAGACACTCGCACACACATGCACGCACACACTCACACGCACAGGCATATATATAATTTGTGTATTTAGGCAGCAAATGTTTTTTTAGACATGTCAGACTAAATAAATCTCTTTCCCCTGATGATGATCTCGGAAAGAGGTTGAAATTACTTGGATGCATTGAGTAATGGATGATAATAACATCTGTCAACGTTACAGCCCATTTCTGACATCTTTCAATTATAAGACGTGAAAGATTATCCGTGATAATGAACGGATTTTATTAAAAATAAGCAGACACAATGTTTGCAATTTATTTAGCCTGACACACACATATGTTTAACCACACACACACACACACACACACACACACACACACACACACACACACACACACACGTTTGTGGGTGGGAGGGATTACGCAACCTTGGTTTCAAGCTTTCGGTATCTTCAGGCGTTTTATATCAGCTGATTCACCAGTGTTTTATTTCAACAGGGATTTTTATTTTCAGAACAAACGACTGGAAGTTTAGAATAACTGAAATTTTAAATTACATATTTTAAAGTAAGGAAGGATTTTTTTTAAAGAATTCTAAACACTTTTGTCCGGATTTGTATGATAGTAAAACATATTTTTTATGCTTACATCCGCACATAATTTCAGATATTTTGTGGTGATACCGACCGAACAAAAGCGAGAAACCGGATGTTGGCTCTCTCACAACAAAAAGGTAAATGAATAAAACTCGTCGTCGCGCATTCGGGTTTCACGGTTGAAAAATAAAAATTAACCAAATGTCAAATTTCCATTTCACGAGCCTACGTGAATTTTATTTACCAGCCAATGGGAAGCCCAGATTCAAATTCAAGTATAAAAATCCAAAACAAGCTGTTTGATCCAAAAGAAAGATATAAAAAGCGGAGACAAAGCATTGTTAGACAGACCAGAGGAGACGGACGAGCTGATCAGTGCCTCCCCTTGACTGACGTCGAGCGGCTACTATGCTGACCTCTTTCTTTCTCCCTGTCTCAAAAGTACTTATTGACCTCTTCAAAGACATTCCTCAAAAGTACTTATTGACCTCTTCAAATACTTTCCTCAAAGTACTTACTGACTTACTGACCTTAGAAGCGGCAACTTCAAAATGAACATCCCCTTACCTACAAGACGCTTCCACATTCTTAAGCCTTTTATTTCTTTCAGCATTATATTATTTTCTATGAACACTTTAACCTCCGTTGGACTTATATTCAAGTATTATTTTAATTGTAAAAAAAACATTAATTGAAATGTGTATATATAAATGTTATTTTATACTCAACTTGCCTTTCTTGATTCATAATCATTTTATGAATTATAGTGGGCTATCTTCCCACAAGGCCAAATTCCGTTAACCTGCTACGGTATACTACTACCCTTCACTAGAACGGCATCCTACTACTACTAGAAAAGAATAAATAAGAAATTCACCCGCTATAATTTAACATAGTAATTTTTTTCTTTCGGGAAATAATATTATGGCTAACTTACCTTCTTGGCACAATCTGCAAATATCACCACCGTTGTAAGGTTAGGTCTTTCTTTAATATGCCCCATGTTATATCAGGGTCTTTGCCGTTTTTTTTTATTCAATTTCCACACGTAGTTAGTAAGTTGGGTACGATTTAAAGGTTTTCTTGCTTGAAACGGGATTTGTGATTATACTAACGATATTTAAGAATTCCTTCAGCAGATCCTAAGTACGTATTTCTTTGTCCATTTGTATCCTCTATAATTAAACGGTACATTTATACATCGACTGGCCTGAATATTCTAGGCATTTTGTTAGAAAAATCGCATTACGTTACAAACTGGAACAGATATGAATGTTCTGAGAATTCGGGGACTTACATAATTAGGACTAAATTCGACTTTTATATATATATATATATATATATATATATATATATATATATATATATATATATATGACAGTCAAATTAAGTCATAATTATACAAATCCCAGAACATTCGTACTAATATATCTCCCGGTGATCCTAATAAAAAATTAAAATTAATAAAATATTATAAAAATACAATACTACTAATTTAGTTATCCGTAATGTTAGAATTTTGTCTACAGCGCCTGGTCAGTACTTAAATGGGTGACTATTTGGGAATACAGGGTGCTGTAAACGTAAGGACCAAGAATGGTCCACCAGTCCTCCAGGTTTGGGGTTTGGGTGCAGGGCTAACAACCTTGCCCCGTAAAAAAAGTTTGTTACAGCAACAAAAAGTTGCTGCCCTATGCACCATTGGGTGTGATGGATAAATGATGATGAATGTTGGATTTACAAAAACTACATTAATAAGACGTCTTACATTACACATATCTGACCATTCGTCCATTTCTAGACATCTACAACAGCATTTCTGTCTACATTCACAATATAAAAAAATAATGATCGATAACATAACTATCCTACACTAAGAAAACAACAAAAGCAAATACAAATCCTCGATGCAATATTCATTAAAAAAAATTTAAGCCTTCAATTAATAGAATAAACTATGAATACTGTAGTCATGTTCTAAAATGTTTGTAAAAAGAACAGTTTTTTCATGTTTTAACACGTGCATGACCATGACATTATAACATATAAAAAAAAAATTAATTTTGGATAATTTTCACGTTCTAATGAACGTTAAGCATTTTGTCAACCGTTAGATTTGTAGCAAGAAGAAAAATTTACAGTAATTTTTAGCAACACAGTTTTGAAGTTATTTTTTGTTACCGCAACTCACACCACTGAAAATGATCTTGGAATGAGATTGAAAGTACTTGGGAACATAAAGAAATGCATAATAAAATAATCTGTCAACGTTATAGCTCATTCCTTACATCTTTCTATTATAATACGCGAAAGAGTATTCGTGAGTATGAATGAATTTTATTAAAAATAAGCAGACACAATTTGTTTGCAATTTATTTATTCTCACACACACACACACACACACACACACACACACACACACACACACACACACACACACATGTTCAAACAAATAAATAAGACTGTTAATACCATTTAGTTACTTTCCGTAAGATTTCGTGATATATATATATAGTCGTCCGTAGACAGATTTGTTTCGCTGTATCACAGCTTATCAATACAGTTAGACATCCGATTGCTTTTTAAGCCAGGCTTAAAACCCGACCTAATTGGCGTCAGTCGGCGATTCTACCTCTGAGCTATGGGCGCTCGACAGAGGGAAGAAAACTTTCAGCGTATGATGTATCATACGCCAGTAACCAGAGTGCTCTAATTCATTACTGAATGAGCGATGCGTAGATTGTAAATACTTTTAATACAAGCAGTTATTTAACTTTAATTCTTGTTATAGATTTATTATATGTTTATCTCGAAAGTTTATGCCAGCATCGGTTGGCCAAAAAGAAATTATACTTCAACATTGTCTTTTATTTAAGGTGAAAATGTTTATTTAACGTGCATTAAGTGCAATATATAGAAAAAATATATGTCAGTTTGGTATATACAAGGTCTCTTAAAAATATACACCCTTGTACGGAATAATTGAAACAACTGTTTTAGTTTCCTTTCTTTCCTTATACGAACAGTTTTAGACCCACTGTATAGACAGGGTGTAATCGATTTATATTTTTTTCACAGATTAGGTCATTTACTGTAGGATGCGTTAATATAAATCTATTTTCATGTTAACGATGAAATTTGTTTGGCCTTAAAAATTATTGCGACATCCGGGATTGTATCAGATTTTTATCACGCCCAGATACTATTGTCTTGACTATCGATTAGTTGTTTTACCGCCATTGTCTGCGATGTACGTTACTCCAGAGAAATGTACAAAAATTGCAACGCTGCACGAACACACTGGCAAGCCTTACAGAGAGATCGCGGATGTTGTTAGTGTCAATATTTCAACTGTCAGTCGTCTCATCAAGAAATGATGAAACAAGCTGGATCCATTAGTCTAAAACGTAAAGGAAAATGCGGTCGGAATAGAAAAACCACGACAAGAGACGACGTATACCTGATCAGGAAACGTGTGAAAGATCCTAGGAAGACATTAAGCATTTTTATTTCAGTTACGTTGCATAAAGATGTATACAAATTTGAAGGTTTCTTAAGAAATAATTCAAGAAAGTAGAGCCAAGTGCATCTAATTTAAATAATGCGTATGAAGACAGTATTTTATTAAGTAATCCATATGGCAGTAATTATTATAAATTCATGCTCTTAAAATTGCTGAGAACAAGGTGCAGTGTAGTCACAATAGGATTTCTTAGGCTTCCTTGATAACTTGCTGTCACACTTTGTTGCTTGACACGGTGCGGTTGATATCCGTAGTATTCTGGATAGTTTCTTGTGCGCATCCCATACAGTACCATCAGCTTCGAACTTACCTTTAATTCGTACGATTGTAAGGTGGGTCTGAATGAAATTCTCCTTTGAATTTCATTTACATTTTTTTTATTCCAATAGAATTCTCAGGATGAACATTTTTTTATTCAAAACAAATTCTGGATAACGATAATGACACAAACGTTCAACCTGAAAAGAAAGCAAATTGACTTGATATATCAGTCTGTTAAGTGCCACACGTGACACACGCTCGGGTGATTATTTCTCGAAAGAGACATGAATGATTGGGCAGAAGATAAAGTAGGTTGCCATTACTTTCTGCGGTAGACTGGTTGCTAGCCAAGGCTATAGAACCAAATCTGTCCTGTTATTTAACCAATAACAGGAGAGAAGAGACAGATTAATACCTTTCCCAAGGGTATTTGTGCGTAAGTGAATGCAAGAAACTCAACTAGATACACTGTCAAAATAGTGTATACATTTTTTGAGACACCCTATATATATATATATATATATAGTCATCCGCAGACAGCTCTGTTCCGCTGTATCACAGTTCGGTTAGACATCCGATTGTTTCTAGCCAGGATAAAAACCCGACCGAGTTGATGTTTGAGCTATGGGCGCTCGATATAGAAATCGTGTGATATTCAATGTAAACATCTGCCCGTAACCGAAAATGTTCCACTTCGTTAATGAATGAATTATGCGTAAATGCGTGAGTAGCTACTGTTTTTAAAGTCTATCATTTCTCCAGAGTGCTCAATTAGCGTGTGAAGGCGTACATACATACATACATATATATATATATATATATATATATATATATATATATATATATTACAGTCCAAATATTAATCTGCTTGTCCAACTTATTAAAAATTACCTTTAAATACATACTCATAGACTCTTTCAATTTATGAGTCATTCCATCGATTAGAGTGCCGATAGGGTGCTAGCTACTCTACAACAGTAACTTCAAAAAATTACCAGAGGTACGCAATTATACAGAGAGGCATTTGTCTAAGGACGCAAATGTCCTGGTATGGTACGCAGTTGTCCGGGACGCAAATGTCCAGTAAGCAACTGTCCGTTCACGAGAAAATCTATACATTCAGTTAAAAATTAAAATACAAAAATCATCCTTGAAAATGGTTAACGAACAATTTTCACTCACTTCAAGTCCAGAAATACACAGTTATATATATATATATATATATATATATATATATATATATATATATATACGCACACACTCACATTTCTGTGACTACATCACCACATCTGGCCACTTAACTCCCCCAGACTGCAACCCCCTTTATTATTATGTGTGTGGGCAGTTGAGAAAGAGACCAACAAAAACTCCTTGTAACACCAAAGATGAACTGAACGCAAGGATTATGTCAGCATTCACCAACTTAAACAACGACACCGTTCAGAAGAGTTACAGTCGATTCTGAAGTCGTCTGGAGAGTGTAGCTGAAGCCAATGGCGATCTTATTGAATGAATTTTTAAAGATATTTTTGTGTAATTTGGTAAATATATCTGTTAAAATGAGATTCAAACGCTATTTTCATTTTTGCTCAATTTAGACTACAATTTGCCCATCGCACCCCCCCCCCCTATATATATATATATATATATATATATATATATATATATATATATATATAAATAAACATGTTACGGAAATTAACGAATTTTAACGAAACTTGGTTATAAGCAACCGACAATTTGTAATGAATTATTTTGAACATTATTTTTACCGATACTCGTATTTAAGTAGATATTCTGTTTTTTTAATTAAACAGTATTTTATATTTATATCTACCGGCCTGTTTATTTATAAAAATTTATCGTGAAATAATCAGGCCGGTAGATATAAATATAAAATACTGTTTAATTAAAAAAAACAGAATATCTACTTAAATACGAGTATCGGTAAAAATAATGTTCAAAATAATTCATTACACACACACACACACACACACACACACACACACACACACACACACACACACACACACACACACATATATATATATATATATATATATATATAGGGTGGTCCAAAAGTAGATGGACAGTGGAATAGGTTTGTGTATTGGTTATATTATTACAATGGTGCTTATAACAAGTTATGGTATCGTTATTGTATACAATAGTTGTCAATGTAATAATTGTATTAGTTAATATAATTGTATATGCAATCTCAAAATAAATGTTATCATTTACTGCCCACGCAATTTTGAACCACCCTATATATATATATATATATATATATATATATATATATATATATATATATATATATATTGTTAAATAGATAATTAAGTTAATTATTTTGCTTAGGATAAAATTCTTGTCACTTGAATTTTATCGATGTCCTCTAAGATATGAACTTGTTGTTATTAAAAATGTCCTTACGAGAGCTTACGAGAACTAATCTCCACGCCCGTTTTCTTCAAAGACCCTCATAACTCGAAACAAACCCTTGTGAACAATGGCTTCTCTAATCACCTTATTGAATATCATATCAGACTTTCATTCAAACGTGATCAATGACAACAACAAACACACAGAAAAACAATAGTATTAATATTTTCTTCCAAAATCAAATGCATAACAATTATAAACAGGACGAATCTTCACTTCGAAACATAATCCAAAAATACGCAAATTAAACAAGAAAATAAACATAATTACCTATTAAACAGATTTTAAAACTGCTGACCTCACCGTCTGTTGTGGAGTTATTTTCGCAGTGCAACTAGTATTTGTGCTAAAGTCGGTCCTAATAGGTTCGACGTACAAAACGTTAGGAACTTGATATAATATGTATTAAGCAGTGTAATCTTGCCAGGTCGCTGGCTACTTTCGTATTCGACTAACTGTCGACTACTATCGTCCAACATCGACTAACCCTCGTTCCTTTTACTACTCCTACTTAAATTAGGTGGGAGAGTCTATTCACTATAGAATAGGTGTGTTTCACCATAACATCGTCACATACACACACACACACACACACACACACACACACACACACACACACACACACACACACACACACACACACATATATAATAAATTTTATTTTGTGAATTATGGTGCCCTCCTACGAGGAATGGACTCTTCCTCTTGTTATATCTAATTACCTACGTGACTTCCGGAGAGCAGTTGGATAGTAGCTAGTAAGGCAGTTAACGGGAAGCAGTGAACGACAGCTACTAGTCAGGTAATAAGTAGTGTAATAATACCTTCGGACTTGCTTATTTCTAGTTACTTATTATTAACACTTCATGTGAATATCTTGTTTCTTTTTATACTAATACACTGTTTGAACCTACTTCCTGTGTTCTGTGTCTTACTTCCGGTACAAACCGGTCACTACAACTTTGCGGCGAAGATTCGCCACAACTCCGCAACAAATTGGCGACGAAGATCCACAACATAAATGTAAATCAGTCATCAGCCTCCGTCGACTTGTTACCTGTTCTTTTCTTGTCCTATCTTCTCCGTAACCATTTCACAGTTCCTTTCATTTTATTGTATTTCATCCTGAGCGTTTTTAGATTTGAATTTTGTTTTTTGGTTTGAAAAAATTGTGTCGCAGATTTATAATTTATAACGACCTTGAACAACGCTAGTACCAAAAAACAAAATTCAAATCTAAAATCGGTTAGTTCATAACATGTACTTGATGATTGCGTAGAGCGTGAAACGACGAGTCGTGCTTTAGACGTAGGATAATATATATATATATATATATATATATATATATATAAAAAGAACAGACGTCATATTATTTAAACCCGAGGAACCTTTCGGCCAACTCTTATCAAGGGTTCTCGTTGGCTTTAATTTTAAGGGAATTAAGGAAAAGGACAAGGCAAAATAAATTAAATTACTTACAATGCTGGGAGATGATGGAATTCGTTTAAAAATAAATTTATTGAAAAAAAAAACCCCCCAAAAAACACATACAATGTAAGGGGGGTGTACACATGTAATTCCACAAGAGTGTTTAAAAGTGAAAAAATGTTACACTCACAGACTCACCAGCAATTGTAAGGAGCGTAAAAACCGCTCTTTCTGTCTGCAGAGGCTCGGCTGTTGAATTTTCAAGCAAATTGCTTCCAAAATACGTAGATGATGTGTAGACCGAGCGCTGTGCAAGACAGTAAACCAGCTGTCCTCATATGCCGAGGTACACACTTGATTGTCCAAAAAATGTCGGCCAATAGCGGAATCCAGAACAGATTGTGTTGTTCTTATAGGTCTGAGAGAGCCACTGGAACGTATATTAAACGAGTTCCATCATCTCCCAGCATTGTAAGTAATTTAATTTATTATGCCTTGTCCTTTTCCTTAATTCCCTTAAAATTAAGGCCAACGAGAACCCTTGATAAGAGTTGGCCGAAAGGTTCCTCGGGTTTAAATAATATGACGTCTGTTCTTTTTTTTTTAAGCCATTAGTAATTTCTGTGGGTACAAATCGTTATATATATATATATATATATATATATATATAGAGAGAGAGAGAGAGAGAGAGAACGCGTGTCGGCTGTATGCTTATATATTAAAACTCATCGATCTCATTGACGAAGATTTTGCAAATCTAGGTTTGTGTGTGTGTGTGTGTGTGTGTGTGTGTGTGTGTGTGTGTGTGTGTGTGTGCTCTTCTTTTTTTGCACAGGAGCATACCACTGGTTGGTTTCATTTCTGCTCGCAAATCGTACCATTGCTACGTCGAATGAATATGTAAAGAAATTTAGCGTTGCATCTTGAATGGTAAAGATGTGTTTTGAATTACACTATAAAAAGAAATCTGAACCTTTGAGCGGGAATCTAAGTTTGTGGATAGTAACGCATGATCCATATTCCATACCCAGTACTGTTAGACTCTTCCAAAACTCGACGTAAACTTCCGAAAAGAAAGAAAGAACTACAGAGCGATGTGCGCCTTGATATTTTCAATTCGTTTTTGTCTTTAGTTTGTGTCTGTGTGTTCGTCATGATTTTCGCAAGCAGCAGCCGACGATTACATTTTCATCTCAGTTATTGAGATTTTAACCAATTATTTCGAAGTTTCCTCAATGGATTATCGGACAAAGAGGCCCCGAGTCTTAAGTTTAAAGCTCTCCGTGAAGTGTTACTGATTATAACAAAGATTCTGATTGTCTCTTTGCAATCAATAACGAAAATGATTCATTGGACATAATATGACGTACAGGAAAAACTTAAAATTTCCACAATAACTGAAATTTGGTAGGAATCAAGTATTGGTGGATGAAGGTTTACTATTAACATTAAAATTGATTAGCAGTTTGACTTCTTATTATTAATGTTGCCTTTTCTTATACACTATTAATCATTACTATTATTTTATTAAAAGTTTTATTCTATCTTATTGCATTTTTTTCCAACACTGTATATATTTTACCATTGAGAATGATTTTACTATTTAAAGAGACAGAAATAATTTAGAAATGATTTTACTACAGAAATAACTTGAAAATGGTTTTGCGATAGGAATGAATTGGGAATGATTTAACTATTATTAGGTAGTCATTGGAAATGATTTTGCTAAATGCATTGCAAATGATGTTACTAATAGGAATGCATTGGAAATTACTATAGGAATGCAGTGAAAACGGTTTAAAAATAATTGTGAAAATGAACAGTGTATAAGCCCAGATTTCAACAATTTTAATGAATTCTCATATTAAAATCACATGCAATATATTCATAGAGTAAAATCAATCTCAAAGCAGGTTTATAATAAAATCTTTCCGTAATAGTAAAAACATTCCCATTATAATCCTAAAGTATAATAATTTCCATGATTATAGCAAAAGATGAACATTTTTAAGTGTATAAAACACTTTTGTATGTTTATATTTTTATTTTTTATTTTTTTCATAAGCGTTTCACCCCGAGCAAGGCATGTCACTGCCACTACTGTGCAGGGGGCTACGTAGAGTGGAGAAAGGCTGATTAAATATAGGAAATGACAGAGGGTGGGTGATAGGCGGGTAAGGATACCGAGAATGAGGGTTGGGTAGATGAGAGTGTTGTGGGAATAGTTGGGAGTTAGTGTGATAGGAGGTGTCTATTGACCCTACATTTAAACACCTGGAGATTGTAACTGTCGGGAAAGCAGACTTGTGGAAGGGAGTTCCACAGGCGGGAAGCGCGAGAAAAGAAGCTGTATAATAATTTCCATGATTATAGCAATAGATGAACATTTTTAAGTGTATAAAACACTTTTATCTGTTTATATGTGTGTTCCACATGGAATAATTTAATTTGAGTTTTGTTTAACGGCATATCAACCTCTGTGGATTATTTAATGCCGAAAAGACGGGTTTTTAAGGATTTTCGGTTATGTTATTTATTTATTTATTTTTTTTAATCATTTCACCCCGAGCGAGGCGGAAACGCCACTGATGTACAGGGGGTTACATAAATGTATAAAGATTAATTAGAAAAGAGTGAGGAGTACAAGCTAGTTAGAAAGGAACAATAGAAAGCTGAGAAAGCAGGTGCGATGACAGATACATAGGTGGAGAGAAAGGGAAGGTTATACAGGGGAGGGGAGAGAGCTAGAGGCCAGTGGTTAGTAGATGAGTATTAACTTTGCATTTAAATTTCTGGAGGTTGTAGCCGTCAGGAAAGCAAGAATACGGGAGTGAGTTCCACAGGTGGGAAGTGCGAGAGAGGAAGCTGCAGGAGTAGAATTGTCGTCTGCATTTGGCTAACCTGACTGTGAATGGGTGGGACCCAGTTGCCAGTCTGGTTGCACGGGTAAACACCTGTTGAGGAGGCATCAGTGACTTAAGCTCATCCGAGCAGAAGCCATGAAAGTATTTATAGAAGAGACAGAGGGAGGCCACATTTCGACGATGGGAAAGTGGCTGCAGTCGAGTCGCCAGATCAGTACCTATCACATTACAGACTCTCCTTTGGAGCTTGTCAAGAACACTGAGGAGAACGGCAGGGGCACTTGACCATAAATGGCAGCAGTACTCCATGCACGGACGGATGGTTGACTTGTATATATGCAGGATGGATTCAGGTGGAAAAACCTCCTGGATCGACATAGTGACCCAATCTTCTTAGCAGTAGATTTTGCTATGGATTCAATATAGTGGTTCCATTTGAGATCTGAGGACAGGGTAAGTCGGAGGAGGCGTAGTGTATTACTCTCCGGGAGAATCACCTGGTCCATGCTTATGGGAGGCAGAAGAGGTTGCCTGTAATGGTTGACAGACAACAGCTTGGTCTTAGATGAATTGAAGTTGACAAGCCACTTGAAAAGTTTGATTTAGTCAGATTTTATGAATTTTTTTCGTTTTTATTCTTTTTTATTTTAGAAAACTGAAATTGTCTTCTAGTTTTGCATCAAAAACGTTTTGCTGAGAATAATTTTTTTTCCTTCAAAAATGTGTTATGGTACTAGTTTTTTCTTCAAAAATATATTGTTGATAATATTTTTCCTTCAAAAATGTATATTTTTCTATAAAAGTGTATTTTTATACTTTCATGGTATTTTGATCCCAGTTTGGGGGTTAACGATTTGCCCATTGTTGGGACCCTAACAGTAACTACCACTCCAGGTCAGGGTAGACCTGGGAACAACAGTAATTAAGAGGTGGTTCCATGATTCTCACAACCTCTCAATCAGAGACTTTGCGGCCGGATGCAGTTTACCGTCATGTCCAGGACCCTCTACATGTAATAAAAGCAATAGATGTTTAATTTAAATGTAAGTGTATATATACGAAAATAAATCATGTGTCAAGCGTATTCAAACTATTGAAGAATAAGGTGTGTTTACATGTTGGTAAGGTTACTTTGTGTGTGAATGAGAAAACGAAATACATTTCCATACAAAATTGAGGCGAAATAATGTATACAAATATCTAGCGAGAGACGATTTTCTTTTTTTAAAAATAAAATATATGTATGAGAGAATCATGTTTGTGTGTTTATGAGTCGATAAAGTTAGTATGTGTGTGAATGACAAAACGAAATACATTTTCATTCAAAATAATGAATACAAGTAGTAAGCGAACTTTTTATAAATAAATAAACAAACAATCTTTTCGAAAATAAGTTGTTAATAGTTAGAATCTTTCAATAAAATAATATCTATTAAAATACTAAATATCTATGTATTAAAATTATTACAATATCATAATTAAGTAATATATAAAAATATTAAAACATATATTAAAGTATTATAAATTATAGTATTATAATTGTAATTATATAAAGTACTACCACTCTGGGTCAGGGTGGACCTGGGAACAATATTACAAGTAAGCAATATAAATAACATTAGCAAAAACTAAATTATACATCTATTAAAATATTGGGTATAATAAAAAAATTCGGTTTGAATTTTACCATTGAAATTATAGGTAAGTATTTTAATTATTAATTTATAGAAAATAGAGAAAAAATAGAAAACTTTGAGAATATATGAGCAATATATACATAACATACACATATACATATACTTACATACATACATACATATATATATATATATATATATATAGAATAAAAAGTGTGAGAAGCCGTGAACGTTTTCTTTAAAGTGTATATTTATTGTTTTTGTAATTATACATGTTATGAAACAATGTATTAGGCGTATTAAGCGTCACAAATACCATTATGGACGATTAATGTTTCATAATATGTATAATTACAAAAACAATAAACATACACTTTAAACTAAACGTTCACGGCTTCTCACACTTTTTATTCTATACTAATTTCTCTCGTTGGAACAACCCTATTTCTTTATTCAATATATATATATATATATATATATATATATATATATATATATATATATGGAGTAGACAAAGAAATAACAGCATGATATCTAGGACATTATTAGAATATATAAAAAAATAAGAAAATAATAGGGAGAGGAAAATTTATGTAATAAATGGGAGAAAATTATAATATGTAATAATAAGAAACAATAGAGAGAAAACATGATTATAATAAATTAATTACGAAGTAAAATAGAATGTACTGCATATAGAAAAAACAATATTGTAATATCATGAATATATGAAAGTATCTTTAAATTATTTAATTATACCTATTGGTAGACACAGTTTGGATTCATGGAGTATAGATTTGTAGAAAAATGCAGAAGTGATGAAACATTTTAAACGAGTATTTATAGTTGTTGGCAATGTTATTAATACGTTTTCAAAGTACTTTATCCATAAAATATTATGTTCTTTTTTAATTAAACTAGCATTAGAGAAATTAAAATTATGTCCTACGTCGTTTCAAGAGAGTTGGAACGTTTGTCCAAACGTAAATATCTTTTGTATTCGTAGATCCGCGTTTTTAGATTTCATGATATCTCCCATATTTCATGATATCTCCCATATGTATACATTTTTGCATTGTAGATACTGTATTTTGTAAATCTTGATATTTAAATTGGTGTTTGGTGTCTTTTTCAATCTGATAATATCAACAATAGTTTTATAGTGAATTATGGAAATAAATTTATAGGTGGTGGTAACGATTATAGTGCTTGGGATAGATAATTTATTTGTGAGTTCATTTGAAAGGGTATTGAAAGATAGTATTGTGAAATTTGTATAATTCTGGGGGATGGTCTCGTTTTTTTTGGGTTTTGTGGATTTTATAAGCATGTTATTTTTTGGCGTTGAAGATGACATGGTGTGGATTATGAAGTTTAAATGTTTGTTCAATATATATCTTCTTCATATATATCTGTATATATGTACACCCACGCACATATATATTTGCATCCACACACACACACACACACACACACACACATATATATATTTATATACGTACACACACATATATGTAAACACACACACACACACACACACACACACACACACATATATATATATATATATATATATATATATATATACGCACACGCATATATATACGCACACATGGGCACCTCGAGGTGATGTAATGGTTAGCAAGCTTGTATCGCTCGAATCATTATAATTGAGTAGTGAGATTGATCCTCACTGGGTGTCCCTTACTTTCGGTCTTGTGCCACATTTGAGCTACGCTTAGTAAACTACCACACACACACACACACACACACACACACACACACACACACACACACACACATATATTTATATATATATTAAGCAAATAAACCCTCTTACCACACCAAGCCACCCGGGTTTCTCTGCCTGAACAAACCTCACGACTGAATTCCGGGCAACTTGACGAGGCAGTTTATTTGCTAAGTATATTTTGCTCAACTTTCCTCTTGCAAAATTTTTTATTGAGCACTTACTTATTGCATCATATCTTTGGAGCGGCTGTTTTTTATTTTCCTCTGTGTTACACACACACACACACACACACACACACACACACACACACACACACATATATATATATATATATTGTAATGGTTGTTACAATGGTTTATAAATTCATAGTATCGCTACACAAAAATTTTCGAGTTTCAAAGCTGCTACATGCGCTTCTCATCGGGTGATAAGTTGAAATAGGTTTCAACGTTGTATCGAACACTCTTTATAAAAGTAAATGCTTGAACAGCAGTTGAAAAAAAAAACTACGTGTTCTACAAGTTTGTTACAATATATATATATATAATGTAGGTATCTCCACTAATTCGCTGAAAAAAAAAAAAAATAAAAAAAAACAGCATAGTATGAAGAAAAAAACCTCAAACGTAATAAAATCAAAGTTTTTCCATCAAAATAATTATGTTATTCTTAAGAGGAAAGATGAGATTATTTTTTAATTATTTAATTTTTTTTCTAAATTCTTTCTAACATGTTCGAAATTTTGGTAAAATATCTTGCTTTGATTTTCTTTAGCGGGTTTTTTTTTTCCGGTTGGAAATCACCGACAATTTTCTTGATTTTTAAGCTACTAGCATCAACGTTGTTTGCTGTGATTAGTTTATTTGTGTACTTTAATTAATGAATCTGTGGGACTCTTTTCTTAATTAAGTGAATTTTGTTGTGTTATCTAGGATAGTGCGTAATTTTTGTTGTTGTAAATATAGTCTGTTGAGAACTACTATTGGTTTTGCGAATATCGGCCTGACTTGCCACCTCCAATCTCGATATGATCCTATTAAAAGAAAACCGGAATTGAAATACTCTATTAATCGATCCAACAGCTAACAACAGAAAGTTTAATTGCGGGATACCCAAATCCGTGAGATTCTAAAAGCCGAACGTGTAAAAAACCGTTCTCCAAACAACAAACACAGCAATATGCTGAGAAACAAACTAAAATTAGCTGCAAATGACTTACGCAACAACACTAATATCATCATCAGACGTGCTGACAAACCCAATAACGCACATATATATATATATATATATATATATATATATTTATATATATATATATATATATATATATTACGGAAAGTTATGGGGATGAGCTGATGTGTGTTGTGGTGCATTGGATATCGGCTCGGAACGAGAAATCGGAGAGCCGAGTTCGAATTCCAGCTGAATCCATTGCATTCACTTACGCACAAATACCCTTGGGAAAGGGTATTAATCTGTCTATTCCTTCTAGTTATGGGCTAAATAACAGGACAGATTGGGTTCTATAGCCTTGGTTGGCAACCAGTCTACCGCAGAAAACAATGGCAACCTACTGCGGGATAATCTTCTGCCCAGTCAGTCAGGTCTCTTTCGAGACATGATCGCCCAAGCGTGTATTACGTATGGCTCTTAACTGACTGGCTGATGGGGATGAGCAACCGGTATATTCAACTTATTTGTTTGAACATTTCAATACTAGTATTTGAGTAGATATTCTGTTTTTAATTAAACAGAATATATATATATATATATATATATATATATATATCAGCATACGGTGTGGGTATAAAAAAATCCAAAGGAGTATCCTGTACATACAGTGGTAGGATAACTCTCTAAGAGAGCTCTAAACATATATGTATATAAATACATATAGAGCAAATATAAGAAAAATTAAGGCAGACACGTTATTTCATTGTGAATCAGAGGTATAGGCCTATTTCAGGCGAACCATCATCAGATTCCGTCTTTATTTTACAAAGGATTTTACACGATATATATATATATATATATATATATATATATATATATATTTTTTTTTTTTTTTTTTTTCTACCGGCCTGATTATTTATGAAAAATTTTTGTTAGGGAAATGTGTGTCATTCGGCAGGATTCGAACCTGCAACCCCTAACAACATACAGGAATCCACCAATTAATCTGGTCCGTTTTAGATTACACTACCACGAATGATTTCACAGTTTACATAAAATCAAATCAAGCTTTAAATACATAATTTATATATATACATGTAACACACATATATACATACGCCTATACACAGACACAGACAAACAGACACACACGCACGCGCGCACACACACATGTATATTAGAACCTTAATTGAATTCTTTTTGATTTTTCATGAAAAGTAATTAAAAAGAAACGTTATTGAAAGTATTGTCCATCTTTAGCCTCGACTTTTTCAATCTTTCCACGTAAAAAAAACAAAACAAAAACAAAACAAAAAACAAAACAAAAACAAAACAAAAACAAAACAAAAACAAAACAAAAAACAAAACAAAAACAAAACAAAAACAAAACAAAAAACAAAACAAAAACAAAACAAAAACAAAACAAAAACAAAACAAAAAACAAAACAAAAACAAAACAAAAAACAAAACAAAAACAAAACAAAAACAAAACAAAAACAAAACAAAAAACAAAACAAAAACAAAACAAAAACAAAACAAAAAACAAACAAACAAAAAACAAACAAAAAAAAACGATATACCTTTTGATGCTAACCACGAGTCGATTCATTTCTTGACATCTTCATAAGAAGTAAAGTGCTGCTCAGCCAGGCCATGTGCCATCGATCGGAATAAGTGATAATAATGTCTGGTGAATACGAAGGGAGGGGGTAGCATTTAAGCGTTTCCAAGTAGGTTTTCACCCGTTTTACAACATGGCCGAGCGTTGTCATGTTGCAAAATCACTTTGTCGTGTCTCTGCTCGGTTCGCGGCCATTTTTCTTCAATGGTCGGCTCAAACGCATTAGTCGTAGTCGATAGCAATGTCCCATGATGGCTTCAGTCTGTCTAAGCAGATCATGATTAACTACATCTTGCTGATCCCACCAAATGCAGTGCTAAAGATTCAAACCGTGGATATTCGGCTTTGTTGCCGATGTTGATGCATATCCGGGCTTACCTCACGATCTTCTACGCTTAGGACTATCGTAGTGTATCCACATTTCATCGGCGGTCACGATACGATGCAAAAACCCTTTCCTTTTCTGCCGTTGACACAGCTGTTCACACGTGACAAAACATCGTTCAACGTCTCTTGGCTTCGACTCATACGGCACCTCTGATTTGGACCCAAAAGTTTTACCATTTAAAAATGTGCTTAAGTGCCTTAAAAATGATAATCAGTGGGTGAAAGATCAAAAGAATATGGAGGATGTGATAAATTCTCGTATCCCAGGTCTGTGAAATTTTGCAACCTAAATTCTTGCAACATGTGGTTTCGCATTATCGTGGAACAGAATTGGAAAATGTCGATTCACCAATACAGGTCTCATTTTTTTTTTGCAGGCGTACATGCATTTCAGCAACTTGATTTAGCTCTTGATAAATTTCTGCATTAATGTTCTGATTGGCTTCCAGAAATCTGTAGTGTATAATACCAATTGCAGATCACTAGACAGTCACCATAATCTTTTGCTGATGCAACTTTGGCTTTGGGA